>CAUOFW020004491.1:319910-454063 GCA_963454935.2 Ilex paraguariensis
ACTCTATTAGATATCTATTTTTTTATGATCCCAGTGAAAGGGATGTAACGACATGGTGTTGAGTTATATGAAATTCAAGTGTACTTCCACAGGTTGATGGGTGATCAACGGGTTGAGAAAAGACCCCCAAATTTTGGGGCATCACAAAGATCTTGGGAGATTTCATAATGCATCTTGTAGCTGGAACTCTTTCCTTCTTGGCACTTTGTATTTTGAGCTTTGAAGCTTTATGACCATGGATTTTTTTGAGATTTACATTGTGACTTCAAAGAATTAGCCAATTACGATAAACGATTTCCTAACAGTGCAGTAATCCCACCAAAGTGGTGGAAGAGTGGACGTGGAATGAGTGGGAACCACAATATATCGTGTGTTGAATGTTCTTTATTGAATATCATTATCCCAAACATGTTTAAATGATCAAAATATGCCATGTATGATTATTTATCTTAAAAAACTTTAATTTTATGAGGGTTAATTGCACTAGAGGTCCCCAAAGTATGGGGTTTGTCTGATTTTGGTCCTTAATATTTCAATTGTATCATTTTGGTCCCTGAAGTATTGAATATGTTTATATATGGTCCTTCAAGCAGACAATGTTCAGATTGTTAATAATTTTTATCATAAACTTTTCATGTAATACCTAAATATGAAAAAAATAATTTTGATAGCTCTTCAACAAAATTTGAGTATCTCTTGAAAAAAAAAATGTAATATGGATAGATTTTGATCAAAATTTGGATAGTTCATGATCAAAACTGTATAATATTGGTAGCTATTTAACCAAAATTTGAGTAAAAATTTGGTCAAGAGTTATTCAAATTAATTTTTTGTCCATATTTAAATATCACGTGACAAGTTTATGATAAAAAATTATTAGCAATCTGAACACTGTCTACTTGAGGGACCATATAGAAACATATTCAATATTTTAGGGACCAAAATGATGCAATTGAAATATTGGGGACTAAAATGAGACAAACTCCATACTTTGGGGACCTCTAGTGCAACTAACCCATTTTATGAGAAGTAATTATTTGAGCTTAATTGATCAAATTTTGTATAATGAATTGTAATCTTACTTGATTTATATGTTGAATCATATTTGCAAGCACACACTTAAGTTTGGTGCATGTTATAATCAATTGGAAATGAATTTGAAACAAAACAAAGCATTGAACATAGAATAGGGGACTTATAGAATTAAGCCAATCAACTAGCTATACACCTAGTCGACCAACTTCTGCATAACAAGATTGTTCTACCTCTAGACTTCAAGAACAAACTTAGGCCTTTGGGTAATCTATCCCTCACACTAATATGAACTAAATTAGCATGCCGATATGAGTGAAAATAATGCCCTTGGTAAGAATTAATTGAGGAAAGAAGCAAACGGACTCAGAGCTAAACTAGAGAACTATCCACAAAGGATGTTTGAGATGTTTTATATAATCCGTATACCCCCACATTCGTATCTTTATGTAGTAACGTAATTAATTTGATATATTCATGTAGGTAATGATGTAAGCATGAACTATATAGATTGTAAAAGTACAAAAAAA
This sequence comes from Ilex paraguariensis, assembly GCA_963454935.2. NCBI lineage: Eukaryota > Viridiplantae > Streptophyta > Magnoliopsida > Aquifoliales > Aquifoliaceae > Ilex > Ilex paraguariensis. The sequence goes on from CAUOFW020004491.1 coordinate 321,473, forward strand.
AATGTCAGGCAAGGTAATAGGATGTGTTGTAGAAGTTAATAAGTATTCCGAGTTAAAACACATTTTAGATAGAATTTGGGTAGGAAAAAATGTGTCACTACCTTAGTATTTGGACAACAACATTTTACCCTGATGTCCATTTGATTTGAAATTTTTACAATAGACACTAGACTTCTAGGGCTACAAAAGAGCATTTCACAAAAAAATTTCAAATTGACTTCTAAATAGGAAAAAACTTCATTGGAAGTTCGGCTAAAAATGGGAGTCCATTCGAACGTGAATGGATCCGTTCAAACGACAGTTAGTCCCAGTACTTTTTTGTCCAAAAGAACTCTGATGGAAAAGCAAAATTAATTGGAGCAAACAATATTCGAACGCCAAAATGACGTTCGAACATCAAGCCTCTAGTTCGAACATGAGGTCGCGATTCTGAGTATCAGAATTGCGCCGATTGGACTATTTTCCCATACTATAAATACCCAAGGATGTCTTCCCTTGCCATATTTCATCAGTTCTAACCCTAAAGAGTCTTGGAGAGCAAGAAAGAAGAGCAGAAACATGAGATTAAGGAGGATTTTCATATTGGAACGAATCAAACGAGCTAGGTTTACACACAAACTATGGAACCAAGGTGAGGGATTCTTTTTGAGTTCTTTCATTGAGACTTATGATATTATATATGTATGTTTTCAATCTTCTTGATAGATATATAATAAATACTTATGAGTTCTTGGTTTCTTATCATTGAAACATAGTTTTAAACGAAATACATGCTCGAGTTCAAGAAATACTTGTTCTTGAATTTCTAAAATCCTAGTTTGCTAAATGCATTCTTGATTGTGAAAAATACATGGATTCTTGATTTCTAAATTCTTATTCTTGATTAAATCATATATTCAATTGTGATTTGTGGTGAAACCCTAGAATATTTATATCAAAATTATGAAGGTTTTTTTGATATGATCTCCTGCATATTTTAATTCTTTTATTACTGTAATATATTGAGAATTGTGCAATTCTTATGCTTGAGATTTGATGAAAATTGTGATTGGTTAAGATTGTGGTTGTTAAGAAAATTGTGGTTTTATCTCTTGTATGATTTGGGTGTGATGGACTTGAATTGCCATCGAGAGCTTTCGTAGACTGTTAGAGGTTAGTCTATCCTAGTGGAGGTGAGATGGTTGTCTAACACATGTAGTAGATTGTTATTTATGAGAGCAACCACTATTGTTCACGTAGGTTCGAGGCTGAGGGATGGTATACCTTTTCTGGGAAGGATTCGTCAATTCCGTGGGAGATGTTATAAGCCCTACCTAAAATGATTTGTGATTTAGTCCTGTGGGGAAGGATTGAGATGGTGTGGTTGTGGTGTGTGAACGAGGTAGAATTGTTGTGTAGATTCCTAAGAAGCAACCAACATACACGAGAAAGGAGATGAACCAACATACATGAGAATGAGAATGAACCAATATACATGAGAATAGAGATGAACCAACATACATGAGAATTTAGGATGATGCTACTGAGTTATCGATTAATTGCTTTAATTATAATGTGTTTATTCCTTTCATTGATTTATTGAATTTTCGTACATTTGAGATCATTATAACTGCCATTGTTTTACTTTCAAAATTTTATATATGTTTTGTTTCAAAAGAGACTTGCCTTCTTTTGTTGTTTTGAACCTTGTTTGGATATGAGAGGGATTTTCTACGGGCTTTGGCTCATCCCCCTACAAAACATTATAGATTTTGGTAGCAAGGAGGATGTCGATTTAGATGAGTAGGGTGATCTCGAGGCTAGCTAGGGTCAGTATGTGGATCCTGAAGTGGAGGCTTAGAGATGCTTCATTTTAGTTATGATTATTGTATTTGGAGAGATTTTTGTGAAACAATGTTTCAATTAATTTTATAATTTCGCTGCTAGATACTATATGATTTTGAATTGCAAGTTAGAGAAATTATGATATTTTATTTGTTTTATTATTTATTATTTATTAGGTAAATGAATGATTTATTATCTAATGATTATTTTTAGTTGCTCTCATGGTTGGATGGTTTGTACAGAGTAATTTCTTCCAAGGTAGATTTTGGGGCGTTACATATTCCTATTCATGCCTCCTATAAGACTTCACATTTGGTATCAGAACGGGTTCGCTCTTATAGTTTCACCATCCGAGCTTATACTTATCCTTTGAATCCTGGTAAAGAGTGAAAAAATACTCCACGCAGATCCTTATAGCTTAGCTTGGCTAACATCAAAGTCAATGGTCAAAGGCTTAAACCATATTATGATAGTTTTACTCAAGATATAACTTCCGTACAACTTTTTAATCCTGTTTATATGCTCTGAAAATTAAATTGTTGCTTAATTCTCAATAATATTACTAATTAGTTGTAATTTATTTGACAAAGTAAATCTCCTGAGTAACAGCCATATATCCCAATCAGTGAAACGACAACAAATTGCTGGATTTTATTATCAATGCTAATTATCACTATTTTTACATTGCAGATAAGGTTTAATTTAAGTTGGGGAGATATGGGTGTGAATTTATTAGTTGTGTTTAAAGTATTTATTTTATTTTAAATTTTTTTGTCTTTGTGACTGGCAGGCATTAAAGAACCGAATAGTGAGTCAACTTTTTTAAAAAAAATTGTACAATGGACGAGAAACTATTCTGGTTAAGTTTAATTTTATTGCATCATCTTCTAAAAGAAATACATTCATTGATCATGCAAAAATCCAAAAGAGTTAGAAATTTAGAAATTTTTGAAATTCAACCAAGATCCCTCTGCGGAACAAGTATATTTGCTAAATGTCGAAGATCAAAGCGTCTCGGTGGATGTGTAAGATATGGCCGTTTAGAACATTTAAGATAATATAATTAGTGTGCGAAACCAATTTCAGGTCGAGCGTTAGATCGTCTCTGGTAGACTAGATATAGGCAGAGTGAGGAATATCCTGAGACGTCATCTTATTCTACCTCAATGTTAACAAGATACGTAAAAAATGAAGTTAACTGTGTCACTTGTGTTATTGATACAAACAATTCTGACTCTAAATCAATCTGATCAAATAATGTATAATTTTTGGAAGAATTGTACATAATTGTAAATAACTATACATATTTATACATATTTGTAAATATCTATAAATAAATGTAAATAAATGTAAATAATTACAGATTAATTAGGAAAATTAATAAATAAGAAATAAAAAATTAAAAACCCCTAATTTTTCTGACAAAAAAATGAGTCGTTAGCAAAATTTTGTAGAAATATATAAAATCGTATTCAATTTTGTAAACTGCATGAATTTAAAGGAAGAAGATCGGAATTCTAGAAAATCAGAGCAGCTGTCTGTAGTAGAAAATAAAGAACCAGCAAGATAGCACCGTTCGGACGGTAGGGCTTGGCGTTCGAACTGCAGTTCCCAATATATATATACATCTTCCTTGCAACCGATCAGTTTATCTCCCTCGCAAGAAGAATTCGAAAAAAGCCGAGAATCTTCAAGAAAATAGCTCTTAAATCTACAGTATTCCACCATTTTTCTTCAAATGTTCTCTGATTATTCACTCACCCATCACATTTTGAAGGTATCTACCAATTGAAATCAGTTGGAATGGAGTATTTGCAAAAAAATCAAGAAAAACATGGATTCGAGACTACGAATGAGAGGATCTTCAAGTCAGGCACAAATGGATCAACCTCAAGCACCTCCACAACAACCTGGATCAGGAAATATCTTCAATAAGGTGATGTTTGAANAAAAAAATCAAGAAAAACATGGATTCGAGACTACGAATGAGAGGATCTTCAAGTCAGGCACAAAGGGATCAACCTCAAGCACCTCCACAACAACCTGGATCAGGAAATATCTTCAATAAGGTGATGTTTGAAATTTTTGAACAACATGCCTGGTATGATGCTAACTTTCTGACTAAAACTATCAGTTCTGAAAGGCCAATTATTTACAAGGATTTTGAGAACATAGGAATAAGACAAGTTCTTGCTGATAGAGGATGGTTGCATTATGTTAGATTTATTGTGCTTGCTTATGATTGTTTAGTTCATGAGTTTTATATTAATGCTGAGATAATTGGAGAAAAACAATTGCGTGTGTTCGTATGGGGTATTGTTTTTCAAGTTAAACCGGCTACTATAGCCGATTTTTTTCAACCCGTGCAAATACCAGAGAACCCGCAATATCCTTATACTAAACTACCTAATTTGAGTACCATAGGGAGAGAAGTAACGGGTAATCCAAAGTTTGCTTGGGGTAGACCCAATAAATACATAAAATAAGGGGATCTGGCAGATAAATACCGAATTCTGAATTTGATAATGTACAGTTTGCTACCCTAAGCCCAAAAGAATCAAATTTATACTGAGTAGGCTTATTTCTTATATGCATTCGGGATGGGACACACCATTGATCTTCCAAACTTAATCATGGATCAATTGTTGCTTGTTGTGGATAGAAAGAAACTCTCACTCCCCTATGCTATGTTAGTTTCTCAGCTATGCAGGAACAAGGGCGTGATTATTGATCCTATATGGAAAACAATGGACCATTTTGGAGCATTGGATAAAACTTCATTGAAAAAGATTCATGGAGGACAGCCAAAGGAGCAACAAGAAGTACCACCTCCACCACAAGAAGAGCCATTCCATATCGCTGAAGAATTTTTCCCTCCACCGCAGCCTGAACCAGAAGTAGATCAACCATACATATCAGTGGATGAAAAAATCGATAGACAAATTCTGCTAGGATTGGAGACCATAGTCAATCAGCATCACCCAAATAAATCAACGCTTAATTGATTATGAGAAAAATCAAGCAGAGATGTTGAGAATACTTCAAGAGCAGTTCGGTGGAGGATCATCTACTTCTTGAAAACTAGAAATTATACAGAAAAAACTTTGTATCTTTCACTCATCTTTTACATTATGCACTTTTACTTTACGCATCTGAACTTTAATTTATGTTTTGAACTTATGTATGTTTTAAAGTTGTTTGCTTTGAAATTATGGAACTTATGCTTTTAAGTTAGGAAGACTAGTTCATATAATTCACAGTTAAATTAAGTCATTATTCACATGCTTTGTAAGAATAGTCTTAATATGATCATGTGGGATTTTCATATTTTAGTTGTGTATTATCTCAATATTTTTGTTTAAACTTATTTTAAAAAACACAATTAGATTTCTTTATTGTTAAAAATCTTGTGAAATATTACACTCTTTTGCATATGTAGTGGAGATGTAAGACCTATTGCAGATTTTGAACCAATCTTTCTTGGAGAGATATTCTACATCTACTCAAATAAGAATCTTTGATTCAGCGGTAAACTTTCTTTGAATAATCTCATTAGTTTTGTTTTGATTAGCACTTATTAAATTATATTGTCAAGCATTTTCCTTAGACTTCTATTTATAGATTATACTAATGCATAATCTCTAGAAAAAGATCTTAGGCCATTTTTTATTAAACTTGAGCCTTAACCATTTCTTTTACAAAATTATATTCTTAGTCAGCCGTGATTGAGCCTAAAAAATTACAAATTCTTTTCTTGAACCCAAGAAATACTCGAACCAAATAAAAATATAGTAACCTTACCTGTGCTATCTAATTTTCTTGCATCCTCTTTTAAATCAGCAAAATACGGAAAAGTAGGAAAAGAAGAAAAGGTAGAAAAGGACAAGAAAAGGCAAAAGAGTGATCCCAGTTCAAAGAAAAGAAAAATCTAAGAAAGAAGTTTAAAAAGAAAGAAAAGAGCCAAGAAAGTGAAAAATGGGAAAAATGGAAAGAAGGAAGTTGCAAAGTTCTAGAAAAATAGAATGAGGTGTGCCACACAATAGTAAAAGATAGCGTTTCAATCCCACTAACGTTGTTTCATAAACCTTAAACCAATTGCCACATTACAACCCTAATAAAGTCTTTTTTGATTCCAGAAATCATACATTTGTATTTATCCTATAAATACAAAAAGGGATGTTAATAATATATATTTAATATAGCATTAATATTCTTTCATGAGATTATGTCAAATTCCAATTTTATTCAAATAACCGCTCTTTTAATTAACTACATGTGAAACTATTTGCTTTGTGTACAATATTCCAATACATGTAGTTTTTAAGAAAACAGTCACTATAACGTGTGATATTTTTGCTGAGTGTATTTCAGGAAAGGATTGACATCAAGACTACCATAAAAGTTGGTAATACTTTTCAAGTTATTTTTGAAAATAAAGAAATCACTACACACACACACACACACACACAAGTTTTTATAAAAATATAGATAATATTACAACTAACATGTGTTACTCTTATAGTGATCAGAAAAAGGACATATTCAAGCAATGTAGAAGAAATATNCAGGAAAGGATTGACATCAAGACTACCATAAAAGTTGGTAATACTTCTCAAGTTATTTTTGAAAATAAAGAAATCACTACACACACACACACAAGTTTTTATAAAAATATAGATCATATTACAACTAACATGTGTTACTCTTATAGTGATCAGAAAAAGGACATATTCAAGCAATGTAGAAGAAATATTAATTTAATTTTATTCATGAAAAATATGAATTATGAACTTCTAACTAACTGAAGTTTGTAGGTAGTTTCACTAAAAACCTTCATGAAACAAAACTCGTCCACTAGGGAGCACCTAGGGTTTAAAGGTTTATTGCATATGCTAAATGCAATCGGAAAAAAAAATCTACGAAAATAATTTTACCTCTGTTTGTATTATATTCTCATTTTGTTAATAGTCTTTATAATTTACTATAGACTAGTAAANGCACCTAGGGTTTAAAGGTTTATTGCATATGCTAAATGCAATCGGAAAAAAAAATCTACGAAAATAATTTTACCTCTATTTGTATTATATTCTCATTTTGTTAATAGTCTTTATAATTTACTATAGACTAGTAAAGTTTAAGTTGGGAAATGTGATTAACCCTAATTAGTATATAAATTAGACTCCTTAACTAAGTCAAATTGGTAAGATAAAATAACTAAAAACTATCAATTAGGGTTTGTGTATAAACTAGGATTTTACGTGTATTATGTCTGAAATTTCAGGTTTTAATGTGGAATTAACAGAAAATACAAGGAACAGTGTGCCAAAGCTTACAAGAGGAAAGAACCAAACTGTAATTCAAACAAAAGAAGAGTCAACACTCAAGAAGATCATGATCCAACAAGGCTCCATCGTCTGGACGGTGGTCCAAAGTCGCCTCATGCAAATCCTCCACCTCTTGCTTCCTGTAGCCTATATATATGCATGCCATCCTTCTTCTTAACTTGGCCGACCAGAGGAGCTCTCCTGAGAGAAATCTAACAAGAGAGAAAAGAGAAAAAGAAAGAGAAAAAAAAAAAGAGAAAGAGGAAGTTACACACAAATCCGGTCCGTCATACACTCCAGCCGAAACTCTGTATTTCTACATTTTTGTGTTATCTTTCTATTCGGATAGTTGAATTGTCACCACCTTTGTGTCTTAACTGATATTAAGGGTGGTTGTATTTCAGTTGTTCCTTGTGAAAGAAGTATCCAAGTCTGTATTATATTTATTGTTGTAATGAAAACTATCCACACTCCTTGCTTGTCTATAGTAATGGGGTGTGAGTAGTTACTTATATCCTCCAATGAGAGGTAAACATATGTATAATATTGGTTAACTTCTAGAAATGCTAATAATTTATTCATACATCTATATATATATACATATGTATTATATACTTCATGCATGGTACAGTATGTAATTTCAGTGCTGTGCCTGAAATTATGTCATCAGTGAATCATCAATCTGCCAGTCAAATATCTATGGTGTTCCATCGGTATGGCTTGTCCTCCACCGAAACGCTGAGGATGTTCTAGTGATGCATGGTATAAAACCTAAATGATCCTCATGAATGACTTGTCCTTCTAGGTTATTAGGGTTGTTTAACAACTATACATAACTATCAAATTAATGACCTAAGTGATCCTAATGAATGGCTTGTCATTCTGGATTACTAAGGTCGTTTAACTGGTATACATAATAATATTGTTAGTCAAATATCTACGGTATTCCATCGGTATGGCTTGACCTACACCGGAACACTGAGGATGTTCAACTGGTATATATAAAAAGATGACCGATTGAGTAATTCAAGTATTCCTCATGAATGGCTTGTCCTTCTGGTTTATTGGAGTTAGTCAATTTGGACATCTATAACCAGCTAACCCAAGAAGTTGTTGTGTTATGGTTTATTATGTACGCACTTATTATCATGAGATCAATTGAGTAATTCAAGTATTCCTCATGAATGGCTTGTCCTTCTGGTTCACTTGGATTACTCAATTGTCATGGATATCACCAGCAAACCTAAGAAGTTGTTGCATGATGGTTTATATACATCAAACCTACTTGTTGACTTGCTAGTAACATGGAAGTTAATTGCTGTAAGGTAGCATTTCCAATATTTGACCAATATAAAGTATATGANCCACCAGAACACTGAGGATGTTCAACTGGTATATATAAAAAGATGACCGATTGAGTAATTCAAGTATTCCTCATGAATGACTTGTCCTTCTGGTTTATTGGAGTTAGTCAATTTGGACATCTATAACCAGCTAACCCAAGAAGTTGTTGTGTTATGGTTTATTATGTACGCACTTATTATCATGAGATCAATTGAGTAATTCAAGTATTCCTCATGAATGGCTTGTCCTTCTGGTTCACTTGGATTACTCAATTGTCATGGATATCACCAGCAAACCTAAGAAGTTGTTGCATGATGGTTTATATACATCAAACCTACTTGTTGACTTGCTAGTAACATGGAAGNCCCAGCAAACCTAAGAAGTTGTTGCGTGATGGTTTATATACATCAAACCTACCTGTTGACTTGCTAGTAACATGGAAGTTAATTGCTGTAAGGTAGCATTTCCAATATTTGACCAATATAAAGTATATGAGATCCTTAAACTAAAGGATACTGTTTATATTACTATCTTTACACAATCTATCTGTAAACATACGTTTAATTAGACTAGTTATCAATCTAAGCTCGCATCATAAGATATCCCATGCTATCTTAGTTTAAACAACCACTTCCATATTTTCATTTTATTTCCTAAATTATTAAAACTATTAGTGGGATCAATAATTGGACTTAAACCGAGAAAACTACAATTCGACCACTTATATTTGGGTCTATAATATTAATCAGATCACGAAATATGTGGAATCAGGATCCATTGTGGTGGAGAATCCAAGTGAAGCTACCCATAACGTTGAAGATGGAGTTTTGACGGAGAGATCTATGAAGGAAAGGAACATCTACCCATGTGGATTGGCTAAGGTATAAGACTCAAATACTTATAGATTGACTTTGAGTTTAGTTGATTAGGTTTTGGTGAACTAAAAAGGTTCCCCGCGATTTTTTTCTGAGAATGGTTTTCACATCAACAAATTAGATATGTTCTTTATTGCATTAATTTGCTTAAATGTCAACTAATACCATGGATAGATATTTTTTACTTTGAATATTCACTTCGAAATCCACTGCAAGCTCTTAAGTAATAGCTTCACTAGGTGAAGAGCTCCATGATCCGCCCTTGGAATTCATATTGACCTCTTGGAATCCTCCTTAGATCTCCTCTTTATATCTTGTTTGTTAAAATGAAGTTTGCTACAAACAAGCAAAACTCAAGTTGGGGGGTGTGATTAGCACAAAATATTGCATAGTTTATATGCTTGTTATGCCCTTTTATACTTGCTTTTGTTGTGAATTTGGGGAGAAATGTGTTTAATTTACTCTTTAATGAAATCTTGTGTGAATGTAGGTCAAGAATTGCAAATGGCTTGAGTTAAGCCCCCATTGAAGTGCTTAAAGACAATGGAGTNTCTCCAATGGGAATGACAAATCAACTCAAAACCTTCCTCCAATGATGCATAGATAAATGATTGATTCGTGGGAAGCTAGGGATGAGATAGGAGTGAGGCTCCAAGCATAACCCGTGACAAGTCTATGAGATATCAAAGACTCATAATCCTGTCCCCCCTCAACCCAGTCAAACCGAACCATNTAAATTGGATGAAAATTTTCCAGAAGGCCTGCACTTTGAACTGCCTAAAGCCCTGCCAAAACCTTCCAAAAGGTTTTGCCTTCTGGAATAAACCTTCCAAAAGGTTTTCACTTGGTCTACCTATGCACTGCCAAAACCTTCCGGAAGGTTTTGCCTTCTGGAATAAACCTTCCAGAAGGTTTACATCGATCTTCCAGAATGTTTAGGCCACTTGACAGCTTTCTTCTTTGTTCCTGCATAAACCTTCTGGAAGGTTTTCATTGACCTTCCAGAAGGTTTTGCCCAAAAATGTTTGATAGCCTGCAACTCAAGCTCTGCCACTTGGGGGTCCCACATATGATTCTCCCACTTGTCCCCTGACATCTTTTACATGCATTCATGCCTCCCCTTACCTAAGCTTGGACTTTGGAGGCCCAAGCATTAATGAGAAAGAGAGAGAAGAAGGAAGCCAGGAAAGTTGTTGGCTAGGCTTGTCCTGGCCTGCCCAATCCATCAAGTCAGCCACCTATGGATGGGAAGCCTATCATGCATCCTAGGAGACCGCCATGGACGATATATAGAAGAATAACTTCACATTATTCAAGTTGTAGAGCATTTTAGAGAGAGAAGCTCAAGGAAGAAGAGGTAGTTTTAGAGAGAGATGTTAGATTTTTGCGTTTCTTCTACCCATTTCACTTGTCATCTTCTGTAATACTCTTGTAAGCTTCATTTATTGCCTTTAAATTCATTTATTTCAAGTGCATTGCAAGTTTAGTTGCACATTTTAGATTCTACCATAGTTGTATTGAGTTTTTCATTTCTATCTTTTAAAATGAGGATTCAATGCACAACTTAATAGTTTAAATTTTCTTGCATTAATTTAAGTTACATTCTTCATTTCTTCACAATGTCTCTTTACTTCATGTATGTTCTAGCATTAAATATGAGTAGCTAAGCTTTAAGTTGACTAATCCAAGGGAGAATTCCTGTTGGGTATGCTAAATCAACTCTATTTCATTCCTCCTCGTACTGAAAGACGGTTTGGTTTGACTAGGTTGAGTGTGGACATGGTGGTGAGTTCTTGATACACCGTAGACTTGTCATGGGATATGCTTAAATCCTCACCTCCATTTTAGTCCCTCATTTTCTACGAATCAATCGAACGTCTAGGTACCATTGGAAGAATGTCTTGAGTTGATTGATATGACCTCTTTGGATTAGCCAAAACTTGTTTTCATTTCATTTTAATCAAAACCACAACTCTCCAAAACACAAAAAATCAAAGATTTTACACTTTTCCATTTTTCACAAAATTACCTTCAACATAATTCACCTTCCTTCCCTAAGGAGACGGGTTTGGAATACAAATTTCAAGTAAAACACAAACCTTGAAAGTCTCTTTGCGCTTGGGGAGCACTTTTGTACACACATTTTCATCCCATGCACATGACCGGGTGATGTTCGGAGATTAGGGCATACGATGAATAACTGCAAGCAGCTAGTCGATTAGGTGCTTAATGGTTTCCGTTGTAGTATCCTAACTTCCAGATAACATCCCTCAATGTATGTATGATGTACGTGTGAAGGGGAGTGTCAGTCTCCCTCAGAATGATATCAAAAGAAAGGGCAACAGAATGGTGGATGAATGAAGTGTAAGATGTGTGTGTGTGAACAAAAATGCTCCCCAAGCGCAAAGAGACTTTTGCTTGTCATGTTTTACTTGGAACCGTATTCCAAGGTCGTCTCTCTAGGGAAGGAGGTGTATCGTCATAGAGGTGATTTTTGTAAAAACAAAGTGTAAAATCTTTTGTTGGTTGAAGGTTGATTTGTGATTGTGATGAAAATGAAATGGGAAACAAGTGTTGGCTAATCCAAAGGGTTCACTCCAATGGGAATGACAAATCAACTCAAAACCTTCCTCCAATGATGCATAGATAAATGATTGATTCGTGGAAAGCTAGGGATGAGATGGGAGTGAGGCTCCAAGCATAACCCGTGACAAGTCTATGAGATATCAAAGACTCATAATCCTGTCCCCCCTCAACCCAGTCAAACCGAACCATCATACACTGAGGGAAGGAAAAAAGATAAGTTGAAAGGGCATACCCAAAAGGAGGTCTCCCTTGAATTAACCAACTTAAAGGTTTAACTACTCATGCTTAATAGAAAACACAATAATGTAATGGAAGAAATTATAAAGAAATGAAGAGTGGAGCTAAATTAATGCAAGAAATATAAACATAAAAGAGAGTGCATTGAATACCCATTTTAAAACTAAGAAATGAAGAACTTGAATGCATTAATGGTGAAAGCTTGAAATGAAGACTAAACTTGAAAACAACTTGCAATAAATGGCATTAAAGACTTCAAACAAAGCTTAGGAGATCCTTACAAGAAATTACAAGACAACGTATGGAAGAAAATGTAAAAATCTCAACTTCTCTCTCTAACACTATTCATCTTCTTCCTAGACTCTCTCTCTCTCTCTCTATATATATATTACAATGTATATGGAATAATTCTCTATTCTGGTGTATGAAGGCTTCAAAAACGTCCATGGAGTCATGCCCTAGCTATGTGATATGATCCAAATCAGTAGGGGCTGCCAAGGAATGGGCTGGTGCAAGTTGGTGCAGGCTTTGTCTCCACACCCAACATTTTCTCTCTCCTCTTTCCACATTAATGCTCAAGGCTCCAAAAGTCTAATGTAGGTTGAGGAAGGGATGTCCAGTATGTTGCGAGTGCCAGGGGCAGGTGGGAGAATATTTGATGGGGCCCCTAAAGTTGCAGAGCCTGAGGTGCCAAATCTGAGCTGTTTCAGCAAAACCTACCTGTCGGTTTCACTCCAATAAGCAGAACCTATCAGTAGGTTTGCAGTAGGTGTAGGTCCAGTAGCTAAAACCTACCGGTATGGCCTACCAGTAGGGTTTCCCTTGTTTTGCTGATTTCTTGGTTCCTTCCCCACCTGAGCTCTCATCAAACCTCATTCCCAACTCCATTCGACACAAGCATCATAATAGGGTCTATTAAGCACCATTTGAACACCTATTCCTGTAAGCATACAAAAACTCCATTAATAGTACGAATGGTATAATTCTGCTCATTTTAACCACAAAAGCAAACATAAAAGGAATGTAAATGAACATAAAAAATGCAATGTTTTGTGCCAATCACTAGGCCCACAACCAATTTAACCTGGGTTAGTCGCCCAAGTCTCTAAGCCGATTGACCAGTTGCTACAACTTGGCAATTTTCCCATGTAGTGGATAATGAATAAGTAGTCATACAACCCCTAATAAACCCTATGGTCAATTTGCTTTCCCAATGCTCTAGATACGCTTAAGTTAGTGCTTCAAACTTAAATTTCCTTCCGATTTAATAGTTAATGCATGTTGCATCCTTGAGCTAGATGCTTAATACGTTCTTTGTTCTTTTGTTATCTCCCTTGTGTTCTTTAATATAAATATGTTAATACAATCATGAAATTGACAATACTAGTACAAACACTATGAACTACATCCATTGGGTAGATATAGTTTGCATTGCTTATGTTCCTAATTCAACCTCAACCAGTAGAAGGTTAAAGCAACGCAATCAGCACTTCACATTTGATAATGATAAATTAAGCACAATCTCAGTAAAGGAGCTTTGCTACTTGGGGGGATTAGTTCCATGACTTGGAAAGGCCCTTAGGCCCTTGCTCGACCAACATCCCAACTTGGCATCACCCTAGCTCGCACGCCTTGACTAATTCAAATCAATTGGGATATTTACGCTAATATGTGCCATCTTCTATTCCACTTCTAGTGATGGCCAATTCAAATAATAGTTAAGGATCTTCTAACGCTCCAATCTTTTGACCTATAAAAGGCCAAGCTGGGCATTACCCTGATAAGTTGACTACTCCCAGCTAAATATAATATCTATCAATCATCCTTTTTTGAATTTATCATCGAAGGGTCAACCCCTAGAATCCCCCTATGACTTCTCTTGCAGGAATACTCCCACCGATTGCCAAGTCATAATTTTGACCAACCACAATGGTGAACAGTTTTTGGGATCAACAGTTGGTGTCGTCTATGGGAAGCACTATGTTTCCAACTTATATATGCAAAAATCTAGATCTCATAGTTGTCACTAGATCGAAGGAACCAGCTAAGGACCAGAAAATCCCATGTTTATGAGTGTCCAACCTCTCATGTACTAGGTCGAAGGACCGTATTACCCATAGAAAAAGAATCAGCAAAATTCAGAAAGTTAGAAAAACAATGGAAGAGCTCAAATGCCTGAACCAATAAATCCTCTAACTTCTAAAAATAAACCAATCTCAAACCATGGAGCATGGAGGTGACGATCATGAGAATGAAGAAAGAAGCCAAAAAGAGGTCGTTCAACCACAAGTCAATGACCAATGGGAACAGAAGTTCCAGTAGATAAATGAGAAGTTGGGTAATTTCATAAATACCATTAAAGCCCAAGTCCTAGAGATCGTAGAGGCTTTGGTGCATTATACGGAGTCACCTTTCACCCAAGACATGTTCAACTATCCACTCCTAGAGAGGTTTAAGATACCAATGATCGAGAGCTTCGATGGAATGAGTGATCCACTTGACCAGTTGGACACTTACAGATCTCTAATGATGCTTCACAACATCCTAGACCAAATCGTGTGCCAAGCTTTTGCAATACACTTTAGGGGACTACAAGGCACTAGTTNGCTTCGATGGAATGAGTGATCCACTTGACCAGTTGGACACTTACAGATCTCTAATGATGCTTCACAACATCCTAAACCAAATCGTGTGCCAAGCTTTTGCAATACACTTTAGGGGACTACAAGGCACTAGTTTAATAAGTTGAAACCCAACTCCATTAACACATTTGGAGAACTCAACACATCATTCATTTCACATTTCATTAGAGGCTGAGCTCACTAAATACCCCCTAACTTATCTCCTAAATATCAAGCAAGCCAAAAGAGAAACATTTTTTTTGTAAGTCGATTCACCACAAAGTCACTCCAAATCGACAAGTGGCCTTTATCACCTTTATGGGAGGTCTTCAACCATTCCAATTCATTTTCTCCTTTTCTAAAGATCCACCTCAATCTATAATTAACCTCTTATCAAAAGAACAAAGTTATATAAACATAGAAGACACCCTCCTCACTTGGATGGGCTAGGAGGACAAGCATGAGGATAAAAAAGAGGCAAGGCTAGTCAAGTAAAGGAGAAAGGGAAAGCAATCCAAATAAAAATCTTTCTGAGCGAGTGCAAGGGACTACTTAGGTCCTTTCTCCTCAAATGAACAAGCTCAAAGATATACACTATTGAATACCTCAATTAATTAAATCATGTTTCAAATTCAAGACAAAAAAGTCCTCAAGTGGCTTGGCCAGACGCGAACCCACACTAGTAATAGGTAAAGGGACAAATATTGTTGGTTCCACAAACACCATGGACATAATACCGAGGACTGCTAGGTATTCAAGGACCAAACATAAGATCTTGTCTAGAAAGGACACCTCAGGAGGTTCATTGAGCACAAATGTCAAGAAAGGGCAGAGGTACAACCCAATAAAGAAGAGGCCCACGCTAGTAGCCCACCAGAGAGGTCACTATAATCTTTGGAGGGTTTGCTAGAGGTGGAGAGAGTAGCTCAACAATGCATGCCCACATCTGTAAAATGAAATTTGAATAGGAGGTCAACTTAGTCAATCTAGGGAAGGAACCTCAAATGGGTCCACAAATCACCTTCTCAAATGAGAACCTTGAAGGAGTTTAGCACTTGCATGATGATCCTTTAGTGGTGACATTTACCATAGCCAACTATTTGGCAAATAGGGTCTTGATTGACATTGGGAGCTTAGTAGATATCATATTTGCCCCTACCTTCAATAAACTAAACATCGATAGAGAAAAATAGATACCTGTCACTACTCCATTGATTGGATTTTCTAGAGAAAAGGCTTATACTTTAGGAGCCATAGTTATACCAGTCACCGTTGGGCAAGCCTCATAATAAACCACTACCATAACCAACTTCCTTGTGTTGGACTGCCCTTAGACAAACAATGGCATTCTAGGGCATCCAAGCCTTCATCTAATGAGGGTGATTCCATTGATGTATCATCTCTTATTGTGCTTCCCAACTAAAACAAGAATTAGAGAAGTACGTGGAAACCAAGTAGTGGCTTACGAGTGTTATGTTACTGGTTGGGTTTTGTAACTAGTCTACCAATATACTAAGATCATTTCAGCTTACTATATCCCCAAGGCTGACTCTTTGAGCAAGGGTTTGTGCTATGTCCAACCAATTGTATTGATCATGTGAAGGATTTATAGTCATGCTCATGGAAGTATTGACTGGTTTAACACTCATACCAATATGGCAGAGCATTTGAACATTTTCTTAACTATTGAAACTTGATTTCTTCAATTTTTTCATGCAAGGAAAGCAACATCAAGAGACTCTACAGATAGAATATCTGGACCACAGAGTTGAGGAGGAACACCCACATCAAATTGAAGACCTTGAGCCCATTCAGATGGGAGATCAGCCCGAGTAGATTACCTACATTGCAAAAAATGCTTGGGGAAGATCTAAAGCTATTGCTCATGGAGTTCCTATGCTCTAATAAAGAAATTTTCACATGGAAGCAGTTAAATATGGGGGGATTACCCTATAGTATGTATGCACAAGCTGAACATCAACACAAATGCCAGACCAATACAACAAATGGTGAAGCTTTACCCCCCAAGTGAAGCAGAGTGGTTAAGGAGGAAGAAATGAGGCCCTTTGATGTGAAATCTATTAGGGAGGTGTAGTACCCGTTACAATTGACACTACAGCATGATACAAATTACTCACCTCTATGGACTCATTCTCTAGCTATAATCATATAATGATGGATAAGCCAGACCAAGAGAAAACCTCCTTGACAATAGAAGAAATAACATATTGTTACAAAGTCATGCCTTTCGACTTGAAGAATGCAGGAGCTACCTATCAAAGGCTAGTCAACCACATGTTTAAAGATTTCATAGGTAACTCCATTGAGGTCTGTGTAGATGACATGTTTGTCAAAAGCCTTTGAGTTATTTAGCACATTGAACATTTGAAAGGAGCATTTGAGACACTAAGAAGGTACAAAATGAAGCTCAACCCAGCACAGGTTGCCTTTAGAATTTCTTCAAAAAAATTTCTAGGCTTCATGGTTACTTAGAGAGTCATAGAAACTAACCCAAAAAAATCAAGGTCATTCTTGATATGAAATCCCCCCCCCCCCCGAATCACAAAGGAACTTCAAGTGCTCATAGGAAGGGTGGCGGCCTTGAATAGGGTCATCTCTAGAGCTAGTGACAAGTGTTTCCCCTTCTTTAAAGTACTGAAGAAGGCATTCAAATGGAACCCAGAATGTAAAATTGGCTTCCAAGCCTCGAAGGAGTACAGAAGAAAACCCTTACTTCTAGTGAGACTAGAAGAAGAGGAGCAGTTATATCTATTCATCGTAGTGTCTCTAGAAATAGCTAGTGCAGTGGTCATTTGCCAACGTGATAAATCCACCATCTGGTTCACTATGTAAGCCAGACACTAAGGGGGCAGAGGTTAGGTACCCTATAGTGGAGAAAGTGGCATTTGCATTGGTCATAGCATCTAGAAAATTGTGACCCTATTTTCAAGCACATTTGATTGTGCTATTAACTGACATGCCTTTACAACAAATCCTTTAGAAGCTCAATGTGTCCAGACGATTGGCGAAATGGTCCATCAAGCTCAAGAAATTCAACATTCAGTATGTATCACAAACCTCTGTGAAGGGGCAAGTGGTAGCAGATCTAATAGTAGAATACACTCCCTCAATCAAGTGAATGGCAAATTTATGTGGGTAGATCTTTGCTTGATCGTTTTCCATAACTTCCCACGTGAAATCGACTATGTGTGTCGATGGCTTATAGTATATGGTGAGTGTCAATCTCCCTTGATCTCAATTCAAGAAGTGGGAAAATTGTATGTGGATGAAGAAAACTTGTGTGAATATGCAAAATTGCTCCCCAAGTGTAGAGAGACTTATAGTATCACGTTTTACTTGGAATGAGTATTTCATGGTCGTCTCCTCAGGGAATGTGAGGTCAAGTGTTCTTAAAGAGTGATTTGTAAAAAGTGAAAAATGTAAAATCTTGTGGTTTGAAATTTGGTGGGTTGTGAATTGTGAAATATGCAAGAAAATAGGGTTGACTAATCCATAGAGTTAATTCCAATGGGAATGCCAAATTGACTCATTTCATTCTACCAATGGTGCTTAGGTGTTTGATTGATTCATAAGAAGTGAGAGACTAATGTAGTTGCATTGGACAACTGCATACCCCGTGACAAGTCTATGGTGTATCAAAAGCCCACAACTACATTCATCTACACTCAACCTAGTCAAACCAACACTTTACATTATGAGGAGGAATGAGAGAGAGTCAATTTCACATAACCAAGAGGAAATCCCTCTTAGATTAGTCAACTAAAAGTTTAGCTATCCATGGTTAAAGCAAGAACAAATATTAAAGAGAAAGACATGGTGATGAAATCAAACATAGACTTGTATTAAGTTAAGAAGAAGTTTAAAATACAAGAGAAAAGGCATTCATGTCCAAAATGTAAAGCTTGAAGGGAACAAAGCCCAAATGTAGAAATGAACCAAAAGAAACCTAGCTAAACTTAATTACAACTTTAATTAAAATAGATTAAAGTGCAATAGGGAAGGATTACATGTAAAATGGAGCTTACAACAATGAAAATGGTGAAGGAAAATGTATAACCCAGCTTTCTCTCTCTAGAACTTTCCCTTCTTCCTTGGACCGTCTCTCTCTAAAAGCTTGATAATCTAAAAATGGGTGTAAGAATGATGATATTTTCGTCCATCCTCTCTCTCTTGTCATGAGTGTTTAGACTTGGATTGTTTGGAGAGAGGTTATCCAAAAAAATTTCCAAAATCAGTCAAGGCCTATGTCCCATCCCAACCACTTCCTTTCTCCTCATTGACCCACCCACTCCCGTATGCTTATTGTCTAAGTGTAGAGGTTAGGAGGTCATGATGGAGCGTTAAAAGGGTTAGAACATGGATTGTATATCAAAAGGTGGGCCCTCGTAGTTGTTGGAGTCGTTTGGAAGAGGATTTAAATTTTTGGGTTCTTGGTACCAATACTTAGTNTAGTATGTATCACAAACCTCTGTGAAGGGGCAAGTGGTAGCAGATCTAATAGTAGAATATATTCCCTCAATCAAGTGAATGGCAAATTTATGTGGGTAGATCTTTGCTTGATCGTTTTCCATAACTTCCCACATGAAATCGACTATGTGTGTCGATGGCTTATAGTATATGGTGAGTGTCAATCTCCCTTGATCTCAATTCAAGAAGTGGGAAAATTGTATGTGGATGAAGAAAACTTGTGTGAATATGCAAAATTGCTCCCCAAGTGTAGAGAGACTTATAGTATCACGTTTTACTTGGAATGAGTATTTCATGGTCGTCTCCTCAGGGAATGTGAGGTCAAGTGTTCTTAAAGAGTGATTTGTAAAAAGTGAAAAATGTAAAATCTTGTGGTTTGAAATTTGGTGGGTTGTGAATTGTGAAATATGCAAGAAAATAGGGTTGACTGATCCATAGAGTTAATTCCAATGGGAATGCCAAATTGACTCATTTCATTCTACCAATGGTGCTTAGGTGTTTGATTGATTCATAAGAAGTGAGAGACTAATGTAGTTGCATTGGACAACTGCATACCCCGTGACAAGTCTATGGTGTATCAAAAGCCCACAACTACATTCATCTACACTCAACCTAGTCAAACCAACACTTTACATTATGAGGAGGAATGAGAGAGAGTCAATTTCACATAACCAAGAGGAAATCCCTCTTAGATTAGTCAACTAAAAGTTTAGCTATCCATGGTTAAAGCAAGAACAAATATTAAAGAGAAAGACATGGTGATGAAATCAAACATAGACTTGTATTAAGTTAAGAAGAAGTTTAAAATACAAGAGAAAAGGCATTCATGTCCAAAATGTAAAGCTTGAAGGGAACAAAGCCCAAATGTAGAAATGAACCAAAAGAAACCTAGCTAAACTTAATTACAACTTTAATTAAAATAGATTAAAGTGCAATAGGGAAGGATTACATGTAAAATGGAGCTTACAACAATGAAAATGGTGAAGGAAAATGTATAACCCAGCTTTCTCTCTCTAGAACTTTCCCTTCTTCCTTGGACCGTCTCTCTCTAAAAGCTTGATAATCTAAAAATGGGTGTAAGAATGATGATATTTTCGTCCATCCTCTCTCTCTTGTCATGAGTGTTTAGACTTGGATTGTTTGGAGAGAGGTTATCCAAAAAAATTTCCAAAATCAGTCAAGGCCTATGTCCCATCCCAACCACTTCCTTTCTCCTCATTGACCCACCCACTCCCGTATGCTTATTGTCTAAGTGTAGAGGTTAGGAGGTCATGATGGAGCGTTAAAAGGGTTAGAACATGGATTGTATATCAAAAGGTGGGCCCTCGTAGTTGTTGGAGTCGTTTGGAAGAGGATTTAAATTTTTGGGTTCTTGGTACCAATACTTAGTGATGAAGTACCAGTAGCTCGACTGGTAAAGGGCTCAGGTACCGATACCTGGTGATGTGGTACTGGTACCTAATACATTTCTTCTATGTTGAATCAATAAGGGCACAAGTGGAAGGTACCAATATCTAAGGCAAGGAGGTACCAGTACCTAAATTCTAGAGAGTTCTGGTACCGGTACCTATTGAAGGGGTACCAGTACCTTCTTCATTTCATCCATTTCAACAAGCTGAGTTCCAAGTTTCAGATACCAGTACCTAGTGATGATGTACCGCCACCTTCTTTTCAGAGAGCTTAGGTACTGGTACCAGTACCTACTTTACCTTTTTTGATATTGTTAGTTCTTTGAACTCCCGAGCCATCTATCTTGAATTCCTTTCTTGCCCATTGTCCATAATCAATTTATGAGGTGCTTTATGCCTGTCCTTTCCATCCTATCACCTGCAACCAAGCCATTTCCCATTAATCATCGATTTGAATTCAATTTCCCAAAATTTACTACAAAACAAGTTAAAATGGATGCAATGAAGTTGTTAAATGTGCAATGTTTCATGCTTATCAATCCTCCAATTCATTTGGAGAAGGAGTTGGATTAATCCTCATCTCCCCAACTGAAGAAAAGATTGAGTATGCTCTCTATTTCAAATTCAAGGCCTCAAATAATGAGACCAAATACAAGGCCCTCATTGCAGAATTACAACTTGGCAGGAATCTTTGAGTAAGAAACCTAAAGGCATACAATAACTCACAACTAGAACTAAATCAAGTGCAAGGAGATTACGAAGTCTAAGAAACACGGATGAGTTCGTATTTGAGTATTACGACAAAGATGGTTGCAAGTTTTGATCACTTCAAATTGTACTAGTATCATGGTCACAGAATTCTCATACGAACTCACTAGCATGCCTGACTTTAGCTCTTTTTGATAGCTTGGTTAGAATAATTTCTATGGAATTCGTAACAAAATTGAGAACTCACAGCGCTGATATCCAACCAATTGTACAAGAACCTACTTGGATGGATGAAATATCAGCATATCTACAACACAAAACACTTCTACAAGAAATTCAGAACGGTCAAAAGCTTCGCAGAAGGGAGGCAAGGTATGTAATCCTAGACCAAATGCTTTACAAAAAAATCTTACTCTGTCCTATACCTAAGGTGCCTAAACCCTACTGAATCCACATATGTGCTTGAGAAAGTGCATGAAAGGGTGTGTAGAAAATCACCTAAGAGGACATTCCATAGATCAAAAAGTGCTTAGGAAGGGCTACTTCTAGCCCACAATGAAGAAGGACACACAAAGCTATGTTCAAAAGTGTGAGAAATGCCAAAAGTTTGTTGTAGTGCCAAATCTTTGACTTGATCCGAAATGTGTACACCCAAGTGCAGGTGGTCAAGTTGTAGTAANCTACATTTCTTCTATGTTGAATCAATAAGGGCACAAGTGGAAGGTACCAATATCTAAGGCAAGGAGGTACCAGTACCTAAATTCCAGAGAGTTCTGGTACCGGTACCTATTGAAGGGGTACCAGTACCTTCTTCATTTCATCCATTTCAGCAAGCTGAGTTCCAAGTTTCAGGTACCAGTACCTAGTGATGATGTACCGCCACCTTCTTTTCAGAGAGCTTAGGTACTGGTACCAGTACCTACTTTACCTTTTTTGATATTGTTAGTTCTTTGAACTCCCGAGCCATCTATCTTGAATTCCTTTCTTGCCCATTGTCCATAATCAATTTATGAGGTGCTTTATGCCTGTCCTTTCCATCCTATCACCTGCAACCAAGCCATTTCCCATTAATCATCGATTTGAATTCAATTTCCCAAAATTTACTACAAAACAAGTTAAAATGGATGCAATGAAGTTGTTAAATGTGCAATGTTTCATGCTTATCAATCCTCCAATTCATTTGGAGAAGGAGTTGGATTAATCCTCATCTCCCCAACTGAAGAAAAGATTGAGTATGCTCTCTATTTCAAATTCAAGGCCTCAAATAATGAGACCAAATACAAGGCCCTCATTGCAGAATTACAACTTGGCAGGAATCTTTGAGTAAGAAACCTAAAGGCATACAATAACTCACAACTAGAACTAAATCAAGTGCAAGGAGATTACGAAGTCTAAGAAACACGGATGAGTTCGTATTTGAGTATTACGACAAAGATGGTTGCAAGTTTTGATCACTTCAAATTGTACTAGTATCATGGTCACAGAATTCTCATACGAACTCACTAGCATGCCTGACTTTAGCTCTTTTTGATAGCTTGGTTAGAATAATTTCTATGGAATTCGTAACAAAATTGAGAACTCACAGCGCTGATATCCAACCAATTGTACAAGAACCTACTTGGATGGATGAAATATCAGCATATCTACAACACAAAACACTTCTACAAGAAATTCAGAACGGTCAAAAGCTTCGCAGAAGGGAGGCAAGGTATGTAATCCTAGACCAAATGCTTTACAAAAAAATCTTACTCTGTCCTATACCTAAGGTGCCTAAACCCTACTGAATCCACATATGTGCTTGAGAAAGTGCATGAAAGGGTGTGTAGAAAATCACCTAAGAGGACATTCCATAGATCAAAAAGTGCTTAGGAAGGGCTACTTCTAGCCCACAATGAAGAAGGACACACAAAGCTATGTTCAAAAGTGTGAGAAATGCCAAAAGTTTGTTGTAGTGCCAAATCTTTGACTTGATCCGAAATGTGTACACCCAAGTGCAGGTGGTCAAGTTGTANGGAGTAAGTTTGAATGTTGAATGGCGTTCGAACATTGACTCTTGTCTTCTACAATGGGTGTTCAAATGCTAACTGGAGTTTGTACATGGTACTTAAGTAGCTCTTGTCACATGCAGTAGATAGGAGTCCAACAACTCGTGTCTCATCACCCTGGCAGTCCTCTGGAGGTCCCCAAATAATTCCAAAGGGCGTTCAAACGTTGTTTGGCTTTTAAACGTTGTATTCAAGTAGCTTTTTGTTCTTCTTCTTAGGGAATAGCTGCAACACACCATGTACCATCACCCTAGTAATGATCTGGGGGTCCTCAAATAATTCAAGATGGCATTCGAACATGGATTGGCGTTCGAACGTGGTAGTTTTGCTTCCCCTTCTTCAATTCTCTTCCATAACATATGGTTGTTGCTTGAAAGTTTGATATTCATTGACTTTAGGTTTTTGTACAACTTTTTCCTAAAATGTCATCATTTAAACTCCTGAAAGCATAATTAGTCTTGTAAAAGCATAGTAAGATGCTAATTTTAACTATTCATCACACCCCCAACCTAAAATATTGCTTGTCTCTAGTAATACAACAAAAATTGAATGAGAAATTTTTATAATGCCATTTTGGTAGGTAATCCGATTGTATTTAGCATATGCGACATGCCATTAAACCCCTAGGTTTTTCCTAGCAGACGAGTGTTGTCTTGTAAGGGTTTTTAGTGAAGCTACCCGCAAAATTCAGTCGAACAGATATGTGTGTGTGAGATTGCCTATCAGAGTGAGTTAGCACCATGGTCGTTGAGACACCCAACCCTCAATTTTGACTCACTTCTCTTTCATAGGTACATACTCTATGCAAAAATAAATATTTATTACATTGGTATTTGAAATTCCCTATGTAGTAGGAATAATCATTCCAGCGACAGGAATTATTATATAACAAACACTCATCTTTACAACCTTCCATGGATAGCTTTGATTTCACAAACCAGTCTTAGAATGCTCTCAGCAAAAATTTCCTCCGATTATAGTGACTTTTCTCTCAAAGGGCATGTGATCAGGAGAAGGCTAATTGTAAATTTTCATGCACAATTAGTATGGGAGTGAAATTTAAGGAAACAAACTAATCATGTTTGGCATAATCTCATGGAATAATATTGATACAAATTAATTAATGCTATTAACATAACCCAAACTTTTGATTAACGACCTACACATGCATCAGTCTTAAGATCTTTTCTCAAGCATGTGCACATGTATGTCTCGTATGAACAGATTCTTTGTGGGATACGTCAATAGATTGCTCTAGTTGCGTGAATCAATAACAATTTTAATGAGACTATTC
The DNA here is from genome assembly GCA_963454935.2 of Ilex paraguariensis. Lineage (NCBI taxonomy): Eukaryota > Viridiplantae > Streptophyta > Magnoliopsida > Aquifoliales > Aquifoliaceae > Ilex > Ilex paraguariensis. The sequence goes on from CAUOFW020004491.1 coordinate 346,228, forward strand.
AAGGATAGAAAGTGAAAAACCTTACTTGAGTAAATGTTGATTTTCTCTCAAAAGCATCGCAAGGCTCGAAAACTTACCATGGTATTCTTCATTATCTCCACTAGTTATGTCAGGTTTTCAAAGAATTTTGGTTATATATCAATTCAATTTTCAAGTCTGGTCATTTTGTACCTTAAGAATAACAAATACCAATGTACATTTGACATTTAAGCATAGAGAAAACACCATTTTTCAAGAAAATGTGGTTTTAAGTCTGGATTGGTAGGTGAGGTGTCAAACCGATCATGTGCTTAGTCACTTTAGCAAACAATCTCAATATTCACATCTGTTTCATCAATCATTAACGTATAACAATTGATTAACCCTAATTAGTATATAAATAAGAATAGTTAATGAGTCAAATTGGTGTGATAAAATAACTAAAAACTATTAATTAGAGTCAATTAGGGTTTGTGCGGTAATTAGGGTTTTATGTGTGTTATGTTTACAAGTTGCAGGTTAAATGCTGAAATACCANCTAGGTATTCTTCATTATCTCCACTAGTTATCTCAATATTCACATCTGTTTCATCAATCATTAACGTATAACAATTGATTAACCCTNCGAACATGGATTGGCGTTCGAACGTGGTAGTTTTGCTTCCCCTTCTTCAATTCTCTTCCATAACATATGGGTGTTGCTTGAAAGTTTGATATTCATTGACTTTAGGTTTTTGTACAACTTTTTCCTAAANCTAATTAGTATATAAATAAGAATAGTTAATGAGTCAAATTGGTGTGATAAAATAACTAAAAACTATTAATTAGAGTCAATTAGGGTTTGTGCGGTAATTAGGGTTTTATGTGTGTTATGTTTACAAGTTGCAGGTTAAATGCTGAAATACCAAAAAATACAAGGAGCAATGCATGAAAACATAAAAGAATAAAGGCCAAAGTGTAATTTCCCAACAAGAAGAGTCAGTATACAACGCAAGTGGGAATTTCCAGCAAAGCATCACCGTCCAGATGGTGGTGATGGCGTCTGGACGGTCCCCCTTGATCATATCTCCAGCCTTCCACCTCTTGCTTCTTCAAATGGCTATAAATAACCATGCCTTGCTTCGTTCTTCAACAAGCTGGAACNGCATCCGGACGGTCCCCCTTGATCATATCTCCAGCCTTCCACCTCTTGCTTCTTCAAATGGCTATAAATAACCATGCCTTGCTTCGTTCTTCAACAAGCTGGAACCAAGAGAGAGAAAAAGAAAAGAGAAAGAGAAAAAAAGAAGTTGCAAAAACGATTCGGTCCATGATGCACTTCAATCTAAACTTTGTACTTTTACATTTATGTTGTATCTTTCTATTCGAATAGTTGAACTGCTGTCACCTTTTTTGTCTTAACTGATAAGAAAGGTGATTGTGTTTCAGTTGTTCCTTGTGAAAGACATTTTAAATTCTGTCTTTTAATTTCAGTTGTAATGAAAATGCCTGCACTCCTTACTTGTCTGTAACAATGGAGCGTGAGTAGTTTCGTATATCCTCCAGTGAGAGGTTAACATATGTATAATATTGGCTAAATTCTGGAAATGCTGATGTTTTATATATTTATATATCTATGTATTATATGCTTCATGGATGATACAATGATGGACGTACTTTCGGTGCTGTGACTGGAAGTATGTCATCAGTGCATCATCAACCTGTTGGTAAAGCAACCATGGCATTCCTATCAGTATGACTAGTCCTCCACCAGAACACTGAGGATGTTAACTGATGCATGGTACAAAACCTAAATGATCCTTTTAGGTTATTAGGGTTTAACTTATATATATATATATATATATATCAGATGAATGACCTAAGTGATTCTCATGAATGGCTCGTCCTTCTGGATTACTTAGATCGTTTAACTGGTATAAAGGATAATATTACAAGTCTAACAACCACGACATTCCTATCGGTATGGCTAGTCCTCCACCGGAACACTGAGAATGTTTAACTAGTATATATGTATCACAAGATATAGTCGAATGAATAATTCAAGTATTCCTCATGAATGGCTTGTCCTTCTAGTTTGCTTGGATTAGTCAATTGACATATCAATAACCAACTAACCTAAGAAGTTGTTGTGTTATGACTACTACCACCGGTTGACCTAAGAAGTGGTCGTGTTATGGTTTATTATGTATGCACCTACTATTATGAAGACAAATGAATAATTCAAGTATTCCTCATGAATGGCTTGTCCTTCTGGTTTGCTTGGATTAATCAGTTGTCATGTATACCACCAGCTAAGCTAAGAAGTTGTTGTGTGATGGTTTATATACATCAGACCTACCCATTGACTTGCCAGTAAAATGGAAGTTGATTGTTGTAAGGTAGCATTTCTGGCATTTAACCAATATAACGCATATGGAATCCTTGAACTGAAGGATATTTTTTATTATTATTTTTACTCTATCTGCACATAACTCTTTACGTAAACTCATTATTAATCTAAGCTCACATCACAAACCATCACATGCTGTCTTATTTGAATTAGCAACTTTACTATTTCATTTCATTTCCAAATTGTTAAAACTTTTCGTGGGATTGATACTTGGACTTAAAATCGAGAAAACTAGAATTTGACCACTTATACTTGGGTGTATAATATTAATCCGATTACTAAAAAGTGCGAATCAACAATGTAATGTTAAATCTAACACATGCATTTAAAAAAGATAAATATAACAAAGCTAAATCATTTATTTCAAAAAATATCATAGTTCAGCACAAAAAAGAGATTTAGATTATCCAAAAACAACAACCAATCATCCACTCCAAGTGCAGAAATCTCTCTCACTCTCTTGCCTCTCCTGAGCCTGAAGGTCCTCCAGCTCCACAATCTCCTCCTACTATCAGAGAATCTCATCTTGCTTGGCCTCGATGCTAAGCATGATGTCCCATAGTGTCCGTCGGGTGCTTGTACTGGTGCCTGCCTCAGTCTCTACCTATGCCTGTGCCTCCTCATGGGCCTTCTTAGCCTCTCTCTCCTCCTTTGCGTCCAAGGCTTCTTGCACTTCATCAGTGCCTTAGGCTAGTGGCACATCCTATCTTACCGCTGGGCCTCCACTATGGCCTTGGCTCTTTCGAAGGGATGCCTTGTTCAACAGTCCCATTGGTTTGAGTACTCCCATCTCCAGCCTCACCTTTACGCCCCAATCCAAGCACATCTCTGTCACAAGTGTACCGAAGGGAAGTGAATTTCTCTTTACATCACATCCCTTCATCATCTCCGTCAAGATCAAGGACGAGAGGTCTATGTTTTGGCCCCTACCTATTGCGTATAGCAGTCGGGCCATCTTCGGGAGGATCTCATTCTTGTGTCCGATGGGGGCAAGGTTTGAGACGGTAATCAAGTTTAGCATTTTGTACTTGTCCGTCAATTCCCTTTGCCTAAAGAACCTCCGTCCTCCCCAAGAAAATGTTGATAAGCCCATCAACTCCACACCGACCACATCCATCTTCACATTCTTCCTTGGGGGATAGCCCGACCTTGGTACCCATGGTACGACCCTCATCTCTACAATGATATCTTCATCGACATTGATGTGAACCCCCCTCACATATGTCTTAATCACCCCATTCACAAATTCAATGTTGGATTAAAACTCCTGCACCAACTCCTTCACCACCTCTACACTATTTCTCAAATACACCGTCTATCCCTTCGCCTCCATATTCGCATAAATCCCCAACTCTACAAAATCCAACAATTCAATTGTTCGTTCACAAACTATAGCTTGGTTTTGAAAGAAATTTTCATACCTATCAGCTTTTAGGGGGCTAGAAAATCATATTCTATCGTACCTTTGGACCACGGATGGCCTTCCTTCCCGTTGCTAGATCATTTCTTACACAAAGTTGGGCTCTAGGTTGGTCACCTTGCGCCTACTGGGCATCTTCATTCTTGAGGCATGTTTTTCAGATTTTTGGGATTTTAGGGCAANGATTCTATCGTACCTTTGGACCACGGATGGCCTTCCTTCCCGTTGCTAGATCACTTCTTACACAAAGTTGGGCTCTAGGTTGGTCACCTTGCGCCTACTGGGCATCTTCATTCTTGAGGCATGTTTTTCAGATTTTTGGGATTTTAGGGCAAGAAAAGCTTGGATTTCTTGGTAAAAATGTGAGAAATGAGGTGGGAATGTGTTTGGGATTGTGGTTTTTGTGTAGAAATTCACAATGAATGAGGATTTGAGGCTTGGAAAGTGAAGAGTTGCCCTTGGTTTTGAAGGGTTGCAAGGGTTTTGGGTGGTTTTGAAATGGAGAAGACTAACTAGGTATTTATATCCAAACAGCCAATGTTTAAACATTACTGATGTTTGAAAGTGTATGGAAGGATTTTTAAAAGATGCTTCGAACGTTAAACTGTCGTTCGAACATTTGGTGCTCACTGTACTTTTGATGTCCTGCAGAGGGCAAAGTACTATAAGCTCTTGGCATTCGAACGTAGGTATGGCGTTCAAACATTGTGTTCTAGTTCAAATGTTGATCAAGTGTTCAAATGCTTGGTGCTTCGAGTACTTTTGATGTCCGGCAAAGGCCAAAGTACTATGAGTAGCCAACGTTCGAACGTGGATTGGCGTTCGAACGCTAAATCAAAAATAAAATGTTATGCACATTTATCTACACACATTCAAATAAGGCTATATACACAAATTGAATTTGGAAAATCATAGTGTCTCAGGATAAGTCCCTTCCCACGATATTACTTCATTGGTATTTTTGGACATTCCTTACTCGGCCCACGTCTTTATTTCAAAAAAGAGTTTGTACATTTAACAAAAAATATTTACACTTTTTACAAAAAAGTTCGAACCATTAACCTATATGAAAAACATAGTTTTCCATCACTTTGTCAAAAAGCATTCTAATCCGAGTCTTGCCATGTCTCCATATCATTCGAACAATCAGTGAATCTTCTAATTTCTTGTCGCACAAAATGTGTAAGTATATTATTGGAATAGCATGGCGTCTCAAGATAATCCTTACTCTACCTATTCACTATCCAGTCTAATCGATCGAGTACACGATCAAAAATTGGTTCAGAACACTGATTATATTCCGTCATGTGAATGATCCTACCACATTGTTTACATGCACCAAGTCTTTTGGCACAATGACGTTTAGCAAAAGTGTTTCTGCCACATAGTGGTTTCGCTTGCTCTTCTCGAATTTTAATTTTTCTCATCAATCTTGCTTTTCTCATTATCACTGAATTCATATCAGACGGAAAAGTGAGTAAAATTTCTAAATTGACCAAAAAAATCTTACTATCCACGCTTGCTAAGCTTAAGACACTCTACTGGTTCTTTAACGTCTGGTAGTCACAAAGACGATTAAAGCTACTTTAAGGCCATGATCATCAATTTTTTTTTGTTTTTTTTTATATATACTATAGAGATTGTATAAATACAAAAATACAAGACAGAATACACAATATGATGGAAAAAGAATTAAAAGCACAAACTATGAACTATAGTTCTCACCCTCCAACCTAAATGCAACATTATCCCCAATGTTTCGAATTCACCAGTATACGCTAAGCGGAGTTAGGATTGAAAGGAGAGATCTATTCATCTGTCAATGCCTATAAACAAAATACACAAATTAATCATCTTTACTTAGATCAAGGTTTCAGCTAGGATGTAAACCCTTGTGCGTGAGTGTAAACAGAAGTAGGACACCCATGAGCAAGTACAGAATTAAAATGCAAAACATGAAACAAAGGATTGTGTTGGTGGAGTGTTGGCCATGGAGTTGCAGAGAGTGGGTCGTTTGAAGAGAAAAAGGGAAGAAGAAAAAGAAGAAAAAAAAAAGTACGATAGATGGGGAAAAGGGGGCTAGGGTTGGAGGTCTTATAAAGGCATCCTTTCGGGTTTGGTTGGGTTGGATTTTCCTAATCCAACCCCTTTTTGTGTTGGCAGGTGCAAATCTCAGCAGAATATTCTGGATCCAATTTTCACATCTTCAACAAAGTCTTCAAAAAATGGTTTCAAACGTTGACCATTGACAGTAAAAATATTACCATCTAATGGATTCTCCACTTCTACTGCACCATGTACAAACACTTGTTTGACAATGTAAGTCCCAGTTCACCTTGATCTCAACTTACCAAGAAATAGGCAGAGCCTTGAATTGAATAAGAGGATTTTCTGTGAAGGGGCAAAGGATTTGCTCAATATGCTTTTATCATGAAAAACTTTCATCCTTTCATTTGCAATTTTAGCATTGCCATATGCCTCATTCCTCAACTCTTTCAACTCATTAATCTGAAGTTTCTTGAGATTCAAGCCTTGTCTAGGTCAAAGTTCATGGTTTTAATGACCCAGTACGCTTTGTGATCCAATTCCACAAGTAGGTGACAAGGCTTGTCATAGGCTAATCGATAAAGAGACATGCCCAAAATTGTTTTAAAAGCAGTGCGATATGCCCAGAGTGCATCAATTAGTCTTAATGACCAATCCTTGCGGTCTAGGTTTACTATTTTTCTAAAATCAGTTTGATCTCTCAATTAGCTAATTTAGCCTGTCCACTAGTCTGTGGATGATAAAGGGTTACAATTTTATGACAAATCAAGTACTTTTTCATCAAATTCCAAAAAGGGCGATTACAAAAATGAGCACCGCCCATCGCTTATAATGGATTTAGGAATTTCAAACCTCTACAAAATATTTTCTTTTAAAAATTTGATCACTGTTCGATGATCATTATTTCGGCATAGAATTGCTTCAACCCATTTGGACACATAATCAACAACCACTAAAATATATAGATAACCAAAAGAAGGGGAAAATGGTCCCATAAAATTGATGCCCCAACAATTAAAAATTTCGATTACCATAATGGGGTTCAAGGGCTTTATGTTTCTTTTAGAAATGCTTCCCAACCTTTGGCATCTATCACATTTTAGACAAGAGGCATGTAAATCTTTAAAAAGTGTGAGCCAATAAAATTCATACTGCANGATTACCATAATGGGGTTCAAGGGCTTTATGTTTCTTTTAGAAATGCTTCCCAACCTTTGGCATCTATCACATGTTAGACAAGAGGCATGTAAATCTTTAAAAAGTGTGAGCCAATAAAATTCATACTGCAAGATTTTTACAATGATTTCTTTAGATGAAAAATGGCCACCACATGCTACAGAATGATAAAAAGATATTACTTGTCTATTCTCATGATTGGGGATACAACGCCTTATGATTTGATCCTTATAGTATTTAAACACGTATGCATCCTCCCAAAAGAAATTATGAACCTCCCTTAGAAATTTCTTCTTATCCATCATTGTATATGTAGGAGGAAACTCACCAGTAGCAAGGAAGTTAGCAATATCAGTGTACCATGGTGTTTCTACGATTGTGAACAGATGTTCATCAGGGAAATTTTCATTGATTGGCATCCCATCCTCCTGAAATTCATATGTTAACCACATTCTCAACACCTTTCTTATCCTTAACGATCATATCCAACTCTTGTAATAGAGTATCCACCTTAAGAGCCATGGCTAGGCATCTTTCTTTTTGAGCAAGAATTTCAATGTTGTATGATTAGTGAATACAATAACAGATGAACCAACAAGGTAAGAATGAAATTTCTCCAGAGCAAAAACTACTATAAGCAATTCTTTTTTAGTTAAGGAATAATTCATTTGAGCATCATTTAAAGTTTTGCTTGCATAGTAAATCACATAGGGTTTCTTATCCTTTCTTTGTCCCAAAATATCTCCCACAGTATAATCACTTGCATCAAATGGTAGATTCCAGTTAGGAGGTTGAATTATTGGGGCAGAAATTAACATACCTTTAAGCTTATCAAAAGTTTTCTGGCATACTTCACTCCACACAAAGGTTACATCCTGACTTAGGAGATGACACATGGGTTTAGATATGGCATTAAAGTCTTTTATGAATCTCCTATAGAACCCCGCATGTCCTAGAAATGATCAAACATCTTTAAAAATCCTAGGTGCAAGCAAATTTTCAATCAGATCTGTCTTTGTCTTGTTAACTTTTATGCCTTCGAATGACACAATGTGACCCAAGATAATGTTTTATGTTACCATGGAATGGCATTTCTCCTAGTTGAGCACTAGATTGGTTTTCTTATATCTTATCAACACCTTCTCCAAATTTGTCAGACACAAATCAAATGAATCACCATATACTGAAAAATCATCCATGAACACTTTCAAAAATCTCTCAACCATGTCACTAAACAAACTCAACATGCACCTTTGAAACATTGCAAAAATGTTACAAAGTCCAAATGGCATTCTTTTGAATGAAAATATGCCAAAGAGGCATGTGAATGTTGTTTTCTCTTGGTCATCAAGTGCTATTTTAATTTGATTATACCCAGAATATCCATCTAGGAAACAATAGAATGCATGACCTACAATTCTTTCTAAGACTTGATCCAGAAAGGGAAGAGGAAAATGTTCTTTCCTAGTTACCAAATTGAGTTTCTGATAGTCTATGCATATTCATCATCCTGTGACAACTCAAGTTGGTACTAGTTTATTGGCATAATTTCTAACCACTGTGAGCCCAGACTTCTTGGGCACAACTTGGGTTAGGCTAACCAAATTACTATCAGAGATAGGAAAGATTATTACTATATCCAATAGTTTGAGCACATCAATCCTCACAATCTCCTTCATGTGAGGGTTCAATTGTTGCTACATTTGACGAGAGGTTTTTGAATCCTCCTCAAGATATATAGCATGATTGCATATTAACGGGCTTATACCTTTCAATTAAGCAATTGTCGACCCAATGGTGCTTTTATGGCATCTAAGGACTACAATCAGCTTAGACTCTTGCAAATCTACAAGCTTAGATGAAATGACCACTGGGTATGACTCATCCTCCCCTAAAAATGCATATTGTAGGTTAGATGGGAGAGGTTTTAGTTCAGGCTTTGGTGGCTTGACACTTGATGAAAGTGGCTTTGTACCACTTGGTGAGAGTTTTTTGAATTTGGGTGCCCATGTCCCACCAAAATGAGCAAGGCAACTCTATAGACTTTGATCATCATCTATTAACTCAGATGTGATAGGTTCCAACAAGATAAGGTTTAGCAGGATTTTCACAAAATGTATCATTCAAATGTTCATGTATCAGAGACTCAATGGAATTTACTTATCTCATTTCCTTGTCCTCTCCNCCAAAATGAGCAGGGCAACTCTATAGACTTTGATCATCATCTATTAACTCAGATGTGATAGGTTCCAACAAGATAAGGTTTAGCAGGATTTTCACAAAATGTATCATTCAAATGTTCATGTATCAGAGACTCAATGGAATTTACTTATCTCATTTCCTTGTCCTCTCCTAGGTGCTTGGCAAAATTGAAAATATTAAGCTCAAGAGTCATATTCCCAAAATTTAATTTCAAGACTCCATTCCTGCAATTGATTAATGCATTTGAAGTTGCTAGGAAGGGTCGACCATGAATTATGAGAATTTAATTCTCTGAATGCATTGCTGGCTGAGTATCCAAAACAATGAAGTCAATAGGAAAGATGAAGTTGTCCACTTGAACAAGGACATCCTCAACAATGCCCCTTAGAACTTTGACAAACCTATCTACCAACTGGAGTATGATACATATGGGTTTCAGTTCACCCAAACCCAATAGTTGGTAGACAGAAAAAGGGAGCAAATTGACACTGGCTCCAAGATCCAGTAGTGCTTGTTCTATTATGAAATTTCCAATGACAGTTGACACAGTTGGACACCCTGGGTTGAAGTAGGGCACTGGCTTGTTTTGTCAAGAAAGCTCTTTTCTGAACATTTTGCCTTTTTTTGATCATGCATAAGTCTTTTAGAAACTTGGCATAAGAAGGAACCTACTTGATTGCATCTAGAAGTGGAATACTAATTTTTACTTGCTTAAAAAGGTCATAAATTTTTGTATGATTATTCGACTTCTGTATTTGTTTTGAGTCATTGAGGAAAAGGAGCAGGAATAGGAAAAGAATGAGCTTTTTCCTTTGATAATTCTGGTTCTTTTTCAATCACAGGTTCAGGCTCTACTTGTAAAACTCAGGTAAATTTAAACTTCTCACAAAAAGGGGCAAAACGATAATTTGTCGCTACAGTACGGGTTGTAAACCTAAATTTTTTAGAACTCGGATGACGAAACGGACCTCACCATTGGATTCGTCTTGCGAACTATAGTTACCTCATCAAATTTAATTAAATTCTGAGATAGTTAGATTTTTGCATTTTAGGAGACAGTCGAGTCTCGAATGACCCAAAAATGAAATTTTAAATAAAATTTTAAATTTTGGAAAATAAATTAAGGCAAGTTAAAATAAAAATATTTTGAACTTGAACCAAGGTGAAATTTAATCATTTCAGAGCGAAAACAGACTCGGAAAAAAAAGGGTCCTGTGGCGCGTTGTGGGCCAAGTATTCTAAGGCCATAAATAGGGAAATAATATGATTTCTCCCCCATTTGATCAGCCGGTTTCAACGTGGGAAGAAAAGAGAGGGAAAAAGAGAGAGTTCTCACCTTCTCTCTAGGATCTACAAAGATTGAGTGATCGAATCAACTCAAGCCAAGAACAAAGATTGTTCTACGCGGCGAGGGCTACAAAATCATACCAAGAAGGATAGATTTCACCGAAGTTCAAAAAATGAGCTTGAAGAAATCAAGGGTTTTGGGCTAGATTTGGATTCTTGAAGGCTTCTACCAAGTGATTTACGCTTCAAAAGGTAGGGTTACTTTCTACTTTGGTTCATGTTCTAACCTAGAGTATTGTATGAAATGGGTAGGTTGTTAGAGACTTAACACTTACCTATGTTTGTGAAATTGATGAAATGGNATTGTATGAAATGGGTAGGTTGTTAGAGACTTAACACTTACCTTTGTTTGTGAAATTGATGAAATGGGTACTAAAAATGGGAATGAAAATGGGTATAGAAATGCTTTAAACTAAATTCCTAGCTTGGAAATTAATATATGGAAATTACTCGTGTGATTCCATGGAATTTGGTATTATGTGGGCATGCTGTGTTTATATTTTTCCTTGTGAATGAAGTGTGTTATTTGCATGTATCATGTAATGACATTCTTGGAATATGTTGTTGATATATGTTCATAGACATATTAGCATTGTGATAAAGTTTGGTGATTATATGCATATGATATAATTGGTCATGAAATATGTAGATATGAGGTTAAACTTGCTCATGTGGCATTCATTACATATGGGCATGACATTGATTAAGCAATGGCGTATTACATTGCATTTGCATGAAAGCATCACAACCATGGGCATGAGACATGGGGGTGGATATGGGTGAGTGCATGGTTTAATCAAACACCATACTTGGTGGTTGATGGGTGGGCTCAGAAAAGTTAGATTGAACATCCGACTGAGTTGCACAGTTGCACGAAAAACTTGTGTCGGGAATAGCAAGAAGGGTTAGACTCTCCCTTGGGTGCAAGACCCGACTACTGGTTTACACACTTCCTACGGTGCAAGTCCAAAAAGTGTATCGGTGTGCGAAGCTGGTGGTGGGACACCAAAAGTCCGCTACCCAACAAATACACATGATTTTTGTTTCATAAAATGGTCATTCGATGTGTAACATCCAACAGTAACTTGGTTTTATAACCACATGACTTTATTTCAAAATGATCATTGGATGTAATTCATCAATGATGGATTTTTTCATACATTGTCATTGCATTGTGTGGTGGGAGACGGTGAGGGCTCGGGATAAAGTGATGAGTGAGTGTCATCTTATATCATGGCATGACATGTTAGATTTTGACATAAACTTGCTTAAATCTTGGTTGGAATGGTAGTTACTTGTTAAGTATTGCATGTGAGCATTGCATATGCACTTAGGTCGGGGAGTAGCCTCTGTAGAAAATACTCTACTAGGCGTGGCTCACTCTATACGGNATTGAACATCCGACTGAGTTGCACAGTTGCACGAAAAACTTGTGTCAGGAATAGTAAGAAGGGTTAGACTCTCCCTTGGGTGCAAGACCCGACTACTGGTTTATACACTTCCTACGGTGCAAGTCCAAAAAAGTGTATCAGTGTGTGAAGCTGGTGGTGGGACACCAAAAGTCCGCTACCCAACAAATACACATGATTTTTGTTTCATAAAATGGTCATTCGATGTGTAACATCCAACAGTAACTTGGTTTTATAACCACATGACTTTATTTCAAAATGATCATTGGATGTAATTCATCAATGATGGATTTTTTCATACATTGTCATTGCATTGTGTGGTGGGAGACGGTGAGGGCTCGGGATAAAGTGATGAGTGAGTGTCATCTTATATCATGGCATGACATGTTAGATTTTGACATAAACTTGCTTAAATCTTGGTTGGAATGGTAGTTACTTGTTAAGTATTGCATGTGAGCATTGCATATGCACTTAGGTCGGGGAGTAGCCTCTGTAGAAAATACTCTACTAGGCGTGGCTCACTCTATACGGGAAAATATTTTAGGTGCGAGGTTCACACTGGCGGAGGGCTCTCATTTGGGGTCCCAGTGATAAAGAAAGGCCGACTTGTGGCCTTGAATTATTTTTTTTGTAAAACTATTGTGAAAATTATGTTTTGGGTATGTAACCGTATGAAATTGTTGTAATAGAACTTGTGTATATTAGGTTTTATGTGAAAAACCTTATTAAGCATGTTTTGGATGGTGGTGGAAGGGATTGAAATGGATTGGGAATTAAAAACAGGTGAAGCAGGCAAAATTGGACAAAGCCTACCGGTACAGCCTACTGATACAACTTTGTCCAGTAGGCAAACCCTACCACTATACCCAACCGATAGGAATTTTCTAGTAGACAAACCCTACCCATATACCCTACGGGTAGGAATTTTCCATTAAGCTCACCCTACTAGTATGTCCTACCGGTAGGCCTTCCAAAAATCTGAAATTTTAAAATTATTTTGCCATGCTTTTGGACTATGGGTTCTTTGGTTCCAAGGATATAAATAGATATTAAATGAGTTAAATTGTGGTATGTTGGCCCTTGGTTGGGTAAAATGGTAAAATGTACACGAGTTACACATGTGGGTGATGATCCCGGTTAAGGGGATGCTATTGATGTGATGTCTGGTTGTGCTAGGTTGATGGGTGGTCAACGATTGAAAAAGGACCCCTGATTTTAGGGGCGTCATAACTTGGTATCAGAACCTAGATATACAATTTATCTAGGGCTTGATGGGGCATGGGTTTAGACCATTGCATTCATTGTGCATCTCATGTTGTGTGCTTAAATTGCTATATGCTATGTGATATGTGCTATATGTTATTTGAAGTATATACATGGTAAAATGTATATGGAAAAAAGACACTAGGGTTAGAAAACAAAACCTTGGGGGTCAAAAAATAAGGGAACAGGATGGTTCAAGGTGTAAAGGTCTACTAGTGGGTGGCATAAGCTCTACTAGGGAGACAAGGAGGTAAATCTCAAGGTTTCAAATTTGGTCCCTAATTTGGGATATTAAATTAGTACTCTATTGATATTTGACATGTGTGTAGATGGCATATAGAGGAAGGGAACGTCGAGGCGGTGGGCGAAATAATAACCAACCACCATCGACCTTTGACCAACAAGCCATTGTAAAGGCTATGAGTACAATGGCTGCTAATCTAGCACAGGCAAGCACCAATATGAGCCAGAGGCCTCAAGCCATCTAAAGGAGTTTAAGTTCTATGAGCCATCAATGTTCCTAGAAAAAGCAGAGGACAATATATCAGGCAAGTCAGAGGACTTGCTATCTTTGCCACCAACCGGGTCATGTGAGGAAGAATTATCCCTTGAGGCAAAGCTCACGGAGTTCCAAGACGTCTCAATCCCATTTGTCAGTGGGACTCACACTAGCACACGTTGTTCCTCCCTGTCCCATTATGGACCAGGGAGATCTATTCCAACTGCAAGGTGCTATCCAAGCCCTAGTACTTCACGTGCAAAGACTCCGCAAGCAGGTCGGATGAGCCTGTAAACCCCAGACTTTTATCTTTATATATGTATATAGGTTTATATAGCAAATAATTATTTCTTTTGAAATGTTAATATGAAAAAATTCGAGTAAATAGTAGTTAAAACTTAGTTTTAGCTTGTAAATATATGAAATCGTGGTAATAGAACTTGTACTAACTAGGTTTGAAGTACAAAAGTATGTTATATAAGTTTGGGTTGAAATTGGAAGGGCTTGGAATGGATTGAAAATGAAAAAGGGAGGATTTGTAGAAAAAAATAGGCAAAACCTTCTGAAAGGTCGATGAAAAACCTTCCGGAAGGTTAAGGTAAAGGCTTATCCAATAAGTAAAACCTTCTGAAAGGTCGATGACAAACCTTTCGAAAGGTTAATAAAAATGTTTGTCCAGTAGACAAACCTTCCGGAAGGTCGATAAGAAACCTTCTGGCAGGTTAATGAAAAGGTTTGTCTAATAGGCAAACTTTCTAGAAGGTCGATGAAAAAACCTTCCAGAAGGTTTTCAAAAAATCTAAAATTTTAAGTAGCGAATAGCCGACTTTTCTTCCACTATAAATACCTAAGGATGTCCCATTTAGCCCCATTTCAACATCTCTAACCCTAGGAAACCTTAGAGAGGAAGAAAGGAAGAGAAAAATACAAGATCAAAAGGGAATTTCCACTTCAAGAAGATCAAAACCCTAGTTTTTCAAGAACACCAAGGTAGGGGTTTTCTTCCATTCTTGTTCATTGAGGTTAGGGTTTATATATATGTATGTTTTGCTTCTAAACCTTAGATATATGCTATGAAATACTTGTTTCTTGAAGTTCTTACAAATATCACCATGTTTTGAAGGTATTTATGGTTGATAGCCATGAAAACCCTAGTTTTTAAGAAAAAATGGATTTTCTTCTTAATGATTCAATTACTCTTAATTTCAAAACTCTAGTGCTTGATTAAATACTAAAGATTAAATATTTGATGATCTCTTGCATATTTTCTTAAATTATTCTATTGGGATACTACTTGTGAAATTTGGAGATTTTTGAATGTATTTGTGATTGAAGAAATTGATTGGATATTGTATCTCTTGTGGATGTTTGGATGACCATGGGTCGCCGTTGACAGGATATCGTAGAGTGGGTTAGATGCGTTTCTTATTCCGTGTGGGTTTGAAGGTTCCCTATCACTCGTAGTGGGGTTGGTGTCTTGCAATGACCAAACCACTATTCGCTCACGTGTTATCGAGGTTGAGGGTTTGTATACTATTCTTGGGTTGGATTGGTCACTGCCATGAGTTAGTATACGCCCTTCCTAAAGGTTGGATATCCTTGCGAGGATTTTGGTGTGTTTGTGGGCCAGGATATTCTCGATGTGTTTATTCATGTGAATCATGCATCATACCTGATATACGAATACAAGTTGTGAATTTATGGGTTATTGTGTGGAATTGGTTTCCTACAGGAGCTTGTGGAGGTATGAGACTCTACAAGAACTTGTGGGAAATGGTTTATGGTTGGAAATGGTTTATTGTTGGGAGATTCATTTTACTGTTCATTTAAATTATTGCGATTACGTACACTTGAGATCGAATAAATAGTCACTGTTTTATTTCAAGTTATATATGCTATTTTGAAAAATGAGACCGAACTGTTTTATTTGTTTTCTAAACCTTGTTCAAGATTGAAAGAATGTTGCTACAGAGCTTAGTGCTCACCCCTTACAAAACTATATATTTTTTAGATTGTGATCTAGACGAAGAGTTCGGAGTTGAGGAGTCGATACATTGGGAAGCTCCACTAGACGGGCTCACGGATTCCAAGGTGGACGTCTAGGGTGATACTCTCCTAGGTACTAGACTAGGAAATTCTTTTGAGATTATGTAAAGATTACTCTTTTTTTATTCCGCTGCAAAGTTTAAACTTGATTTCTTTTGGGATGTAGATGTCATAGTTCGGCATATTCTTTTGGACAACGCTGTAGATATTGTGGATGATGAAAGAGATTATTTTTTTATTTATGGATGTTATTAGCTACTCTCATGTGGTGAATGGTTTTTAGATTGTAATGTCATCCAATGGGGATTTTGGGGCGTTACAGAGCCAAGATGTGGGCCAAGGCCAAGGTCGATCCTCCCAAGGCGGGAGAAATCAGAGGCCTTCCTACTAGGCAGGCCAAAGGACTTGCTATCATTGCAACCAACTGGGGCATATGAAGCGGGATTGTCTTTAGCAACAGGGATCTCAGAGCTATAGAGCATCCCAGTCCCAGCCTTTGGTGGGGCATGCACAGACACACTTTGTTCCTCCCTACCCTATCACGGGCCAGGGAAGCCAGTATCAGTTTTACAATGCTACATAGGCCTCTACTACTTCAAGAGCAAGGACTCCGCAATCAGGCCAGATGGGTCAAGGCCAAGGACAGGGCATGCAGGATGGGACTTTGGGGACCCAAGAGCGTGTCTACACCATCACACCTCAGACTGAGCTAGTGAATCAATCGATCATCCAGGGTAGGGGTGTCAATTTTTAACTCGAACACGAACCCGACTCGAACCAAACCCGAAAATAACACGATTCATTGACACGAGAAATAAATGGGTCAAATTAAGGTTCGACACGAATAACACGATTAATGGATACAGTAGATAGAAAATAATTATTTAATGAGTATTTTAGATAAAAAATAAGAATTTAATAATTTTTAAAATAGTATTATATTAGTTGTTGTCAAATTAAATAATTTTTTATTAACACAAATATTGACACAAACCCAACACGTACCAAAAGTGATACGACACGAAAATAACACAATCGAAAGTGACACGACAAGAAACTGATACGACACGACACGATTGACACCCCTAATCCAGGGTATATTTCTACTCTCTCTCTCTTATGGGCAAGGGTATTATTTGACTCTGGTGCATCTCATTCTCTTATTGTTGCATCATGTGTGAGGGATTTGGGTTTAGAAGTTGATACCTTGGAAGAGTTGTTGTATATAAATTCACCCTTAGGAGCCAAGGTGTGTGTTGATCAGATATGTTGGGGCTGTGAGTTAGAGATCTTAGGAATTCTACTCACCGTTGACCTTATGGTCATGGACATGTCGGAGTTCAATGTGATCCTTGGAATGGATTGGTTGGTGGCACACCAAGTTGTCATTGATTGTGATCGGAAGAGAGTAACTGCTTACACACCATATGGAGTTTGTTTCAAGTTTCAAGGGCAAAAGCATGAAGTTTTGCCCCAATCCGTGTATAACTCCCGTTGGCATGGGCAGTTGATGGGTTGGCTTGCGAGCCTTACCTTGGAGGATGAGGTGAGANGGATTGTCTTTAGCAACAGGGATCTCAGAGCTATAGAGCATCCCAGTCCCAGCCTTTGGTGGGGCATGCACAGACACACTTTGTTCCTCCCTACCCTATCACGGGCCAGGGAAGCCAGTATCAGTTTTACAATGCTACATAGGCCTCTACTACTTCAAGAGCAAGGACTCCGCAATCAGGCCAGATGGGTCAAGGCCAAGGACAGGGCATGCAGGATGGGACTTTGGGGACCCAAGAGCGTGTCTACACCATCACACCTCAGACTGAGCTAGTGAATCAATCGATCATCCAGGGTAGGGGTGTCAATTTTTAACTCGAACACGAACCCGACTCGAACCAAACCCGAAAATAACACGATTCATTGACACGAGAAATAAATGGGTCAAATTAAGGTTCGACACGAATAACACGATTAATGGATACAGTAGATAGAAAATAATTATTTAATGAGTATTTTAGATAAAAAATAAGAATTTAATAATTTTTAAAATAGTATTATATTAGTTGTTGTCAAATTAAATAATTTTTTATTAACACAAATATTGACACAAACCCAACACGTACCAAAAGTGATACGACACGAAAATAACACAATCGAAAGTGACACGACAAGAAACTGATACGACACGACACGATTGACACCCCTAATCCAGGGTATATTTCTACTCTCTCTCTCTTATGGGCAAGGGTATTATTTGACTCTGGTGCATCTCATTCTCTTATTGTTGCATCATGTGTGAGGGATTTGGGTTTAGAAGTTGATACCTTGGAAGAGTTGTTGTATATAAATTCACCCTTAGGAGCCAAGGTGTGTGTTGATCAGATATGTTGGGGCTGTGAGTTAGAGATCTTAGGAATTCTACTCACCGTTGACCTTATGGTCATGGACATGTCGGAGTTCGATGTGATCCTTGGAATGGATTGGTTGGTGGCACACCAAGTTGTCATTGATTGTGATTGGAAGAGAGTAACTGCTTACACACCATATGGAGTTTGTTTCAAGTTTCAAGGGCAAAAGCATGAAGCTTTGCCCCAATCCGTGTATAACTCCCGTTGGCATGGGCAGTTGATGGGTTGGCTTGCGAGCCTTACCTTGGAGGATGAGGTGAGACAGAAGTTGGGTCTACCTCGGGTTGTGTGTGAATATGAGGATATTTTTTTTGGACAAACTACTGGGATTACCTCCTCATAGGAATGTAAACTTCAGCATTGAGTTGCATCCCGATACATCGCCTATTTCTATGACTCCACATAGGATGGCACCAGCTGAGTTGCAAGAACTCAAGACCCTTCGATTGTGTATAGACTATCGACAGTTGAATCAGGTTTCTATCAAGAATAGGTACCCTTTGTCGAGGATCGATGACCTGTTTGATCAGTTGAAGGGAGCACGGGTCTACTTTAAGATAGATCTTCGCACCGACTACCATAAGTTGAGGATTAGGGAGACAGATATCCCTAAGACGGCGTTCAAAATGCGGTATGGGCATTTTGAGTTCACTATGACGTCGTTTGGATTGACGAATGCCCCAGTGGCATTCATGGATCTAATGCATAGTGTGTTCCAACCCTATTTGGATCAGTTCGTTGTAGTATTTGTTGACGACATCCTGATCTACTCCAAGTCTGAGGAGCATGAGGGTCACTTGAGGATTGTTCTCCAGACGTTGAGAGATCACCTGTTGTATGCCAAGTTCAGCAAGTGTAAATTTTGGTTTACGGAGGTAAAGTTTTTAGGACACGTGGTGTCGGCTTCGAGTGTATCCGTGGACCCGGAGAAGGTTAAGGCAGTTATGAATTAGGAGAAGCCGAATTCAGTCTTTGAGATATGCAGTTTCTTGGGATTCGCAGGGTATTACCGGAGATTCATCAAGGACTTCCCCCATTTAGCAGCACCTATGACAAGATTGACTCGGAAGAAGGTTAAGTTTGAGTGGAATGAATTGTGTGAGAAGGCATTCTAGGAGTTAAAGAGGAGGCTTACTTTAGCTCCTATTTTGATAGTCCCGAAGAGAAGACAGATGTACGGTGTGTACTATGATGCCTCCAGAGATGGACTTGGTTGTGTTTTGATGTAGTCTAGGAGGGTGATGGCATATGGTTCTCGATAGTTACAGAACCATGAGTAGAATTATTCTACGCACGACATGGAGTTGGAGGCCATAGTCTTTGCCTTGAAGGCTTAGCGCCACTATTTTTTATGGTAAACAGTTCGAGGTGTTTTCGGACCACAAAAGTCTGAAGTATATCTTTACACAGCGGGACCTCAACATGAGGCAACACAGGTGGATGGAATATTTGGAGGACTATGACTTCATTTTGCATTACCATCCTAGTAAGGCAAACGTGGTGGCTGATACACTCAACCAGAAGTCACGGGGATTGTTAGCTAGTATGGATTCCCGAAAATGGCAGATGCTCGAGACTATGTGACAGTTCAGGTTACACTACAAAGAACAAGCTTGGGGTGTTTTAGGGAGCTTAGTGGTGACGTCTTCCTTACTGAGCAGGGTGATCGAGTCCTAAGGATAGGACCCAGAGTTTTTATCCATTAGAGATCGAGTGCAGGCAAGTATTGGTGACAAGGGCTGGACCATTCACTCGGATGACAGTCTTCAGTGTAGGGGAAGGGTGGTGGTTCCCCAGTTAGTAGAGGAGATCCTTAGGGAGTTCCATTTCTCCCAATTTGTTGTATATCCAAGTGGCACAAAGATGTACCATAATCTTCGTCGCTAGTATTATTGAAACGGAATGAAGAGACATGTTAGGGACTTTGTCAGACGATGTCTCACGTGTCAGCAGGTCAAGGTTGAGCACCAGAGACCAGCAGGGTTGCTCCAGCCCTTGGAGGTGGCTGAATGGAAGTGGAAGCATGTCACGATGGATTTTGTGACCCACTTGCCACGGAGAACACAGGGACATGAAGCGATGTGGGTGATAGTGAACCGGCTTACGAAGTTAGCACACTTTTTAGCAATGCGAATGACCTTGACACTAGAGGAATTCTATCGGTTGTACATATGAGAGATTGTCCGATTGCGTGGGGTGCCCATATCTATTGTATTGGATCGAGATCCCAGGTTTACGACTCACTTTTAGGAGAGTTTCAATGGGCCCTGGGGACACAGTTGATAATGTGCACAGATTTTCATCCCCAGATGGACGGTCAGTTGGAGAGGACCATCTAGATATTAGAGGACATGCTACGGGCATGTGTCCTAGATCTCAAGGATAGCTGGGAAGAGCATTTACCCTAAGTAGAATTCGCCTACAACAATAGTTATCAGGCGAGCATTCAGATGGCACCCTATGAGGCAATATATGGGAGGCCTTGTCGTTCTCCGGTATGTTGAACAGAGGTGGGAGAGAGACCCTCTACGAGTCCAAATTTGATTAGAGACACCTCAGAGAAGGTGGACCGGATATGAAAATGTCTTCTTATGGCTCAGAGCCGACAGAAGAGCTACACTGACAGACGACAACGACCTCTAGAGTTTGAGGTGAGAGATCACGTCTTCTTGAGGGAAATGCCTAAGAGGGGAGTGGCCAAGTATGGAAAACAAGGAAAGCTGTCTCCAAGGTTTATCGGGCCCTTCGAGGTACTCAAGAGGGTGGGTACAATGGCTTACAAATTGGCATTACTACCAAAATTATCGGGGGTTCACGCACTGTTTNATCTCCAAGGTTTATTGGGCCCTTTGAGGTACTCAAGAGGGTGGGTACAATGGCTTACAAATTGGCATTACTACCAAAATTATCGGGGGTTCACGCACTGTTTCATGTCTCTATGCTCCGAAAGTATACTCCAGATCCGACACATGTAGTGGATTGGGGTGAATTGATTATTGATGCGGATGGGACCTTCAAGGAGGGACTGGTGCGAGGCAAGACTGTGAGGCTAATGAAGGTGCTATGGCAGAACTGAGGCATGGAAGAGGCGACATGGGAGCGTGAGGACACTATATGTACCAACTATCTATTCCTTTTCGAGGATGGAGGTAAAAGTTATATAATTTTAAATGTAATATTATTGTTGCATATGCATGCGGTTAAGTGTGTATGTGTATGTGAATTTCGGGGATGAAATTCTTTTAAGGGGGGAAGAATGTAAAACCCGGGTAAATTTAAACTTTTCACAAAAGGGACAAAATGATAATTTGTCGCTATGGTACGGGTTATAAATTTAAATTTTTCTAGAACTCAGATAATGAAACGGACCTCACCGTTGGATTTGTCTCACAAAATCTAGTTATCTCGTCAAATTTCATCAAATTCTAAGATAGTCAGATTTTTTACGTTTTACAAGACGGTCGAGTATCCGGTGACCCAAAAACAAAATTTTTAATAAAATTTTGAAATTTGAAAAATAATTTAAGGCAAGTTAAAATAAAAATATTTTAAACTTGAACCAAAACAAAATTTAATTATTTCGGGGTGAAATTTAATTATTTTGGGGCGAAAACGAACCCGAGANCGGTGACCCAAAAACAAAATTTTTAATAAAATTTTGAAAGTTGAAAAATAATTTAAGGCAAGTTAAAATAAAAATATTTTAAACTTGAACCAAAACAAAATTTAATTATTTCGGGGTGAAATTTAATTATTTTGGGGCGAAAACGAACCCGAGAAAAATAAGGTCGTGTGGCGCGTTGTGGACCAAGTATTCTAAAGCTATAAATAGGGGAAAATTTTGATTTCTNAAAATGAAATTTAATTATTTCGGGGTGAAATTTAATTATTTTGGGGCGAAAACGAACCCGAGAAAAATAAGGTCGTGTGGCGCGTTGTGGACCAAGTATTCTAAAGCTATAAATAGGGGAAAATTTTGATTTCTCCCCCATTTGATCAGTCGGTTTCAACGTGAGAAGAGAAGAGAGGGAAAAAAAAGAGAGTTCTCACCTTCTCTCTACGATCTACGAAAATTAAGTGATTGAATCAACTCAAGCCAAGAACAAAGATTGTTCTACGCGGCGAGAGCTATGAAACCATACCAAGAAGGATGGATTTCACCGAAGTTCCAAAAATAAGCTTGGAGAAATCAAGGGTTTTGGGCTAGATTGAGATTCTTGAAGGCTTCTACCAAGTGATTTACGTTTCAAGAGGTAGGATTCCTTTCTACTTTGGTTCATTTTCTAACCTAGGGTGTTATATGAAATAGGTAGGTTGTTAGAGACTTAACACTTGCCTATGTTTGTGAAATTGATGAAATGGGTATTGAAAATGGGAATGAAAATGGGTATAGAAGTGGTTTAAACTAAATTCCTAGCTTGGAAATTAATATGTGAAAATTACTTGTGTGATTCCATGAAATTTGGTATTATATGGGCATGCTATGTGTTTATATTATGTCTTGTGAATGTAGTGTGTTATTGGCATATTTTATGTAATGACATGCATGGAATATGTTGTTGAAATAAATGTCGATATATGTTCATTGACATATTAGCATTGCGATAAAGTTTGGTGATTATATGCATATGATATAATTGGTCGTGGAATATGTAAATATGAGGTTAAACTTGCTCATGTAACATTCATTACATATGGGCATGACATTGATTAAACAATGGTGCATTACATTGCATTTGCACGGAAGTATCACAACCATAGGCATGAGAGATGGGGGTGGATATGGGTGAGTCCATGGTTTAATCAAACACCATACTTGGTGGTTGATGGGTGGGCTCGAAAAAGTTGGATTGAACATCCAACTAAGTCGCACGGTTGCATGAAAAACTTGTGTTGGGAATAGCAAGAAGAGTTAGACTCTCTCTCGAGTGCAAGACCTGGCTACTAGTTTATACACTTCCTACGGTGCAAGTCCAAAAAAGTATATCGGTGCGCGGAGCTGGTGGTGAGACACCAAAAGTCCGCTACCCAACAAAGACACATTGTTTTGTTTTATAAAATGGTCATTCGATGTGTAACATCCAACAATGACTTGGTTTTATAACCACATGACTTTATTTCAAAATGACCATCGAATGTAATTCATCAATGACTAATTTTTTCATACAATGGCATTGCATTGTGTGGTGGGAGACGGTGAAGGCTCGGGGTAAAGTGATGAGTGAGTTTCATCTCATATCATGGCATGACATGTTAGATTCCAACATAAACTTGCTTAAATCTTGGTTGGAATGGTAGTTACTTGTTAAGTGTTGCATGTGAGCATTGCATATGCACTTAGGTCAGGGAGTAGCCTCTGTAGGAAATACTCTACTAGGCATGGCTCACCCTATACGGGAAAATATTTCAGGTGCGGGGTTCACACCGGCAAAGGGCTCTTATTCGGGGTCCCAGTGATGAAGAAAGACCGACTTGTGGCCTTGAATTCATTTTTTTTTGTAAAACTATTGTGAAAATTATGTATTGGGTATCTAAACGTATGAAATTGTTGTAAT
This sequence comes from Ilex paraguariensis, assembly GCA_963454935.2. Classification (NCBI taxonomy): domain Eukaryota; kingdom Viridiplantae; phylum Streptophyta; class Magnoliopsida; order Aquifoliales; family Aquifoliaceae; genus Ilex; species Ilex paraguariensis. The sequence continues at coordinate 369,961 of CAUOFW020004491.1, forward strand.
AGAACTTGTGTATATTAGATTTTATGTGAAAAACCTTATTAAGCATGTTTTGGATGGTGGTGGAAGCGAATGAAATGGATTGGAAATTAAAACCAGGTGAAACGGGCAAAACTGGACAAAGCCTATCGGTACAACTTTGTCCAGTAGGTAAACCCTACTACTATACCCTACCGGTAGGAATTTTCTAGTTGGGAAACCCTACCGGTAGGAATTTTCCAGTAAACTCACCCTACCAATATGCCCTACCGATAGGCTTTCCAAAAATCTGAAATTTTAAAACTGTTTCGCCATGCTTTTTGATTATGGGTTCTTTGGTTCAAAGGATATAAATGGATATTAAATGCGTTAAATTGTGGTATGTTGGACCTTGGTTGGGTCAAATGGTAAAATGTACATGGGTTACACGTGTGGGGTGATGATCCCGGTTAAGGGGATGTTATTGACGTGATGTCGGGTTGTGCGACGATCACGGGTACTTCCGCGGATTGATGGGTGGTCAACGGTTGAAAAAAGACCCCCGATTTCTAGGGCATCATACTACTAGTTCNAATCACGGGTACTTCCGCGGATTGACGGGTGGTCAACGGTTGAAAAAAGACCCCCGATTTCTAGGGCATCATACTACTAGTTCATTGATTGGGATCGACTCAGGTTTTGGCTTTGGAATTAACATGTCTCTGATGGTTTTGTTAATCACCTTGCCACTTCTCAGTGTAGTGACAACTTGAGCTTGGTCTTGTGGGGTTTCCATGATTGAAGGATTTCTCACATGAAATTGGTCTTTTGGTTGGGCAGGAAACTTGCCCTTCTCATGTGTAGTCATTGATTGGGTCAACTTTTGGATGTGACTTTTGAGATCCTAGAATGACTGAGTGGTATGGGTTTTCAAGTCATTAAAATCCTAAGTGGAGTGAGTGTTGTAGTTCATTTGACTTTGCATGAACTAATTTAGTGTGTCCTCAAGACTTCTCTTGTGTGGTGGTTGGTGTGGTTGATATGTAGGAGGTCCTTGAGGTGGTGATNCGAATGACTAAGTGGTATGGGTTTTCAAGTCATTAAAATCCTGAGTGGAGTGAGTGTTGTAGTTCATTTGACTTTGCATGAACTAATTTAGTGTGTCCTCAAGACTTCTCTTGTGTGGTGGTTGGTGTGGTTGATATGTAGGAGGTCCTTGAGGTGGTGATTGTGAACTTTATTGTGGATTCATAGGAGTTGGTTATGTGTTCCTTCAACTGAAGTTCGGGTGATTCCGTCACCCTGGATTATATGTTTTAGAATATGGGTTGGAATAAGGCTTGTTAAAATTAGAAATTGCATTTTTTTGTTCTAACAAGATCCCTTTGATTGCCAATATGGTAGGACACTCCCCAGTAGGGTGTCCTGTCAGAGCACAAATCCCACATACTTGTTTTATGGGAGGGCCAACATCAACTTGATGTACCTTTTTCATCTCTAAAGCTTCAAGCTTTGGAGACAAGGTAGTCATTTTTGCTCTTAAGTCATCGTCTTCTTTCAAGACATACTTACCCCTTGGGAAGTAGATGGTTTGATTTCAACAGTGGTAGGAGACGCTGAGTCCCACATCTGAGAACTATCAGATATGGTGTCAAAAAAATTGAAAGCCTCCTCGGGACTCTTTCCCATAAACTCTTCTTGAGCCATTATTTCAACAAACTAACGTAGTATAGTGGGCAAGGAATCATAGAAAAATCCTACCAAAGTAAAATTCTCAAAAGCATGGTGTGGCCAGGATTAGAGAAGATCCTTGAATCTGTCTCAACATTGGTAAAATGTTTCTCCCTCCTTAACCAAAAATTTCATGATTTGCCTCTTGAGTGCATTAGTAAGGTGTAGAGGAAAAAACTTTCTGAAAAATTTATTCTGTAATGCATGCCAGTTTGGTGTTGAATGGGCTTTCAAAGAATTTTGCCATTGTTTAGCTTTTTAAAGAGAAAGGAAAAAGTTTCAACTTGGCCAGTTCAGAATTATCTTGGAATGTTCCACATACTTCCTTAAAATTTTTAATATGCAAATATGAGTTTTTCGATTCGAGTCCATGAAATTGAGGTAATAGTTGCATTGTCCCCACCTTTACATTAAAGAGGGGCGTATTTGTAGGAAACACAAAACAAGAGCGGACACTGTTTCGTGTGGGATGCAAGTAATCCCGCAGAGTTCAAATGTTAGGAACTTCCCCCTCTCTCGTAGGAACTTCCCTTTGTCTCTCATTATTAGCCATGCTATTATCAAAAGATTCTGCTACTGGTTGAGGTGAATATGGTCCAAACTGATTTACAGACCTAACAAATTCTTCTGAAAAATTTTGAAAGTGAGGATCGTCCTCAAACATAAAATAAAAATTATACACAGTAAATCAAAAATTTATACAACAAATGAAGTTCTTTTCACCTTTTACTTTAAAACACCTTTTTGGTTCCCCAGCAATGATGCCATAAACTTGACTTGATCAGAAATGTATACACCCAAATGCAGGCGGTCAAGTTGAAGTAATAATCCGGTTAAGTCCGGAGTCGAATCCATAAGAAACTAATGTTGGTGTTTCGAAATAAGTAGTGATAGAGACCAAAGTTACTGGAACCTTTGAGATTTGAAGTTATGATGTTTATGGATTTTCCTAGACAGAATATAGGATTCTTTCCAAGGGAATTTTCTAGACAAAATATAATATTCTCTCAAATGCAAAAGTCACCCTTTAGCTCAAGGATCTGGACATATAGTCAATCATCCGGTTGTTATACTTGTGCTTGGGAACTCAATTAATCCCTATGTCAACAACAAGTTAATTGGAGGATAAAAATGGATTTTGGGAATTAAGAGCATGGTTCCGATGTCTTTGCAAAGATGTACAAGAATTGTTTGTGCCAAGACTTAACCCGTCTACAAACAAGCAAGTAGTTCTACAAGCCATCCAACCACTGTGTTAGTATTCCATTCTTAGTTGAAGCATAATAATAGTGAAGATTGAAATTTAGTCATGAAGATCTAGCTGGAGTACTTGAAAAGAACCAATGAGTCTTCCTATACCAATAGTCATCTATGTCATAGAAAGGACTCATGGTTGTACAAAGTACCTTAGTTTTGCTAGATGCATTCAATCATTCAATAAGCAAGTGAAAGATAAAGCATTAACCATAAAAGAAATGCACAAATATAAATTTTCAAATAATTTATACATGTTCATCACCTCTTACTAAAGAGTGAATGAGAAACTACTAATTCTTCATGGCTTTGAGAAAGCTAGAAAAGTGAGTGATTCTCATCCTTCCAAGTAGAGGAGTTACAAGGTAAAATACATTACACAAGGAGCCTATCTTCAACAAAGAATGAGTGAATTACTTTCCACCCTCCAAGGCTTTGAGCAAGCTAGAAAAGTGGAAGAGTTTCACTCCTCTAAGGGAAGAGAGAAGCTCAAACAATGGAAGCTAATGAAACTAATAATGAAAGTAGAAAGCTAGTCACCTTTGGAGGGTTTCCTCCTCAACCAAAAGATGGTCTATCTCTCTCTATGTATGTCTATCTGTATCTAAGTGCAAGTCCCCCCATGAAGCTCCAACAATGGAGGTATTTATAGGCAAGGAGGAGAGGGTAAAGAAGAGTAAAAGAATAGTTCAAAGTCTGCAAAGTCCAAGTGAATGCCCCNGTCATAGAAAAATCCTACCAAAGTAAAATTCTCAAAAACATGGTGTGGCCAAGATTAGAGAAGATCCTTGAATCTGTCTCAACATTGGTAAAATGTTTCTCTCTCCTTAACCAAAAATTTCATGATTTGCCTCTTGAGTGCATTAGTAAGGTGTAGAGGAAAAAACTTTCTGAAAAATTTATTCTGTAATGCATGCCAGTTTGGTGTTGAATGGGCTTTCAAAGAATTTTGCCATTGTTTAGCTTTTTAAAGAGAAAGGAAAAAGTTTCAACTTGGCCAGTTCAGAATTATCTTGGAATGTTCCACATACTTCCTTAAAATTTTTAATATGCAAATATGAGTTTTTCGATTCGAGTCCATGAAATTGAGGTAATAGTTGCATTGTCCCCGCCTTTACATTAAAGAGGGGCGTATTTGTAGGAAACACAAAACAAGAGGGGACACTGTTTCGTGTGGGATGCAAGTAATCCCGCAGAGTTCAAATGTTAGGAACTTCCCCCTCTCTCGTAGGAACTTCCCTTTGTCTCTCATTATTAGCCATGCTATTATCAAAAGATTCTGCTACTGGTTGAGGTGAATATGGTCCAAACTGATTTACAGACCTAACAAATTCTTCTGAAAAATTTTGAAAGTGAGGATCGTCCTCAAACATAAAATAAAAATTATACACAGTAAATCAAAAATTTATACAACAAATGAAGTTCTTTTCACCTTTTACTTTAAAACACCTTTTTGGTTCCCCAGCAATGATGCCATAAACTTGACTTGATCAGAAATGTATACACCCAAATGCAGGCGGTCAAGTTGAAGTAATAATCCGGTTAAGTCCGGAGTCGAATCCATAAGAAACTAATGTTGGTGTTTCGAAATAAGTAGTGATAGAGACCAAAGTTACTGGAACCTTTGAGATTTGAAGTTATGATGTTTATGGATTTTCCTAGACAGAATATAGGATTCTTTCCAAGGGAATTTTCTAGACAAAATATAATATTCTCTCAAATGCAAAAGTCACCCTTTAGCTCAAGGATCTGGACATATAGTCAATCATCCGGTTGTTATACTTGTGCTTGGGAACTCAATTAATCCCTATGTCAACAACAAGTTAATTGGAGGATAAAAATGGATTATGGGAATTAAGAGCATGGTTCCGATGTCTTTGCAAAGATGTACAAGAATTGTTTGTGCCAAGACTTAACCCGTCTACAAACAAGCAAGTAGTTCTACAAGCCATCCAACCACTGTGTTAGTATTCCATTCTTAGTTGAAGCATAATAATAGTGAAGATTGAAATTTAGTCATGAAGATCTAGCTGGAGTACTTGAAAAGAACCAATGAGTCTTCCTATACCAATAGTCATCTATGTCATAGAAAGGACTCATGGTTGTACAAAGTACCTTAGTTTTGCTATATGCATTCAATCATTCAATAAGCAAGTGAAAGATAAAGCATTAACCATAAAAGAAATGCACAAATATAAATTTTCAAATAATTTATACATGTTCATCACCTCTTACTAAAGAGTGAATGAGAAACTACTAATTCTTCATGGCTTTGAGAAAGCTAGAAAAGTGAGTGATTCTCATCCTTCCAAGTAGAGGAGTTACAAGGTAAAATACATTACACAAGGAGCCTATCTTCAACAAAGAATGAGTGAATTACTTTCCACCCTCCAAGGCTTTGAGCAAGCTAGAAAAGTGGAAGAGTTTCACTCCTCTAAGGGAAGAGAGAAGCTCAAACAATGGAAGCTAATGAAACTAATAATGAAAGTAGAAAGCTAGTCACCTTTGGAGGGTTTCCTCCTCAACCAAAAGATGGTCTATCTCTCTCTATGTATGTCTATCTGTATCTAAGTGCAAGTCCCCCCATGAAGCTCCAACAATGGAGGTATTTATAGGCAAGGAGGAGAGGGTAAAGAAGAGTAAAAGAATAGTTCAAAGTCTGCAAAGTCCAAGTGAATGCCCCAAGATCCGGATGGAAAATCAATCACTCTGCATTCTATCTGGGGAGTACGTTCGAATGTTGAATGGCGTTCAAACGTTGACTCCTGTCTTCTGTAGTGGGTGTTCAAACGCTAACTGGAGTTTGAATGTGGTACTTAAGTAGCTCTTGTCACCTACAATAGATAGGAGTTCAACAACCCATGTCTCATCACCCTAGCAGTCCTCTGGTTGTCCTCAAATAATTCAAGAGGGCATTCAAATGTTGTTTGGCGTTCGAACTTTGTNCGTTGAATGGCGTTCAAACGTTGACTCCTGTCTTCTGTAGTGGGTGTTCAAACGCTAACTGGAGTTTGAACGTGGTACTTAAGTAGCTCTTGTCACCTACAATAGATAGGAGTTCAACAACCCATGTCTCATCACCCTAGCAGTCCTCTAGTTGTCCTCAAATAATTCAAGAGGGCATTCAAATGTTGTTTGGCGTTCGAACTTTGTACTCAAGTAGTTATTTTTGTTCNGCCTTTACATTAAAGAGGGGCGTATTTGTAGGAAACACAAAACAAGAGGGGACACTGTTTCGTGTGGGATGCAAGTAATCCCGCAGAGTTCAAATGTTAGGAACTTNGTACTCAAGTAGTTATTTTTGTTCTTCTTCTCAAGGAATAGCTACAACATGCCACGTACCATCACCCTAACAATGATCTGGGGGTCCTCAAATAATTCAGGATGGCGTTCGAATGTGGATTGGCATTCGAATGTGTTAGTTTTGCTTCCCCTTCTCCAATTCTCTTCCATAAAATGTGGGTGTTGCTTGAAAGTTTGGTATTCATTGACTTTAGGCTTTTGTACAAATTTTTCCTAAAATGTCATCATTTAAACTCTCTCAAAGCATAATTAGTCTTGTAAAAGCATAGTAAGATGCTAATTTTAACTATTCATCNTTCCCCCTCTCTCGTAGGAACTTCCCTTTGTCTCTCATTATTAGCCATGCTATTATCAAAAGATTCTGCTACTGGTTGAGGTGAATATGGTCCAAACTGATTTACAGACCTAACAAATTCTTCTGAAAAATTTTGAAAGTGAGGATCGTCCTCAAACATAAAATAAAAATTATACACAGTAAATCAAAAATTTATACAACAAATGAAGTTCTTTTCACCTTTTACTTTAAAACACCTTTTTGGTTCCCCAGCAATGATGCCATAAACTTGACTTGATCAGAAATGTATACACCCAAATGCAGGCGGTCAAGTTGAAGTAATAATCCGGTTAAGTCCGGAGTCGAATCCATAAGAAACTAATGTTGGTGTTTCTAAATAAGTAGTGATAGAGACCAAAGTTACTGGAACCTTTGAGATTTGAAGTTATGATGTTTATGGATTTTCCTAGACAGAATATAGGATTCTTTCCAAGGGAATTTTCTAGACAAAATATAATATTCTCTCAAATGCAAAAGTCACCCTTTAGCTCAAGGATCTGGACATATAGTCAATCATCCGGTTGTTATACTTGTGCTTGGGAACTCAATTAATCCCTATGTCAACAACAAGTTAATTGGAGGATAAAAATGGATTATGGGAATTAAGAGCATGGTTCCGATGTCTTTGCAAAGATGTACAAGAATTGTTTGTGCCAAGACTTAACCCGTCTACAAACAAGCAAGTAGTTCTACAAGCCATCCAACCACTGTGTTAGTATTCCATTCTTAGTTGAAGCATAATAATAGTGAAGATTGAAATTTAGTCATGAAGATCTAGCTGGAGTACTTGAAAAGAACCAATGAGTCTTCCTATACCAATAGTCATCTATGTCATAGAAAGGACTCATGGTTGTACAAAGTACCTTAGTTTTGCTAGATGCATTCAATCATTCAATAAGCAAGTGAAAGATAAAGCATTAACCATAAAAGAAATGCACAAATATAAATTTTCAAATAATTTATACATGTTCATCACCTCTTACTAAAGAGTGAATGAGAAACTACTAATTCTTCATGGCTTTGAGAAAGCTAGAAAAGTGAGTGATTCTCATCCTTCCAAGTAGAGGAGTTACAAGGTAAAATACATTACACAAGGAGCCTATCTTCAACAAAGAATGAGTGAATTACTTTCCACCCTCCAAGGCTTTGAGCAAGCTAGAAAAGTGGAAGAGTTTCACTCCTCTAAGGGAAGAGAGAAGCTCAAACAATGGAAGCTAATGAAACTAATAATGAAAGTAGAAAGCTAGTCACCTTTGGAGGGTTTCCTCCTCAACCAAAAGATGGTCTATCTCTCTCTATGTATGTCTATCTGTATCTAAGTGCAAGTCCCCCCATGAAGCTCCAACAATGGAGGTATTTATAGGCAAGGAGGAGAGGGTAAAGAAGAGTAAAAGAATAGTTCAAAGTCTGCAAAGTCCAAGTGAATGCCCCAAGATCCGGATGGAAAATCAATCACTCTGCATTCTATCTGGGGAGTACGTTCGAATGTTGAATGGCGTTCAAACGTTGACTCCTGTCTTCTGTAGTGGGTGTTCAAACGCTAACTGGAGTTTGAATGTGGTACTTAAGTAGCTCTTGTCACCTACAATAGATAGGAGTTCAACAACCCATGTCTCATCACCCTAGCAGTCCTCTGGTTGTCCTCAAATAATTCAAGAGGGCATTCAAATGTTGTTTGGCGTTCGAACTTTGTACTCAAGTAGTTATTTTTGTTCTTCTTCTCAAGGAATAGCTACAACATGCCACGTACCATCACCCTAACAATGATCTGGGGGTCCTCAAATAATTCAGGATGGCGTTCGAATGTGGATTGGCATTCGAATGTGTTAGTTTTGCTTCCCCTTCTCCAATTCTCTTCCATAAAATGTGGGTGTTGCTTGAAAGTTTGGTATTCATTGACTTTAGGCTTTTGTACAAATTTTTCCTAAAATGTCATCATTTAAACTCTCTCAAAGCATAATTAGTCTTGTAAAAGCATAGTAAGATGCTAATTTTAACTATTCATCAATCTTCCCCTAGTAAAGCTCACCCCCATAGTGAGCCCATGGCCATTCGCCCAATGGGGTATTGATATTATGGGACCTCTTCTGATGGGAAAGGGACTGAACAAGTTTATAGTTATTGCCATAGACTACTTAACCAAATAGGCAGAGGCAGAACCACTGGCAATAATTACTGAACAGAAGATTTAGGGTTTCATGTGGAAGTCAATTGTTTGCAAGTTTGGCATCTCAACTGCCATCATCTGCGGTAACGGTAAACAATTTGATATATAAGTTCAAAGGATTTTGCTTTGAGCTTAAAATCTATAATCACTATTCCTCTCCCGATCACCCACAAGCAAATGAACAAGTAGAGGTAACCATTCGAACTCTGCTCAAGAGCATAAAAACTAGGTTGGAACAATCTAAAGGACTTTGGGTGAAGCAGCTTCCAAGCATCTTATGGGCGTACAGGACCACAATTAGGACAACTACTAGGAAGTCCCCATTCTCCTTGGCTTTTGGTACCATGGTAGTTATCCCAGTGGAAATTGGGATGACCAATTACCAAACTAAGGAGTTTGACCCTATGTCAAATAACCGACAACTTGCTAATAACCTGGACTCGCTAGAAGAAAGAAGGGAGGNTAGTGGAAATTGGGATGACCAATTACCAAACTAAGGAGTTTGACCCTGTGTCAAATAACCGACAACTTGCTAATAACCTGGACTCGCTAGAAGAAAGAAGGGAGGAATCCAAGATAAGAGTAGCAGCATATNATGCACAAATATAAATTTTCAAATAATTTATACATGTTCATCACCTCTTACTAAAGAGTGAATGAGAAACTACTAATTCTTCATGGCTTTGAGAAAGCTAGAAAAGTGAGTGATTCTCATCCTTCCAAGTAGAGGAGTTACAAGGTAAAATACATTACACAAGGAGCCTATCTTCAACAAAGAATGAGTGAATTACTTTCCACCCTCCAAGGCTTTGAGCAAGCTAGAAAAGTGGAAGAGTTTCACTCCTCTAAGGGAAGAGAGAAGCTCAAACAATGGAAGCTAATGAAACTAATAATGAAAGTAAAAAGCTAGTCACCTTTGGAGGGTTTCCTCCTCAACCAAAAGATGGTCTATCTCTCTCTATGTATGTCTATCTGTATCTAAGTGCAAGTCCCCCCATGAAGCTCCAACAATGGAGGTATTTATAGGCAAGGAGGAGAGGGTAAAGAAGAGTAAAAGAATAGTTCAAAGTCTGCAAAGTCCAAGTGAATGCCCCAAGATCCGGATGGAAAATCAATCACTCTGCATTCTATCTGGGGAGTACGTTCGAATGTTGAATGGCGTTCAAACGTTGACTCCTGTCTTCTGTAGTGGGTGTTCAAACGCTAACTGGAGTTTGAATGTGGTACTTAAGTAGCTCTTGTCACCTACAATAGATAGGAGTTCAACAACCCATGTCTCATCACCCTAGCAGTCCTCTGGTTGTCCTCAAATAATTCAAGAGGGCATTCAAATGTTGTTTGGCGTTCGAACTTTGTACTCAAGTAGTTATTTTTGTTCTTCTTCTCAAGGAATAGCTACAACATGCCACGTACCATCACCCTAACAATGATCTGGAGGTCCTCAAATAATTCAGGATGGCGTTCGAATGTGGATTGGCATTCGAATGTGTTAGTTTTGCTTCCCCTTCTCCAATTCTCTTCCATAAAATGTGGGTGTTGCTTGAAAGTTTGGTATTCATTGACTTTAGGCTTTTGTACAAATTTTTCCTAAAATGTCATCATTTAAACTCTCTCAAAGCATAATTAGTCTTGTAAAAGCATAGTAAGATGCTAATTTTAACTATTCATCAATCTTCCCCTAGTAAAGCTCACCCCCATAGTGAGCCCATGGCCATTCGCCCAATGGGGTATTGATATTATGGGACCTCTTCTGATGGGAAAGGGACTGAACAAGTTTATAGTTATTGCCATAGACTACTTAACCAAATAGGCAGAGGCAGAACCACTGGCAATAATTACTGAACAGAAGATTTAGGGTTTCATGTGGAAGTCAATTGTTTGCAAGTTTGGCATCTCAACTGCCATCATCTGCGGTAACGGTAAACAATTTGATATATAAGTTCAAAGGATTTTGCTTTGAGCTTAAAATCTATAATCACTATTCCTCTCCCGATCACCCACAAGCAAATGAACAAGTAGAGGTAACCATTCGAACTCTGCTCAAGAGCATAAAAACTAGGTTGGAACAATCTAAAGGACTTTGGGTGAAGCAGCTTCCAAGCATCTTATGGGCGTACAGGACCACAATTAGGACAACTACTAGGAAGTCCCCATTCTCCTTGGCTTTTGGTACCATGGTAGTTATCCTAGTGGAAATTGGGATGACCAATTACCAAACTAAGGAGTTTGACCCTGTGTCAAATAACCGACAACTTGCTAATAACCTGGACTCGCTAGAAGAAAGAAGGGAGGAATCCAAGATAAGAGTAGCAGCATATCTAGTATTAAAATTCCTGAGTCAAGCCATGAGAATTCCTACTGAACGACCTCGTCTTGAAGAAGGCAACTCAAGCTATCAAAGATCCCAGAGAAGGAAATTTGGGGGCAACATCAAAAGGGCCCTATCGAGTTATAAAGATCCTGAGACCAAGAACTTATCACTTGGAAACTTTAGAAGGTGTCAAGCAACCACACTCATGGAATGAAGAACATTTGAAGAAATTTTATCAATAGTCTTTTTTGCATCCAAGTTAGTAAGAAGTTTAACTTTTTATTATAGCTAGTTCCAAATAAAAGCGATTTATTATGGCCTTTCAATAAAGAATGTCATTCACAATGACCACTATTGTTAAGAACATTCTTAGCACTTATAGACACTCATTCCTATCTAAGGAAGTGGAGAGGGACATTTCTCCACTACCCCAAAATGAGCAAGACACTAAGCATATCTCAGATTGATTCCAAGTGGCCCAACAGAAGCGTATTCTGGCTCTACAACTCAAGCATAGCTCGAATTAAGTCCAAATGGCTCAACAAAAGCGTATGCTAGCTTTACAGCACCAAGTATAGCTCAGAGTGAGTCCAAATGGCTCAACAAAAGCATATTCTATATCTACAGCCCCAAGCGTAGATTGGATTGAGTCCAAATGGCTTAACAGAAGCACATGTGAGCTCTTAAGCTTATAGCCTAGCCCAAATTGAGCACTAAATGACTCAATAGAGGCATAGGACTCTACTCATCCCTTTATGGTTATAGGGCCCTGCTAATGTTAGGCATATTTGAGTTCTAGAAGTTAAAGGGAGGATAAGTTATACAAGGGTGAAGCTACGATGATTACAAAATGATTTCTATTTCACAAAAGAAAAAAGATATACTATTTCCTTCCTCCTGGGTTCTGTTCCTCCAATAAGGAAGGTCCTAATGGAGGCCACTCTCCTGCAAGAATAGTTAGTTAAGGAATAGTAAACAAAATGAAGCTGAATTCATACAGAGAAATGACGAAGAGCACCTTTGCTTACTCATTTGGAGGGGGCATCCCAAAGTTGGGGAACACAAAGGGCCTTTATTGCAACTCCCTCAAACTCCCAGATGTCCCTAAAACAAAGAAAAAACTACTCTTCTAATCAGCAGAAGGAGTAAAGAGATCAGAAATCAACTCAAGTGCCTCATTTCTCGTGACAAATTGATAGAAGCTAGAGGGGGAAGAGTCAATCAAAAAAGGTCGATAAAGTTGATCACAATAGGAGAGTTTCCTATCTCGTGCAAATGCCCAAAAATGAGAATGCCGGCCAAGATGCCTCATCCCTCCATTGAGAGATAAGCCAGACATAAGTTGAAAAAATTAAGAACAATCTTGNGAAAAAGGTCGATAAAGTTGATCACAATAGGAGAGTTTCCTATCTCGTGCAAATGCCCAAAAATGAGAATGCCAGCCAAGATGCCCCATCCCTCCATTGAGAGATAAGCCAGACATAAGTTGAAAAAATTAAGAACAATCTTGATAAAAGGGGGAAGAGAAAACTGAAGACCAACCTCGAATGCGTATTCAAAGAAGTAGACTCTTCTCACCAAAAAAAAGCTACATAGAGAGTCTAAAAAGGGGACATGGACCAAAACACCAACAAGGAAACCAAAACATTCCCTGATGCCTACCAAATGGTCTATGGTCATCTCACTTGGCACTAAAAGGTTGGCCCAAACAGAACCCTCCATATCTTGAAGGGCTTGTCTTTTGAAGAGTTTAATTTATGTCTGTCATAAAGTAGCATCTATAGCTAGAGGAGAAATGGGACTACAAGCTATAAGGGGATGCTAGAAAAAGAAGAAAGTGTATGAAAAGACTCAAAGGAGATGGTTTAAATAGAAATCCCAAGATGATGATTCATTCCTATAAATGGCAATCAATGCAAAAGACATGCACCAAAATCACTTACTGCTCCGAGTTCATGGCATTGTGGGAATGAAACGACACCAACCATACTTCCTAATGGCTTGACTTCTCTAATAGTTTGTAACTATCATATGCATGTTTTTTCAACATCATTAAAGAAGCAATCCAATTGATTTAACCTCCTTTTATGATAATGGGCTCTTCAACTCCCCATTAGTCCTTGCTCAAATTGAATCTAAGAGGCTTAACAGAAGATTAAGGCATTAAACCTAACACAGATTGAGTCCATGAGGCCCAACCAAAGTGCAAAGCATTAATCCTAGCTCAAATTAAATCTAAGAAGCACTACAGTAACGCAAGCCATGAAATCTTGCCCAGATAGTGTCCAAAATCCTCCACACAAAAGTAGAAAGATTCAAGTTAACCAACACCACCTCAAGAAATTGAACACAAGAAAATGAAACAAAGCATAACATGAAGGCTATGCAAAATAAGCTTGTCATTAAAAAGGGATTTACATCATTACAAAAGAGGACTATAAGACAAGGAGGCTACAACTTTGTTTAGTTAGACCGTCTTTTCGATCTGCTTTGATAGATCAGCATCTGTAGTAGCCTCCTTGGGCACCTCAACTCCCTTATCCTCTTCTACTAGGTCGGTAGTATCCCCTACGATCTCTTCAGTCAACACAGTTAACTCCTTAATAGCTGCCTTGACACACTCCCCTTCCTCCTTGTATATGGGAGGCTTATTGCTCACCTCTTCCCCATCCTCTTCCTTCTTGTCTCCCCTAGACATAATTGTTGCATCATCTCTAGGTGTGAATTTGGAGAAGTCAAAGCTAGGAAATTTCTTATGGGATCACTTCCAAAAGTCTTCAAAGCCATCCACATAGTATTCAAGAATCTCCTCCTTAAATTCATTGGAGTCCTGATATTTTGCTACTACAGTCTCTCTAGTAAACTCAACTTCAAGCTCTTTTTGTTCCAGCTTAAAGGAGAGGTCAAGGACTTTTTGAGAAAGATTTTCCTTATCTTCTTCTAGCTCCTTGCCCCTTATAGATAGCTCAGTGGACTCTGCCTTGGAGTTGTTTAGCTTAGCTAGTAGCTTATTCTTGGTCTTCAAGACCTTATCCCAGTCTTTCTCATCAGCAAAAAGGCACCCAAGGGTCTTCTCAACCTCTTTCATTAGCCTTAGAATGTCCTCCAGAACTGTTATGAGCTTTGCATCTCTTGTTTCCAGCTGATAAGGTGGCACTTGGAATTGATCCTCATAAGCCTTCTTATCATCTAGAATGGTGTAGGAGAGGCTAGTGGTAGGAATGAAAAGCTAAAAGATAAAGGAGGAGAGTTAGGATGGAAAGAGAAAGGAGGAAAGCCCAAATTGTAAACCCCCACATGTTATCTTAGTATAAAGNCAAGCTAAAAGATAAAGGAGGAGAGTTAGGACGAAAAGAGAAAGGAGGAAAGCCCAAATTGTAAACCCCCACATGTTATCTTAGTATAAAGACATAATTTTGTTATGATAATTAAATATGTAATGATGTAAGAATAAATCATATAGACTGTAAGAGTAGAAATAAATAAGTGGGAGATAAATTGACCATTCTCAATAGTAGTACAAGAATTTCTTGATATCATTGGGAGTTTCAATAATAACTTTATGTTCTAATATTGTATCGATGTGAGACTTGGATAGTATAAACTAGATTCTAATTACTCTGCAAATGTATTTCACAAAGGTTTTGTAAATCGACTTGAAGGTAGGTAAAAAAAAACAAACTCTGTTGAAAGTGGAGGTTGAAAACTGGACTCACATTTGAACAAAAACCACATTCGAACGCTAGTTAGTCCCAATACTTTATTTATTGACAAAGAGTCTGACAAAAAAGAGGATACTAGAAGCAAGTCACGTTCGAATGCTATTGTCCAAATTTGGTATTGACAATTTACGTGCAAGTATACACGATCAACAAGTAATAAAGTGATAAGTAGAGTATTGTTCCCACAGAGAATTATTACTAATAATATACAAGTACTAACTTTATATCAATTCAATTTTATTTAAACAATTGGAATTGGCTAAGAAATCACTACTTTAAAACTAAATCTAAACTAAATAATCAAGGGTTGAATTTATCGAATGAAAGAATTTAATATTACAACTTCCCCTAATACTTCATATAAATGTTTCTACTCTCTTTCCAATCAATTGATCAAAATAAGTTGTTAACTGAGAACTCAAGTTATTTATCAAACCTCTTCCGATAGTTAGATTAAATTATCTCTCCCAATTAAATTACTATATTCCAATGCAAAATAAGTTGGAATAAATTCATTAAGTTCAAACTCTCATAAAAGTTACACACGGCATNCCAATCAATTGATCAAAATAAGTTGTTAACTGAGAACTCAAGTTATTTATCAAACCTCATCCGATAGTTAGATTAAATTATCTCTCCCAATTAAATTACTATATTCCAATGCAAAATAAGTTGGAATAAATTCATTAAGTTCAAACTCTCATAAAAGTTACACACGGCATATAGGTATATTTCTATCCTATACACAAACCCAGCAATTCAATCCTAAGAAGAATTATCAGACGCATGTCATCATATTCAGATCTATCCCTAGAATTTATCTCCCAATTTTATCTAAGGAATCAAATTAATTGTTGACCACGCAATCATATATTAAGCACAAAATATGACAAACAACTCATGTATGATAAATAGAACTAGAAACGAAAGTAGATTAATTTAACTAGACATAGGTTCCATTGCAATCTTAGTAGAAAATTAGTTCATAATGTAATTGAAAAACATCATTTTAAAATTAAACAACATCTTAGAAAATCAAGAAATAAAAGTAAGAGAAAAGAATGAAAACTTAGGTGCAATCTTCAATCCTTCTCTAGCCTTCAAGACCAATCTTCTTCGTGTCGATTCCTTCGATTCTTGTCTTCAATTTTCTTCCAATTCCTTGGCTTTTTCAGATGTTTTCAGCCCCCAAAATTCAGAATATTTTATCCACACACAAACCCTAGCATATATGTAGCTTTAGAGTCCAATTTTGGGTCAAAAACAAATCAAAATTCGCGTCACAGACCAACACAAGCGTAGTTGCACCAAAAATCAATGTAGGGGCACCATTTGGAAAAAATGTTGGTGCAGAGGCGCCAGTTTTGGCGCTGGGGCGCCCCCCCCCCCCCCCCCCCCCCCCCCCNATAAATTTTTTAAATAATAACTAACCAAACAGATGGATATGTGCTCATGAATGAAAGGATCACAAACAGTGTAAAACCAACTAGTATGTCAAACTACAGACTCAACATGTGTCATCAATTTTCCTTAAATTGACAATTAATTCCATTCATCATTGGCCATGATGTAATTCAATCAACTCATTGCTCAAGTCGTACTAAAACATGTTATTTAAGTGCAAAATATGCTATCTAAATGCATACCTAATAATGTAAATGAAAATAAGAAAACACCCCAAACTTAATCTAAACATTGTCCTCAATGTATAAAATTGGACAAATTAAGACAGAGGACTTCCCTAAGACTTCGCTAATTGGCATCATCGTCAACATCTTCATCATCCGCTAAGTCAGGAGTGTATTCGGGAAACATAGGTGGGCTGTTCTTGGCTCCTAGTAGGGCTTTGTGTGTGCTCCAACTTTATGTTCAATCCTTGAGACTTGCAAGCAATTGACATACCAATTAAAATGCACTAACTAACCAACTAACTACATTATTTCTTATAAAAAACTAAATTAGAATAAAATAAAATAAAAATTAGAAACTAAAATTTGGGTTGCTTCCCAATTAGCGCTTATTTTATAGTCTTCAACCTGACTACTTCCTGTTTCATCCTGGGTCGACATGAGTAATTGAGGTCTTTTCATGATCAATGTCGCCGCCCCAATATTGCTTTAGTCTCTATCCGTTCTCCTTGAAAGTTCTTTTCGAATTGGCTTCCTTGACTTCAGCCGCTCCCTGCGGGAACACCTCATCTTTATATAGCTTGCCGTTCTCAAGAGGATCTGAAATACCACTTCCTATGAATACCCCATTCACTGAATCTTCTACCAAATCAACCCGAAAATATTCTTTCGATTCCTTTGAAAATTTCATAGCTAAAAATACATTGAATGTAACCTCTTGATCTTGGACTCGCATAGTTAGCTCACCTTTTTGTACATTGATAAGTGTTCTCCCTGTTGCTAAGAATGGTCACCCAAGAATAATAGGTATTTTTCTATCTTCCTCACAATCTAAGACTATGAAATCAGCTGAAAAAATGAACTTATCCACTTTAACTAGAACGTCCTCAACTATACCCCTTGGATAAGTGAGTGATCTATCTACAAGCTGCAATGTGATGTCAGTAGGCTTTGCTTCCCAATTGCTGATAAATTGAGAGCGGCATCAAGTTTATACTAACTCCCAAGTCACATAATGTTTTCCCAAAAAATTAACTGCCTATTGTGCATGGAATTATAAAGCTACCCGAATCTTTTAGCTTTGGTGGTAACTTCTTTTAAAAAAATAGCATTGCACTCCTCTGTTAGTGCCACTGTCTCAAAATCACCTAATTTTCTCTTCTTTGACAAAATTTTCTTTAAAAATTTCACATAGTTAGGCATTTTCTCCACTGCTTCTGCTAAAGGGATATTTATTTGGAGCTTCTTAGACACTTCCATGAATTTAGAGAACTCCTTATCCCACTTTTGTTTCTGCAAACGTTGTGGAAACGGCACGGGAGGCACAATAGGACTCTGCTCACCTCCATTAGAACATGCAACTAGATCTTCTTCTTTCTTTTCATGTTCCACATTCTTGCTATCTTTTATTTTTCTACCCTCAGTATCATCTTCATGTGATTGTTTTAGAGTTCCACTAACAACCAAAAGTAACTCTATTCCGCTTCGTAATATAATAGCATTGTAGTGCTCCTTACATTCCCTCTTAGGATTGATCTCTGTATCCCTAGGTAGAGTGCCTTGAGGTCGGTTGTTAATGGCATTAGCAAGCTGACCCATTTGGTTTTCTAGGTTTCGGATCGATACATCCATACTGTTCATCATTGTCTCACTCTGTGCTATGTACCTGGAAAACAACTCCTCTAAATTTGGCTTCTTTTCTTGCTGTGGAGCTTGATTCTGAAAGCCTGGTGGGTATGATTGTCTTGGAGCAGAAGGTTAAGCTTGATTNCTTATCCCACTTTTGTTTCTGCAAACGTTGTGGAAACGGCACGGGAGGCACAATAGGACTCTGCTCACCTCCATTAGAACATGCAACTAGATCTTCTTCTTTCTTTTCATGTTCCACATTCTTGCTATCTTTTATTTTTCTACCCTTAGTATCATCTTCATGTGATTGTTTTAGAGTTCCACTAACAACCAAAAGTAACTCTATTCCGCTTCGTAATATAATAGCATTGTAGTGCTCCTTACATTCCCTCTTAGGATTGATCTCTGTATCCCTAGGTAGAGTGCCTTGAGGTCGGTTGTTAATGGCATTAGCAAGCTGACCCATTTGGTTTTCTAGGTTTTGGATCGATACATCCATACTGTTCATCATTGTCTCACTCTGTGCTATGTACCTGGAAAACAACTCCTCTAAATTTGGCTTCTTTTCTTGCTGTGGAGCTTGATTCTGAAAGCCTGGTGGGTATGATTGTCTTGGAGCAGAAGGTTAAGCTTGATTATTATTCCATAAAAAACCCGGATGATTCCTCCAACCAGGGTTATAGTTGTTGGAATTATTGTTATATTGTTGCCTGT
Organism: Ilex paraguariensis; assembly: GCA_963454935.2. Lineage (NCBI taxonomy): Eukaryota > Viridiplantae > Streptophyta > Magnoliopsida > Aquifoliales > Aquifoliaceae > Ilex > Ilex paraguariensis. The sequence continues at coordinate 388,709 of CAUOFW020004491.1, forward strand.
TGTAATTACCAATGTATTGTACCGACTCTGAATTAATTGCACATTGATTACTCGGATGGTTCCCAGCACACAATTCGCAAATAACTGCCACACTCTAAATAGGTTGCACCCCTAGAGCATAAATCTTCTTTGTCAATGAAGCAACATGTGCAGCCATGCAGTAACCGCATCAACTTCATAAATCCCTACTACCTTTGGCTGATTCGTCCTTGTAGAAGGCCACTGATAATTGTTGACAGTCATTGTCTCCAATAACTTGTATGCTTCATCAAAAAAAATTTCCATCAATGCCCCACCTGCAGCTGCATCAATACTAGTCCGAGTAGCACTGAGCAACCCGTTGTAGAATGTTTGAACTTACAACTACTCAGGGATACCATAGTGAGGGCATTTCCGAAGTAAATCCTTGAATCGCTCCCAAGCTTTATATAGAATCTCAGAATCATGTTGTGCGAATGATGTGATGTCGTTCCTCATCCTTGCAGTTTTAGCTGGTAGAAAGAATTTAGCTAAAAAAATTTGAGCTAAATCTGTCCATGTGGTAATAGAACCCAACGGCAATGAATGCAACCAACTCTTTGCTTTATCAAAAATTGAGAAAGGGAAAAGTTGGAGTCTAATTGCATCTTCAGAAACCCCATTGTATCTGAACGTGTCGCAAATCTCCAGAAAACTCATCAAATGTTCATTTGGGTCATCATTAGGTGAACCCCCAAACTAAACTGAATTCTAAATCATTTGAATGGTACCCGACTTGATTTCGAAATTGTTTGCTTGAATTATGGGTCTTTGAATGCTCGATTGTATTTATGTCACAAGCAGCATAGCATAATCCCTTAGCAATTTATGTTCATCTTTAGACATAGTTTCTTGATTATTTACTTCTTGCTTGACACTGTTTTCGCAAGTTTCAAAGCCTTTTTTCGATTTCGCCTTCATACAGTAGTAGCTTCTGACCTGTAGATCTTGTTTGCATACAAAATTCAAGAATGCTTGCGAAAATAATTAAAACAGAAAATTAAATAAGTTTAAACTAAGATCAAATTGATTGAAATTAATATTGAAATAATTACTAGAATAATTCTCCGGCAACAGCGCCAAAAACTTGTTGTCCAAATTTGGTATTGACAATTTACATGCAAGTATACACAATCAACAAGTAATAAAGTGATAAGTAGAGTAGCGTTCCCACGAAGAATTATTGCTAACAAATTTCAAGTTCTAACTTTATATCAATTCAATTTTATTTAAACAACTGGAATTGAACTTTGAATTGACTAATTTAAAACTAAACCTAAACTTAATAATCAAGGGTTGAATTTACCGGGTAAAAGAACTTAAGATTACAACTTCCCCTAATGCTTCATATAAATCTTTCTACTCTTTTTTCAATCAATTGATCAAAATAAATTATTAACTGAGAACTCAAAGTTATTTATCAAACCTCTTCCGATAGTTAGATAAAATTATCTCTCCCAATTAAATTACTATATTCCTATGCAAAATAAGTTAGAATAGATTCATTAAGTTCAAACTCTCATAAAAGTTACACACGGCATATAAGTATATTCCTATCCTATACACAAACCCAACAATTCAATCCTAAGAAGAATTAACCAGACGCATGTCATCATATTCAGATCTATCCCTAAAATTCATCTCCCAATTTCATCTAAGGAATCAAATTAATTGTTAGCCACACAATCATATATTAAGTACAAAATATGACAAACAACTCATGTATGATCAATAGAACTAGAAACGAAAGTAGATTAATTTAACTAGACATAGGTTCCGTTGCAATCTTAGTAGAAAATTAGTTCATAACATAATTGAAAAACATTATTCTAAATTAAAACAACATCTTAGAAAATCGAGAAATAAAATTAAGAGAAAAGAATGAAAACTTAGGTGCAATCTTCAATTCTTCTCTAGCCTTTAAGACCAATCTTCTTCGTGTCGAGTTCTTCGATTCTTGTCTTCAATTTTCTTCCAATTCCTTGGTTTTTTCAAATGTTCTCAGACCCCAAAAGTCAGAATATTTTATCCCCACACAAACCTAGCATATATGTAGCTTNTAAGACCAATCTTCTTCATGTCGAGTTCTTCGATTCTTGTCTTCAATTTTCTTCCAATTCCTTGGTTTTTTCAAANTTAAGAGAAAAGAATGAAAACTTAGGTGCAATCTTCAATTCTTCTCTAGCCTTTAAGACCAATCTTCTTCGTGTCGAGTTCTTCGATTCTTGTCTTCAATTTTCTTCCAATTCCTTGGTTTTTTCAAATGTTCTCAGACCCCAAAAGTCAGAATATTTTATCCCCACACAAACTTAGCATATATGTAGCTTTAGAGTCCAATTTTGTATCAAAAACAAGTCAAAATTCGCGTCATGAACCAACACAAGCAGCTGCGCCAAAAATCAGTGCAGGGGTGCCATTTGAATAAAATGTTGGTGCAAGGGTGCCAGTTTTGGCGCTGGAGTGCGCCCCCCCCCCCCCCCCCNAAGTGCGAGGGCACCAGAAATCAGTGCAGGGACGCCAATTGGACAGTATGTGGGCACAAGGGCGCCCCCCCCCCAAAAAATTAAGCCTAAAATGCCCTTGTTGCTTCCTCTTCAAAAATTTAACATTTTGGCTCTAAATTGACCTTGTTTCCTCCCAAATGATCATCCATACAAAATAACATCAAAACACACAAAATAAATAAAAAGAAACATAAAATAATTGAAAACTTACAATTTTATCAAACCGAAAATACTCAATTCATAGGTATAAAACCCACTCATCAAATGCCAGTCACGTTCAAATGGAGATTCGGTACTTTATTTTCTGATAGAAATCAAGATATTAGGAGCTCAGAATTTTTGAACGCCGAGTTAAGTTCAAACGCCAACCTAACGTTCGAAGGCAAATGTAATTTTAATAATGATCAAACTCACGATTCCTGTCCAAATGCTGACCCTATAAATACATAAGGATGGCTCCTTTTATCCCTTTTGCATTAGTTCTTGACCTTAGGAAAACTAGAGAGTGAGAGAGAGAAGGAGAAAATGCAAGATTCGAAGGGGATTTTCACATCGAAGTGGATCAAACATGCTAGGTTTACAAACAAACTACAGATTGAAGGTAGGGGAATCTTCTTGAGTTCTTTCATTGACACTTAGGGTATTATGTAAGTATGTTTTGAATATCCTTGATTATTATATGTTAGATAATTGTTCGTTCTAGATTTCTTTTTGATTAACGTATGGTTTTAAATAAGATACATGTCTTGCTTTTAAGGAATATCGTTCTTAAATTTTCAAAACTCTAGTTTTGTTAAATACATGTTTTAATGTGAAAAATACGTGGATTCTTGAGTTCTAAATTCCTTTTCTTGATTAAATTACATTTAAATCAAATACTTGTTCTCATTCCAAGAAATTATAATTTTATGAAAGTATGATCTATTGCATATTTTAATTCATTTATTATTATTGTATATGAAGAATTGTGAAATTGTGAAACTTGAGTTTGGATGGAAATTGTCAATGGTTGATATTATGGTTTTTGAGAGTGTTGTGGTTTTATCTCAGTATGGTTTGGGTGTGACAAACTTGGAGAGATGCTTTCAAATTAGACTCTGTCTAGTGTTGGTCAAAACGAATGCGGTTCCACGTAAAGCTATTTGTAGAACTTTTTGACTGCTAATCGAATCGCTTCCACCTCATCCAGAACGATCCCTTCTACCTCTAGTCTAGATATGGTGTTTACCCTTCTTCTTGCATTTGCTATTCGATGAAAGAACTTTGTGTTCTTATCCCGCGTCCACATCAATCAAAGTGGTGGAAGGCCCCCTAAGTTAAGTCAAAAGGAGAGCTTATGCAACTCTCTCCAAGAGATACGATTCAGTATCTAAATCGGTTGAAGGAGAGTGAAGAGGTGGCTACTCTCCCAGCCCATGGGAAAGACTCTTCTTTCTGGTCTACATCAAGTGCATTGAATTCCCCACAATCAAAATAAAAAGGATGGGTCAAGGGGAGGTTCAGAATGAAACCAAAGGAACAAAATGGCGCCTAAGAAAGTCATAACACTAATAGGGCTAAGGTCTACCCTTTGAATATGAGCTATCTTGTGAGATGACCTAAAATCATTCTCCAACCAACAGTCAAACCTAATATCAAAGGCACTAGCCGCAGCAGAATCTAAGTTTTATCATTCATCTGAGGGTTCTTCTCTTTAGTGCTAATTCAAAAGCAACCATAGAGTGTTAGAGGTTACTCTACTCTAGTGGGGGTGAGATGGTTGCCTAACATCTGTAGTGGGTTGTTGCATGTGAGATCCACCATTATTGTTCATGTGATGCCTGTTGTCCGAATTTGATATTGACAATTTACATGCAAGTATATACGATCAACAAGTAATAAAGTGATAAGTAGATTATCGTTTCCATAGAGAATTATTGCTAACAAATTCCAAGTACTAACTTTATATCAATTCAATTTTATTTAAACAACTCGAATTGAACTTTGAATTTACTAATTTAAAAACTAAACCTAAACTTAATAATCAAGGGTTGAATTTACCGGGTAAAAGAACTTAAGATTACAACTTCCCCAAATGCTTCGTATAAATATTTCTAACTCTCTTTCCAGTTAATTGATCAAAATAAGTTGTTAACTGAGAACTCAAAGTTATTTATTAAACCTCTTCCGACAGTTAGATAAAATTATCTATCCCAATTAAATTACTATATTCCTATGAAAAATAAATTGGAATAGATTCATTAAGTTCAAACTCTCATAAAAGTTACACACGACATATAGGTATATTCCTATCCTATACACAAACCCAACTATTCAATCCTAAGAAGAATTAACTAGACGCGTGTCATCATATTTAGATCTAAACATAGAATTCATCTCCCAATTTTATCTTGGTTATCAAACTAATTGTTGGCCACACAATCATATATTAAGCACAAAATATGACAAACAACTCATGTATGATCAATAGAACTAGAAACGAGAGTAAATTAATTTAATTAGACATAGGTTCCATTGCAATCTTAATAAAAATTTAGTTCATAACGTAATTGAAAAATATCATTCTATAATTAAACAACATCTTAGGAAATCAAGAAATAAAATTAAGAGAAAAGAATGAAAACTTATGTGCAATCTTCAATCCTTTTCTAGCCTTCAAGACCAATCTTCTTCGTGTCGATTCCTTCGATTCTTGTCTTTAATTTTCTTTCAATTCCTTNATCAATCTTCTTCGTGTCGATTCCTTCGATTCTTGTCTTTAATTTTCTTTCAATTCCTTGGCTTTTTCAGATGTTTTTAGCCCCCAAAAGTCAGTATATATCATCCCCACACAAACTCTAGCATATATGAAGCTTTAGAGTCCAATTTCGGGTAAAAAAACAAGTCAAAATTCGCTTCACGGACCAACACAAGCGCAACTGCACCAAAAATCAATGCAGGGGCACCATTTGGATAGAATTTTGGCAAAAGGGTGCTATTTTTGGTGTTGGGGCACACCCCCCCCCCCCCAATTAAGCCTAAAATGTCATTGTTACTTGCTCTTCAAAAATTCAACATTTTGGCTCCAAATTGACCTTGTTTCCTCCCAAATGATCATGATTCCTTCCAAATGATCATCCCTACAAAATAACATCAAAACACACAAAATAAATAAAAAAGAACATAAAATAATTGAAATTTTGAAATTTCATCAAACCGAAAATACTCAATTCGTAGGTATAAAACTCACTTATCAATGCCCTGATTCCCGGGTGCCATTACTTAACCCATTGATCACCCTTCAATCCGTGAAATAACCTATGATATCATATAATCTGATAACACATTGAGATGCCCCATTTATCGAGGTCCTTAACTTAATACAAATCTGGATAGAGTCTCCCTTGTATGGGGAACTCTACCTAACACATACACACACCTGTGCATTATATAACCATATGACCACACTGGATCCAACATCGATATCCAATCAATATAGTATTGAATACCAACATCCACGTCATACATCCATTCACAAAAGAATGGACAGTCCATAAGAGTCTCATTACATGCCTGTAATAAAATACAAGTTTTGTACTTAAATATAAAAGGCTAAAATGTAATTATAAAATCCATATCAAGAGCCAAAACTCAGTTCTGTCCNGTCCATAAGAGTCTCATTACAAGCCTGTAATAAAATACAAGTTTTGTACTTAAATAAAAAAGGCTAAAATGTAATTATAAAATCCATATCAAGAGCCAAAACTCAGTTCTGTCCTCAAAGCAGGCCCAAGTTAGAGTTTTCAATGGACACCTGTCCAACACTTGAAATATATCCCTATAAAGGGTGAGTCACGCTCAATAGGGTATCTCATATGGTGATTACCTCCCAACCCACATTCATAACAGAATGCTACAGTTCTATGTCATGCTATGAGATAAGAACTTACGCATGCAATGTTACACCGAGCCCCACCAGCTCTTATAAAACATGCATATGAATTCAGACATTCCAAGCTCTCACCATTGATGTTAGACATCTAATAACTATTTTATAAAAATTATGTATCTTTCTAGGGTAGGTATTTTATGCACTTACACCAACAGTTACCTAATCGACACGAAATTTCAAGACTTCCACCTATGAATCTGTGTACACCGATACACTTTATAAACTCAATACTAATGGTAGTGTGTATCCAAAATTGTCGAGTCTTGCACCCGAGGGAGAATCTTGTCTTTCTTGCCAATCCTGACACACCTTTTCAATGCAAACTCATACAACTCAGCCAGACCTAGGTCCAACTTTTCATGAGCCCATGTATCAACCCACCAAGTATGGTGTTTGATTAAAAATATACACACACACCCACATTCATGTTGAATATCCATGAATGCAATGCTGCCCATGCTTGTGCAAATACAATATGCAATTGCAATTCATATTATCATGCTCATCATATCATAAAACATATAAGGAGAGAGAAAGAGATTAATATGTCATGAGAGAGAGAGGGTTAGCTTTCAGAGGAGGAAGGGCCTTGGGTCTTGGCAAGGTCTTCTCCTAGAAAAAATATTAATTGCAAAATGGTCTTTTTGATTATGCCGTTGACGAGGAGATGTCCGTGTAATAAAACTAAATGTTAGGGGTTGTGAGTATAATTTATCCAAAAAATATTATTTATACCTAATTTATTGATTTAATGTATCATAATTATTGAATTAATCATGAGTTCCAATTAGTAATAAGGTATACTATCAATTTAATAATAAATCATAATTAAAATAATGCATAAGTTCAAAAAATTATATCTAAGATCATTTCCAATGGAAATCCAAACCCTTACCCAAATTTGAATAAAAAAATATATTCATTTGGTATAGACCTCTCCTATGGAAAAATTCAAATTTAAAGAAAAAAAATTCAAAATTAAATGAAGACAATCTCAAATTTAAAAGAGGGTAAAATATGACCATTGAATTTTTAAAGGAGGTGAAATTTCACCTTTAAAAATTTGAGTATATATTTGAGTCTCTCTTAATTTGAGAAAAAAAATGAATCTTCCTTAATTTGATATGTAACGCCCCAATTCCCCCTTGGATGACATTACAATCTAAAAATCATTCATATTATGAGAGCAACTAATAAACTTTCCAACANATGAATCTTCCTTAATTTGATATGTAACGCCCCAATTCCCCCTTGGACGACATTACAATCTAAAAATCATTCATATTATGAGAGCAACTAATAAACTTTCCAACAAAAGAAAATTTCATTCACCATATGTAATATCCACAATATCATCCCAAAAGAATAAGTCAAGCTATGGCAAATGCATTCCAAAAAACTTACATTTAAGCTTAACAGCGGAATAAACAAAATACTAAACTATACATTATCGTAAATAAATTCCCTAGTCTAGCACAAAAATAAACTATAGCTTTAGACGTCCACCTCAGGATCCACAAACCCGTCTAATGGAGCTTCCAAATGTGTCGGCTCCTCAATGCCGAGTTCTTCCTCTAGACCACAATCTGAAAAATATAGTTTGTAGGGGGTGAGCACTAAACTCTGTAGCAATATTCCTCCCAAACTCGAACAAGGTTTATAAAAGAATATAAAAACAGTTGGTCACCTTTCACAAATAGCATATATAAATTTTTGAAGAAAACAGGGACATTTGAAACAGATCTCAAGTTCATCCCATAGCAATAATTAAATGAATAGTAAAATAAATTTTTCAGCAATAAACCCTTTCCAACCATAATCCGTTTCCCACAAGTTCTTGTAGAATCTCATACTTCCACAAGCTCTTGTAGGAAACCAAGTTCAAACAATAACAATAATCCACAACTTGGATCCTTTTGAACAGTATGAATATGTATCTCAAGCATGATGTATGGCAATCATATGAATCAACACATCGAGAATATCCTGGCCCACACACACACACAAATCCCCGCAAGGATATCAAATTTTGAGAAAGGCGCCTATTGATGCATTGTCTCATACCAATGCACCGACAATAATGAATCCAACCCAGACATAGTACACTAATCCTCTGACACGACACCTGTGAGCTAATAGTGGTTTGGTCCTCGCAAGGCACCAACTCCACTACGAGTGGTAGGAAAAGTTTAAACCTGTCTAGAGTAAGAACCACCACATCTACCCACTCTATGATGCCCGATCAACGACCACCCATGGTCATCCAAACACTTCCATGAGATACAATCACCAACAATTTCTCAACANCCGTCAAGAGTAAGAACCACCACATCTACCCACTCTATGATGCCCGATCAACGACCACCCATGGCCATCCAAACACTTCCATGAGATACAATCACCAACAATTTCTCAACAAAAGTTCATAATTTTTAAAATTCTCAATTCTCATAATTTGTAATACAAGAGAACAATTTAAGAAAATAAGTAAGAGATCATCACAACATCATTTTATTACTCAACACAAAGCACTAGCGTTTCGAAATCAAGAATAAAGAAAAAATCAAGAGAAAAATTCATTTATCTTGAAAACTAGGTTTTTGAGTCATGAAAAGAGATTTCATGGTTATCCCACCATAGATTTGTTTAAAACATGATAGTGTTTGCAAGAATATCAAGAATCAATAATTTACTAACAAATAAATAAGATTTAGAGTCAAAATAATACATATAAGTAAACCCTAACCTCAATGTAAGAGAATGAGAAGAAATCCCTACCTTGTAATCAAAATTTCAAATCAAAAGCCCAAGCTTTGAAGACCTTCTTCCTCCCTTTTCTTTCTCTATTTATCTTCTCATAGGGTTCTAAGAAGTGTGGGGTGAGAGAGGAATGAAAGAATGGGACAAATGGGGCTTAGAATGGTGTTTCAAAACATAAAAATCTCAATTTTTTTACTGTTCGGCAAACTTTAAATAAAGCGTACCGGTACTGTTTAGCCTCTGGAGTTGAGCGTACCGATACGATTTGACTGACAGATTTTTGCTCTAACTTCCAGTATAGTGTTGGCCCATTTAGATGTCGAATTGGAAACTTTTCATGAAATACACTTGTGTAGCCCTAGAAATCTACTATCCACTGTCAAAATTTCAAATCAAATGGACTTTAGAATAAAAAGTTATGATCANGAGCGTACCGATACGATTTGACTGACAGACTTTTGCTCTAACTTCCAGTATAGTGTTGGCCCATTTAGATGTCGAATTGGAAACTTTTCATGAAATACACTTGTGTAGCCCTAGAAATCTACTATCCACTGTCAAAATTTCAAATCAAATGGACTTTAGAATAAAAAGTTATGATCAAAATACTAGACAGTGTCCAAAATTCTTTTTACCCAAATTCTCTCTAAAATGTGCTTTAACTCTGAAATACATTCTCACTTCTAATATACCCCATATTACTTCTCCCCATGTCTCTCGACCTTCCAGATTCAATGGAAATCTTATTTTGACCTAAAAATGTTTTGAACTTACCTAACAACCTCTTCCAAGCTTAAATACCTTCGTAATTTAAACTTCATTATCAATTTGTCTCCCAATAGTTATTTTTACCATTATAATCTATGTGGTTCATTCTTACGTCATTACATATATTAGAATTACTAAATAATTATATCATTATATTAATATAAACATGTGGGGGTTTACATGATATGGGTATGGATCTAACATTGAAATTTTTTTTACCCAAATTTAAATTTAAATTTAAAAAAAAATAAGAATTAAAGATGCTCTAATTGCTGCACTGTTAATTCGCAAATGCCTTAAAAATGTTCGGAGTGTTTTTGTGGTTAACACATTAGTTTATGATTTTTAGAATAATGATTGCTTCACGGTGAATGCAATACATTTGGAGCTCAACGTCTGAACTATCATTGGTCCATGACAACATCTATCTCATAATTTAGGTCACTCTATCGGTGTTATTTTAACGGGAGAAAAGAGAAAAGGTTATTTTGAAAAAATAAGGTTAATTGTAGGAGGTTTTCAAATTATGAGATTTGTTTTATTTTGGTCTCTAATATTTTAATTACATTATTTTTGTCTTTAAAATATTGAATATGTTACTATATGGTTCCTCAAGTAGATAACGTCCAAATTATTAACAATTTTTTATCATAAATTTCTCACATGATACTTAAATATGAATAATAATTTGAATAAATCTTGATCAAATTTTTACTCAAATTTTAGTTAAAAATCCACCCAAATTAAGCAGTTTTGATTGTGAGTTATCCCAATTTTTGTCAAAAACTACCCATATTACACATTTTTTTGTCAAGAGCTACCTAAATTTTGTTTAAAAGTTATCAAAACTATATTTTGCCTANGGTTAAAAATCCACCCAAATTAAGCAGTTTTGATCGTGAGTTATCCCAATTTTTGTCAAAAACTACCCATATTACACATTGTTTTGTCAAGAGCTACCTAAATTTTGTTTAAAAGTTATCAAAACTATATTTTGCCTATATTTAGGTATTACGTGACAAATTTATGATAAAAAATCGTTAGTAATCTGAAAGTTGTATATTTGAGAGACCATATAGAAACATATTCAATAGCTTAGGGTCCAAAATGATGTAATTGAAACACTTTGACCAAAATTAGACAAACTCCATACTTTAGGGACCTCCAGTACAAATAACTCAAAAAAAATATTCATTTATACTATATGATAATGTGATATTGTATCACCTATTAATAATATTAAAACAAATAAATAAATAGACCTTACAAAAATTATTAACCAATTTACCAGGTAAGCAAATAACTTCCTGATTTTTAAAAGTTCAAGTGGGTACCATGTGATATGATATCACCGATATATTCAATATTTACTCGTCCTTCTGGCTCCTGTTCAACTCTGCCAAAACAGGGGCGAATCAACAATGTAGTTGAAAAAGCTTAGGCTTTAGGCCTCATTTTTAAGGAATATAAAAAAACTACATTTATAAATACTTTCAGCCTTACAAAAAGATCTTATAAAAACTTAAGTCCAATTAAAAAAAAAATAAGGCCTCACTGCAAAGAAAACCTCATAATTTATAAGCGTGCATTAATAGTCCAACCACAAAATTTAAATCTTTGTCCAAACAAAAGATTTTAACTTCAGGTAGATTACGCCTATTAATTTAGCAGTGAAATTAAAAGGGCCTAAAATTTATTTATTTTTTAAAAAAAGAAAGAAAACTAACAGTAAAACTAAAGTTATTAAAAAATTTAGCATTTACCCCTAAAAAATTTCGAGTTTAAACTTATCATCATAATTTTTAATTATTCTTTCTCTCTCATATTATCAAGGTTAAATATGGTAATAAAAAATTGGATATAAAAATTTAAATTAATATTTTTATATTTAAAAAAATTTTACAAATAATTTTATTATAAATACTAAAAATAAAAAACCACATTTATCATTTTCACTTAGGCACAAAATGTCTCGGGCCACCCGGGTTCGGCTCCTCTACGGTTGATAAGTTACCGCATATCATGCAGTTAAGTTATACGACGGCGTTTCCATGGATTTTGCATTTTATTTTTATTGACCCTTACCAAAATGACATCGTTTTGGTCCGCCTAAAAAATAAATCTGAAATCCTTCTCTTTCCCCCGCTTTCTGTTGCTCCCGCCTTCTTCTTCCTCAAAGAATTGTCTAGGTTTGCTTGTCTCAATACTTGAAGCCTTTGAGGAGCTGGGCCTTGAGGTGCTTGATGCTAGGGTTTCCTGTTCAGAAACTTTTCGTCTAGAAGCAATAAGAGGCGAAGTAAGAGAGTAGCTTGGTGTTGAGGGATTGGGAACTGATATGTAGGTTGAAAACATATACATATGTGTTTTATATGTTTCTTTGTTGTTCAGTCCAATCAATTGCATCATAAATCTATGTACAACTCATATTTTTCCTCATATTCACTCTATTCCTATAAAAATTTCATTTGAAGTACAAGTTATGTGTATTTTATGCCAAAGTTATGCTTGCCTACAAATTTATCTTTAAAGTAGTCAAGCATTCTTTTGGATGGATTATGCCATGTGCCTTTAAATTTAATGACTACTAAGTTAATTAATGACAAATTCTATTTAAATTAATGTTTATATTGTGTATTAGTTGGATTTATTATTAAATTATTTAGTTATACACTATACATTCGTTCATAAATTAGTTGTGTCTATATATACATAATTTGTGTGCAACTTATGGATGATAAATTAATATAGAAGATATGCTCGTTATAATGCACCAACACCAAGTGGTGTTGTGACCATAAATGCTTGTGGTTCATGCTTAAAAGCACATGTTGAGACACAATAATAGTTAGCAGTAATGTTGCAATGTATCACTTTTGCTTTGTTTTATGTTTAATGCATATTTTTCTTTATGTACTAGAATGTAATGTGGTTGTAAGCATTTGTGTTTTGAACATCTAATATTATTTTTTCCTCTTTTTTAAAGTAGCATTTGAATTTTCTTATTGTATGATACTATGATGGATGATTTGGGAGTTCATGCGACTGAAAATAGACCTTATATTGGTATGCAATTTGATGCGAAAAAAGATGCTTATGTGTTTTACAATAATTATGGAGGGTCTGTGAGATTTAGCGTGAGAAAAGATTTTCAGAATAAAAGTTTGAAAAATGACGTTGCCATTTACAAAAAAATATGTTTGTTGTAAACAAGGTCAAAGGGTTTGTGATAAAAGAGAGTAGCAAATAAGGAAAGCTCGAGCAGAGACATGAACAAATTGTCAAGCTCATATGTGTATATCTCTTAATAGAGAAATTGGTAAATTTGTTGTGGTGAAGTGGGACGACAACCACAACCATCCGTTGCACCTTGCTGAATGTATGCAACGGAAGGTTATCGGAGCACAAGACATTAATATTGATATGACAACGGATTGTGGATTGTCACTTAAGGCTTCTTATGAACTTTTAAGTAATCAGTCTGGAGGAAAGGAAAGTTTGGTTTTACTCTTCATGACCAAAAGAATTACCTCCGTGAAAGGAGGCAACGAGACTTGAGGTATTGTGAGGCAGGTAGTTTGTTGAAGTATTTTCAAGCGAAAACAACTAAAAATCTATCATTTTATTATGGAGTGCAATTGGATGCGGAGGAGCATATTACTAATATTTTTTGGGCCGACTCAATGATGATTCTGGACTATGGCAACTTTGGAGATGTTGTCTCATTTGACACTACTTTTAGAACGAACAAGGAGTATCAACCCTTTGCTTGACTTCAATCATTTCAGGGAGACTGTCTTATTTGGAGCCGCATTATTGTATGATGAAACGACAACATCATTTCAATGGTTGTTTGAGACATTCCTACAAGTTATGTTTGGGAAATATCCTGTTACTATCTTCACGGACCAAGATCAAGCGATGGTTAAGGCTATTTCTATAGTGATGCCAGAGACATACCATGAATTATGTACTTGGCACTTTTGCCAAAATGCTTTGAAATATTTAGGGAACATATATAAGGATGGTTCACAATTTTTTGCTCGATTCAAAGAGTGTGTGTATGGATATGATGAAGAGCATGAATTATTTGAGACTTGGGAATCATTGCTTGAGGAGTATAATTTGCATAATAATATGTGGATGAAATCTACTTGGGCATTGCGAGAAATGGGGGCATGTGTATATGAAAAGGACTTTCACTGGAGGAATGAGAAACACCCAACTGAGTGAGAGGTTGAATGCAGCCTTACGGAAGTACGCAAAGTCAAACCATGACATTGTTCAATTCTTTGTACATTTTGAAAGAGTTGTGAATGATAAACGGTATAAGGAGTCAGACTCAGAATACCAAGCTGGGCAAAAAATACCTAAATTGAAGTTAAAAAAGAGCTCTAATGTTAGTTCAAGCAAGGCAAGTGTTCACTCTTATTATATTTGAGTTGTTTCAAGATGAGTATGATATCTTTCAATGTGCTATTGCGACACCGTGTGACGTGTTGGATGGGTGGCATCAATTTGTGGTTCGATTATTTGATAAACATAGAGAGTATTTGGTCTTGGTNTGTGTTGGATGTGTGGCATCAATTTGTGGTTCGATTATTTGATAAACATAGAGAGTATTTGGTCTTGGTTAAGACTAATGAGGAGATAGTCATTTGTAGTTGTCGAAAGTTTGAAATGGAGAGCATATTATGTGGTCATGCACTTAAAGTCTTGGACATGATGAATATTAAGTAAATTACGAGCAAAATATATATAAGAGATGGAGATGAGATGCAAGAAAGAGTTGTAAGACAACCCCCATTTCAATGTCAAATGAAGAGGATCACAAGTTAATGGCGGCATCATGTTATAGGTAGCTTTGTCCTAAAATGGTACAACTAGTTGGTCTTTAACCTGCATATCAATTGGTGTCACATGGTGTTGAGGAATTATTTAAACAAGTGGATAATATGTATGCATCAATTGGTGATGGTGGCGATGATTCAATCCATGAAGAAGGAATAGAAAATATTGACCCAAACCTTCTCCAAGTTAAAGGTTTAAAAAGAAAAGAATGTGGTTACAAGGGTTGGGATCGACTAAAATCCTGGCATGAGAAAACAACAAAGAGAAAAAAGGGAGCTTCTCAACCTTCACATATGTCTACGGTATCGTATAAATATAATTGTAGATTTTTTTAACTCACTTCATATTTTTATAAATANTAACCCTTTGCTTGGCTTCAATCATTTCAGGGAGACTGTCTTATTTGGAGCCGCATTATTGTATGATGAACGACAACATCATTTCAATGGTTGTTTGAGACATTCCTACAAGTTATGTTTGGGAAATATCCTGTTNTCAGGTACAAGCTTTCCGTCACCTGTGTACATCAGCATATGGTCATTCGATGTCTTCTCAAACTTCAAATAGTGTACAAAGTGTTATGGTATGTTATTGTTAATTTTATTGTTTCACATATGTATCAAGTTTCTTTGTCTGACTCCTTCTCATTAATGTAGGGTACTCTGACTGATTCAACACATGTTCATTCTTTAAATGATGTTGAATCATTTTTCATGAATGGGGGATACAACTTGTAAGGATGCTTGGAGGATCAACAGTTATAAGAATGCAGGATGGAGGCTACTAGTTGCTTGTTGGATCATTTAATTAACCATTTATTTTAGTTGGATCACTTTGTTGAAAACTATTTATTTTTAATGAGACTACTAGCAGTTGTACGGATGCTTGTTGTATTTTTAATGAATGTGATCTTTTTTTGATGAATGTGATCTTTTTAATGAATGTGATTTTTTTAATGAATGTGATATTTTTTTATGAATATGATCTTCCAAGTCACAACAATATACAAAACCCACAATTTCATTCAAATTAAATACACAAGTTCATTCACAACACAAGTTCCATCACTACACCATTGCTCTTACAGCTCTACTTCACTAGAATCGCAAATATAAGAATCACCACTAGTAACGTGACTACAAACATATTTGACTTCATTGAACCTTCTTTAGCCTCAACACGTTGAATTACATTACAAAGTTCTTCAATCTGCAACTTCAATGTCATTACATCGTGTTCAATTCGTCATACATTGTCTTCAATTTGTCGTATATCCATCATTTCATTTGTAATTTTCGAAGAGGGGAGAGTAATAGGAGTCATCCACTTAAAAAAATGACTGGAATCGTCTGAACATTTGCAGTATAGCCTCCCAGGATTTTTTTCAGATTCGAAAACTTTGATAATCGCTCTTTTGCTACAAATGGGACAACGCATATTGCGATATCTTAACTCTTCGTTGCTTGTTGCTGTACTTGAAGATGCCATTCTTGAACTAGGTAGAATTGCTTGAACCAGATATTAAGTAATGGATGAAAGCTGTTGGACATACACAGAATATTGCAAAGCAAGTGCGGTATTTCAACAAATACAACAACAAATCAACTTCTAGCATTTTGATGTTTGGAGCATAAAAAGGAAGATAACATAGTAACTTGTACAGGTCGGAGATCAAGCCTGATCATATTATTTACAGATACCATATAGTAGTTCATATAGCAGTTCATTAAAGTGAATGATCAAGCCTAATCAAACATGAAGCATATAAACATTCAAAGTGCAACAAGCCAGAATAGATCATGAGACAATTAATTCCACCAAAAGAAGCAATATAAATCATGATTCATAGGCCTTAATATAAATCTACATTACTTTACACATGGATGCATGTATGTCGGGTTTTCTGATCAATAAAAGTTTCATCATATATTAGGTAAATGGGTTGAAGGAAAATACTCTTGACCTCTTTATCTAAACTGAATCTTTTTTTTTTTTTTAGAAAAAGAGAAATTTATTTATTAAAATCCAAAAATTACAAGAAGCAAAAAATAGAAACTGTTTAAGTAAAACAGTAACTGTTTTAACAAAACAAAACAGTAAACTGTACACAAAAAACAGAAAATCTGTTGCTAATTCTATCATAAAAAATCCTGTACAGCAACTGTGTTATGATCCTGCACCTCAGCTCCTGCCTAAAACCTGATTCAGAAATTCTAGGCCAGTACATAACAACAAACCAACTCCTCAGAAGAAACTCAATTTGCCATCGCTATTCCAGCTTACCAACAACTCTGGAAAACTTTTGCTTAGTCTAGAGCAGAATAATTCATACTCCAGCACAGTGCAGTACTGTAGAGATAAATGCTCCTCAGCACTACACAGACTGCCAAACAGTCACTCCTCATTCTGTCAAAACAACCTCTTCCTTACAGAACTGATCCAGTGTTCCATACCATCCCAGTTTTTACAATTCGGCAACACAAACCAACATGACCACTACATACACCATGATCCTATCCAGGATCTACAACAACCTGACCACCACATACAACCTTCCTCCTCCTAGTAGTAGTGATCCTAGACCGATCCAAATGCAAAACCAGCCTTCCATCTAGTGGTAGAATTCCACTGTCTGAAAAATCAATGAAACAACCAGTTTTGATAGCATATGAGGCCAGAAAATCAGCTACATTATTGGCTTCCCTAAACACATGCTTCATTTGAAACTGCATTCCCCCCCCATCAATTTCCATATATCCTCAATTACCCTCTGTAACCTCCAAGGCACTTCTACTTTTTTCATCACCATTTGGACCAGTTTTTCATCTAAACTGAATCAAGTGTTAAATTCAACACTAAATGTATTGAAACCAAAGGCCTAAAAGAATATACAGATTTCAAGCAAATCCCAAAAATGAATAATACTTTACACATTCACGTTCATTGCCTTGTTTCTTTAGGTGCCTATCATCAACAATTAAGCTTACCAAATCCTTTTTGGCATTTTCTCAAACAGGTGGAGGGCGGGGAGGTGTGTGTGAGAGATTTGCTTGAAGGAAAAAGAGGGAGATAGAGAGAAATGAGAAAGGGAGGGGAGAAGGAGAGAGAGAGATGAGATAACAACTAGCTTGTGTGCTCCAACTATAATGTGAAGAATGTAAAATTTATCACCAGTTTTCTTCGTGAAAGCATCTCTAATTTCAACATTAAATGCTCATCAAATTAAATATGAGTTGTGAGACAATATATATAACAATTGTTAACAGAGAGAACATACGTTGCTTGTAATTGGAGTTGCTTGAAGTCGGAGCTCCCTGAGGTCGTCGGAATTGCCTGAAGTCACCCATATTTGTTGCAACTCGCAAGACTTTGTTGTTGAAGTCTAATAAAGAAAAGGGAGACTGCAGATCTGAAATTT
The DNA here is from genome assembly GCA_963454935.2 of Ilex paraguariensis. Lineage (NCBI taxonomy): Eukaryota > Viridiplantae > Streptophyta > Magnoliopsida > Aquifoliales > Aquifoliaceae > Ilex > Ilex paraguariensis. The sequence continues at coordinate 406,956 of CAUOFW020004491.1, forward strand.
GAAAGATCAAAACTACGTCGTTTTGGTAAGAGAAAATTAAAAAAAAAAAAACACATAAAACACCCAAACGGCACCGTTGCACTTAACCGCAAGTCACGCGGTTTCCCCCCTACCGTAGAGGAGCCGCTCCCCGGGCCACCCTCTGCTGCCAAATAGCTTCAATGCCTATGCATACTGCTACAGAAAACGATCCTGTTGGTGATATAAGGAAAACAAAATTGGCAAATCGCTCTTGATTCCATACGCTTTAGTTTCAATGTAGACCTCCTCGTTCGATTACGATTATCTTATCTTCTGCAATCTCTGTAAATTTTCCGATTGATCAATTCTGAAATATTGGTTTTGTATTGGTGTTTGGTTCCAAATTTAGGTGCTTGAGTGAGGCCATTTTGGAAATTCCGGTTTATGATGCTTTGTTCTGAATTGCGCACCCAGATACAGACGTGGCTTCGTGATTATGACAGGATTCAATTCCTTGCTGTGATTCTCATTTACATTCAGGTACGTTTTTTTTTTTCTCTGAATCTGATTTTTTGTTTAGTTCTTGTCCGTATTTAGTCAATATTGGTGACTTGATGTACGAATGAATTTTTGGGGTGTTGAAAGATTGGTTGTGCGTTGATTGGATCTCTGGGGGCATTATACAACGGTGTCTTGCTGACTAATTTGGGGATTGCGTTGTTCGCGCTCGTGGCAATCGAGAGTAGCAGTCAGAGCTTGGGCCGGACCTACGCTGTTCTTCTCTTCTGCGCCATTTTGCTCGACATCTCGTGGTTCATTCTCTTCACTCATGAAATCTGGTGCGTTTAACTTTTTTATTCCCTGAAAAAATTCATTAGTTCTCATAGGCTTCACTTCTCCACATTGCTACTACTTTTTGATAGTTAAATTCTCGTTTTCTGTACTTAAAAGAAGGTTGAAATCTTAGAGAGGGAAGGAACAGCTAATGGGACATTGTAATCCAGTCACATTTGACACCCACATCGCCTAGAATTTTAACTGCACATTGCTGCATAACGTTAGTAGAAAGGTTATGAAGTTCAATAATTGAAGCTTAAGCAGACATTGGTAATCTAGTTGTAGACATCTTTTGCATGCTACTTCCATTTCATGTACTTTGCTTTTACATTGGAGGTTTAGACCTAATCAAGTTAGTTGGTTGTTTTTGAGATATTTAGATTTCCGGTTTATTTATTTATTTGTTTTTTGTATTTTGATTAGTTCATGTTCTTTTATTTTCCTGCTATGTGGGTTATTTTGGTGGTTTATGGAAAACAATATCCTGGGATTTGCTATTATTGCCTCATTTGTGAGGTCATTTCAGATGAATGATTTAAAAGAATATCAACATTTGATACTCCAAAAAAAATTGGACTGAATTTAGAACAATTAGTGTTGAAAATTTGGAGACATCCCACTTTCCTCCGGTAGCAGTGACACTATATTTTTTGTGTCATCTTTTCTAGTGCCAATGGGCATTCTCTTCTTTGGGTGGGGACTTTTTTAAAATGCTTAGGCATTTGTTAGTATTGTGAGGCCTGAGTTGAAAGTATTTGCTGATATGGATGTAATTTGACTGAGTCATATTTGACTCGGCACCCTATGATTCAATATTGTTCCACATTCAATGTAAACCACGAGCCTAATGTGACTCAGCCCAATCATCTGTGACATCTTTGAGTCAACCCGAGTCATTCGATTTATTGTCACTGGATCGATTGATATCAACTGCCGCGATTTACTCTAAATCACTTATTATATTTAATTTCATCTTCTATGTAGCATTTTATACGTATTGTCTGATACTATTCCACGATGTCGTGATTAAATCACAATGCGCTACAAGTCGATGGTCGATATTGCAACTTTGAATTACGTGTGAGTATAATTGGAAAACACTTTGATTTCTTAGTAGCTGTTACCAAAAGGACACCCTTGAATATTGAGATAATTTGTTGCAATACTTTCGGTTTCTCTTGTATATAACTAATATTTTGTTGATGATGGGCATGTAGATCCTTTTGGTTTCATTTTCGACTAATTGAAGGTTAGTTTTACAATGGAGCCTATAAGAGAAACCTTGGATATTGTAACGCCCTAAAATCCACTCTGGAAGGCATTACTATCTAAAACCATCTAATCATGAGAGCAACTACCATAACCATTAAATAATAAACTATTCATCCATCTGACAAAGAATAAATATTAAAGCCAAAAACACATGTTAACTTCTTCAACTTACAATTCAAAATCAAAGCATATCTAGTAGCGGAATAATAAAAACTAGCTAAAACATTATTTCATAAAGATCTCTCAAACTCTAAACCAAAAATAAAACAACTCTATTTCTATAAGACATGATCCACATCTTGATCCTCCAACGGTTCATAATCAACTTGTTCATCTACATTGACATCCTCTTCTATGCCAAAATCTGTAATTGTGTTGTAGTATAGAGTGATCAAAAGCGCGTAGAAAATTTCTCTCAAATCTCAACAAGGTTTTAAAAATAACATAAAAGAAGGCAATTATTTTTTTTTTGAAAAATATCATATATAAATTTTTGATAGTAAAACCATAACAATTGTAATGATCTTAAGTGTATGGAATGCAGTAAATCAATGACTGGAATAAACTTGCAATAAATTAANTTAATGATCTTAAGTGTACGGAATGCAGTAAATCAATGACTGGAATAAACTTGCAATAAATTAAAGCATTTAATAAATAACTTAGTAGTATCATCCCATATTCTCATTTATATTGGTTTATTCCAATTCTCATGTATATTGGTTGCTTCTCAGNGTAATGATCTTAAGTGTATGGAATGCAGTAAATCAATGACTGGAATAAACTTGCAATAAATTAAAGCATTTAATAAATAACTTAGTAGTATCATCACATATTCTCATTTATATTGGTTTATTCCAATTCTCATGTATATTGGTTGCTTCTCAGGAATCTACACAACGATTCTATTTTGTTCACCCATCACAATCACATAATCTCAATCATTCTCCGCAGAGCCAAATCACAAATCACTTTAGGAAGGGCGTATACTGTTTCTCATGGGATTGACGAATCCTTCCTACGAAAGGTATACCATCTTTTAGCTTCGAACTTACGTAAACAATAATGCTTTCTCTCACAATAACAATTCACTACAAGTGTTAGGCAACCATCTCATTTCCATCGGAATAGACTAACATCTAATACTCTACGGTAGTTTTCGAAGGCAATTCAACTCCGTTACACCCAAACCATACAAGAGATGAAACCACAATTTTTTACAACAACCACAATCTTAACTAATCACAATTTTCATTACCAATTCAAGTATCACAATTACACAATTCTCTATATATTACCGTAATAAAGGAATTAAAATATGTAAGAGATCATCTCAAAAAAACCTTTACAATTTTGATATTCAAAATTCTAGGGATTTGTCAAAAATCGTAATTTCTTGGAACAAGAATAAGTATTAGATTAAACTAGGATTTAATCAAGAATAGTAATTTAAAAATCAAGAATCCTTGTATTTTTCACAATAGAACATATATTTTGAAAAAACTAGAGTGTTGGAAATTTAAGAACAATTATTCTTTGAACTCAAACATGTAGTTTGTTCAGTACACCGTTTCAATGATAAATAAACAAAGAAATCATAAGTATTTGTCATACAACTATCAAGAAGATTGAAAATATATATATAAAATACCCTAAACCTCAATGAAAGAACTTGAAAAGAATTCCCTACCTCAATTATGTAGTTTGTGTGTAAATCTAGCATGTTTGATCCACTCCAACGTGAGAATCCCCTTTCAATCTTGTGTTTCTCTTCTTCTCTCTTACTTTCCAAGGTTTTCTAGAGTTAGACCTGATGAAATAGGACTAGGGGAGGCATCCTTAGGTATTTATAGGATGAAAAAATAGTGTAGTCGGTGAAGACTTGACATCCAAAATCGAGACAGCATGTTCGAACTATCTACCTGACGTTTGAACTATTTACCTGACGTTCGAACGCCATATTGGCTTTCAAACGTTGTTTGCTCCTAGTACTTTTGTTTTTTCTGGGACTTGCTATCGTTCGAACGGATACATTCAAGTTTGAACGGATTTTAGTTTTTACCAGAACTTTCAACGAAGTTTTGATCTAGTTAGAGGTCGATTCATGAAATTTTCATGAAATACACTTTTTTAGCTCTTGAAGTCTAGTTCTTATTGTAAAAATTTCAGGTCAATCGGACATTAGGATAAAAAGTTATAGTCAAAATACTAAGGTTATGTCAAATTCCTTTCTACCCAAATTCTCTCCAAAATAGATTTTAATCCTAGAATATTTCTAAACTTCTAGTACAACTCATATAATCTCTTCCAATGTTTTTCAACCTTCCGGATTTAATGAAAATTTTATTTTTACTTAAAAATTATAAAATTACTTAATTATCCTTCTCAAATTTAAACATCTAAACTCAATTTATTTCGAATATCAATATGCTTGAAGCTCAAATTTCATAATCAATCTTTCAACAATGATTCTAAGTTTTTACTATCATTTTATTCATCACATACGGGATCTTACTGATATGTTATAGGACCTTCATATTTGTTTGTATATCATATCAAAGCCATGTTATTTTTGAAAAAATAATGTAGCTTGTTCTTGTGGTCTTCTAGTCAAATTTTATATATTTTTATCCTATAGGAAAAATCACTAGAAATCTATGAAGCACATACACTTTAGGGTGCGTTTGATAACGTTTTTGTTTTTGTGTGTTCAAAAAAATAAAAAATATAAACACTTTTTGTTTTTTCTGTGGTAAAGACTAAAAATAGAAAATATATTTAGTAGTCATTTATGTTTAACAAATTATGTAAACAAAAAAAAAAAAAAATTGGTAACTACTTCAAGTTATTTCTTAATTATTTGCTTTATATTATTTCCTACTACAAAAACAATTAAAAATTCTTTATCCCAACACATCCACTAACTCATCAAATAATACCGAAAGCAAAATAATTGAATCGCATAAGTCATTAAACATAGCAATACATTCCATTGTTCAACATACTATCAATTGTACACATTAATAAGTCATTATCACTGAACTAAAATCCCAACAATTAGTACAAATACCATTAATAGGATTTCATTTTTCTTGTAACGTATCCCCTCACTGTGCCATGACACTTCATTTGTCACAGCCATCAAAGGCCTTTGTGCAAATTAGAATGAAGGACCGAAACCCACCACTAGTTAGAAAAGGAAGCCCTATCAATTACATATTAAAATCACATGAATGCTTATTGATCATAAACCAAAGTAACAAAAGCAAGTATCTTTAAGCACTTGTAGTTACATTAACTACGCTTGAAACAAAACACACGAGCAGATTCAAGTACATTTTAGAAAGAAACCCAATTTTTACACTGATTTGCCACATTTTATTGGATAAGATCATATGCACGGTTTAGCTTTCATATATGTATTCACCAACAAGAAATCTTCGGCAATGCATGAGGAGAAATATACTCAAATATAGTAATTAATAGAAAACCAATAAATATGAGATGTGAGATGTAGGTTTTGAGTGGTCCCCATCATCTCCTTCTCCTCCCACATCATTGAGCATGTCTCCTATGCACAACAATGACCCTCCTACTCCTCTCATCTCTCTCTCTCCCTAGTTTTGTCCAAATCTCATAGGAGAATTGCAATTTATACAACTCATTGGCAAACCTAAGCTTTCTCTAGCTTAATTCAATATTTCAAATCTAAAATCAATTTTAACAAACAAAACTTGAGATTGTAGAGCTCATAAAAATTGAAATTGCAAATATATATACAGATCTATGGAAAATAATAACAAAAAACTATGAAAAATCTTAATTCCATTTCAATTAACAAAAAATTCATATATACTATATCCTTAGACACATTCCAATTTAGAAATCAACACACCCTAGACATTATACATATAAAACCTAAAAAATCAAGACACTTCGAATATCACTATACCCAGCAATCTAATAGTCATGCAGTATAATAGTGATGCACGATGGTTAGAAATTAGAGAACCCATCGAAAAATCCAGATCTACATAGATTTGTACATATATATCATGTCAATACCTAGATTTGTACATATATATATATTATATATATCCATAGATCATATATATATATATATATATATATATACCATATATATCCATAGGTCTGAGCTTTAGAGGTAGAGACCGGCTCTGGAGAGAAGATTTGAGTAGCAGATCTGAGTTTGAGAGTTGTTTCGTTTCATGTTCGTGAGAAAGAGACGAATAGAGAGAGAGAGATGAGAGAGACAAATGTAAGAGAGTTAGGAGGTTTAAATAGTGAGAACAAAAAATGAGATTTGTTGCTGGTAAAGGGGTTCGAAGTGTGGACCTTATTAAAATCTTTGAACCCCCCGCGCTTGTTTTCATTTTTTGTTGTTTATCAAAATATCAAATTTCTGTTTATAGTTTTGGCCATTGTTTTCAAAACAACTTACATAAAAAAAAAACAAAAACACAACCCATACACAGTATTATTATTTTTTTTTCAAAAAAGTGAAAGTAAAAACAAAAAACACGAAACAAAAACAACCTTAATTTCGGACACATGTCCGACACTTCTTCGGTGATGTATTCAACAATTCTTCGGTGACGTATTCAACACTTCTTTAGACCTTGTCTACCACTAAATAATAAACATGTGATTAACAAAGCTTAAAAATTTGAGTAGCAGGTATAATTACCAAGACTAGATGTGTTAAAGTTGTACTCAAAATATAATAATTAAAGAAAAATATATATAAAAGATTGAGAAAAGAGAAATTGAGAAAATGAGAGCAATTATTTAAATTATATATGTTTTTACGAACACATTTACGAAAAAAAATCCATGATTATTGACTAGTAGATGTTAGTCTAATAATTCACAATAGATGATTACAGTCTAGACATAACATATTTAATATTTTATTAAAAATATATCATTCTCACTATATTTATCATAAATTACATAATTTTATATTTATCGTGTCTAGGCCGTGTTGTATCTATGCTTCTTATCTAGAAATATACCATGCTTTTATTGCTGATATTGTTGTTTCATGTTCTTCACTTTGCTTTCTTTCCGCAATTAGTTTAATTTATTCACACCTTAATAATTCGTATTTTGAATAATTGTATAAGTTCCAAGATGCTGAACCTTTTATCCATAGGAGCCTTCCTACTTGCTTAGGTGGCATGAAGTATCTCTTCATTTAAGGAGGTTGCATTTTGACGTTGCATCCATTGTTTTGCGAATCAAAATAAAATGTGAAAGGATTGACAAAAAGTATGAATAGTTAACCAGATGAAAGTTCAACATGGCCTAGAAATCTAGGGAGGCTTGATCATTACGTTTATTAGACTTGTGTGAAGGTTGAAATTAGGATTTCTGAAGTCTTCCAACCTAGGGTAGTATGGGGATTTGGGATCTCATGTATTTTTTAAAGACTTCAGATAGATTTGTTGTTAAAGAAACTATTGGATATGGCAGCTATGTCCTTGCTTAGAAATTACTATCTGGCCTCTACTTGTATCATACCCATTGGTTGACATTTTTGAGAGAAGTAAAGGGTGATAAGCCTCATTAGCTTAGGTTGGTGACGAAGTTAAACTCTATCCTTAGAAGAAGTCAATGGTTGTCAATGAAATTTTAAGAATTATCTTGGTCATGGATCCCTTGTTCCACAGACTTCGAAGCATTTTCTTTAGCTAAGAGAGGAGGATTAACTTATCCATACAGACAGTACTGAGTGTTCCAACTAATTTCCACTTACATACCAGGGCAACAACATGAAGCCACTATAGATAAAGTCAGACCAGTAATCCTTTAGATTCTTAATCTTTACAAAAGATTTACTCTTTCAACCATGCTCTTACCCATGGGTTTAGTACCACCTAAAATTTTCTTGTTACTAAGAATTAACTATCCTTTGATTTGGGGCAAGGCATTTGTTATTTGTCTTGCATATGAAATGGTTAATGAATAAAGCGAAGTTATGGTATTATTCTAGTATGGAAAGGCCCAGTTTAAATGGCCTTCTTTTTGCCTTTTTGTTTATTTTATTGTTGTTTTTTCCCTTTCTGTTTCTTGATTATTTTTTTATTTTTTTGGATAGGATGTTTCTTGATTGATTTTTGCGCGTAGGGACCTTCTTGAGGCCTACCTGGGTGGGTGTGGGGTTATAGGTGATCAGGATGACTTGGCATATTATAAGGTACTACAATAAATGGCATCTGATTTGTGTTTAGAGGTTGCCCCACTCACTTGGAGGAATTGAGATGTATGATTTTTTTAGACTTTTAGTCTTAGCTTCATCCTCATGTGATTGCAAATCATTGTTCATTTGATGTGCTTGCATTTGGAGTGCCGAACAGAGAGTTTACAGCTCTTTCCTTCGTAGTCATTTTCTACCTTAGGAACAATTTCCATTTGCTAAAGATTTACACCACCAGGATTTCCCCTTTGGCTACATGACTATTCTTGATGAAATCCTTCCATAAGAAAATCAGGTTCTTTCCGCTCTTAAATAAACACTGTTTTACTTAAAAGACATGGAGTTTACTGCGTTGAGTCATTTTAATTGCTTCCATCACAAGACTAGTAAAAAAAGTATAATTTCACATTATCAGGTGATCTACATTTATGGACAAGTGTGCGTGCACACGACACTCTTTGAACTCATTTTTAGAAAATTCATGTCGAGCTTGGAAATTTTGATTTTGTTTCTGTTGTATTCTTTTTTGGTTCTAATTTCTGCTTGGCAAACTTGTTTTATCTGGAGGTTGTCCAGGTCTCCAGTTTTAGCTCTCACATTGTTTATATTCTCTAATTCTTTTCTTATGAACAAAACACAGCAAACATTGGCCTTAGAAAACAGTTAATGGTGGTGAAGTCTCTTGGATGTTGTTCTTGAGACTGAGATTCAAGTACTTTCAGGATACTGAACTCTTTCATCATTCTTCAATATTATAATGGCACCTTCACACGTTGACCTTGCATAAGTTGAGAAATAGTTGGTTCATGCACGTTATTGCCTGATTGTGCCTACCCAAATGTTTTCACTTAATGACTTTATTTCCTATTTGTTTACGCAGGAACATCTCTTCTGAGATTTATGGAAGCTTTGTGATCTTTTCCGTGAAACTCACTCTGTCGATGCAAATTATTGGATTCTATGTGAGGGTGTCATCTTCATTACTATGGATTCAGATGTACAGACTCGGAGTTTCGTATGTAGACAGCTCAGTTCCTCGAGAAGCAGATGCTGATATAAGAAATAGTTTCTTAAATCCTGCAACTCCTTCTGTAGTTAGACATTCCTCTGGCTCTGATGATGTTTTAGGAGGGTCTATATACAACCCAGCATATTACTCCTCTCTCTTTGAAGATGGAAAAGATCATGGATATTCGTACGGGGTATGCTATTTTCATTCAAATGCTACAACACTAATGCTTGTTTAACTGTGTCGTGTCAATGATATCGAATCTGGTCATCTTGATTTCATACTTGTGAGTTTAGTTGTAATTGCCTTTGTTGAAATTTTTAGAATTTAGCATGGTATTGCATTCCATGCAGATTGATAGTCAACAAGTCCAACCTCCTTCTACGACCAACATTTGTTAATTGATACAATGGAAAAATAGAGCTGCATGAGCTTTTCAGCTCGATCCACTCTCTCCACCATCATCCTCCGATGGAATGCGGTTATTTAGGGTTTCCTAATTGTTTACTTTCCTAATATGGTCTTTCCTATTGTGNACATTTTGTTAATTGATACAATGGAAAAATAAAGCTGCATGAGCTTTTCAGCTCGATCCACTCTCTCCACCATCATCCTCCGATGGAAAGCGGTTATTTAGGGTTTCCTAATTGTTTACTTTCCTAATATGGTCTTTCCTATTGTGAACATCAAAACTAATATAAATAGGTGGTAAGATGTACACACTTGACACACCAATCTTATTACAATATTCCTCTTTTTCTCTTCTCTTCTCTTTCTTCTAAACTCTAATTAATTGTTTTTTTAGTTTCAACTTGGTATCAGTGCGTATTAGGATTTGCATCTGGTCCTCTCCCCTGTTTTCATTTTCTTTTTCTTCTTCTTGTTTCTTCTTACAAAGACCAGGACAGAGACTTTCGGTTTTTTAATTGTGGTTGTGTTGATCTGAACATGAATATCTGATATCAGAGCTTCCTTGTTCTGGAAGACGCAGTGCACAGTAGTCTCCAATGGGAATTTGTTGCAGATAGGTTGATCTGTGTTCCATTCTGATTAGCGAACCTTGTTGTGGTTATTGTCGTGTCCACTTGTTGTTGGAATCGTCGAATCATCGGAGGTTGAAGATTGCCTGCGTCTCACCATAGTCGAACAGTGAGGAGCTAGGTTTTCTTTAGGCTTCTATTTCTTTTCTCCAAGCCCGAGATGCAGCCCAGGTTGAACCAAGCCCCAAACTCTGGTTGTACCAAGCCTAGATCCAGGTTTGCAGTCGGTTCATCCCCCTGTGCTAGACCAACTAGTTCATATACATAACAGACCGGTTCAGTACAGTTCAGGTGAGTTTCTTCTCCTTTCTTTCTTGGCTTGGGTTATTCCCAGACAGTATTTTCAGCATCGGTTCAGTAAAACCAGTCCAGTTCAGGTTGTTTCAGAACCGGTTCAGTGAGGATTTTGCAGCCCTGGTTCACTATTTTTATTAATGCCTAGACCTTGTTCCTTGACTTAGAGGTATTTCTCTCCCCTCGTTTGATCTTGTACTGGTATTTATCCCTTATAATGGTGACTTCAGAGGATACAAAGGACACTCCACCTCCAACAACCATGCCCCGCTGAAGCTTCGCAGACGTGTGTGACAGACCAACCATGCACAACCAAAATTATCAGAGCATGTAACTCGGGAGAAAGTTTAACATTTGTTTTGCGATAGAAGTTTTGATAGAACATAAACGTTTTGTTATGTCTTTTGAAGGGCTGAATGCAGAGGTGATTTGTATCACAGAATGGAATTGCTTTGGCTCCTTTTTGTGCAGCTTCAATGGATGTGTAGTTTCGGATTTTATTTTTTATTTTTTATTTTCTATTTTCTATTTTTATTTTATCTTTGGTTTGGACAACTTGTCAACATTTGATTCATCTCTTTTGTACTTTCTTTGAGCTTTTATGATTAACAAAAGTATTGGTTCTTATCTGAAAACAAAACAAGGAANATTTTTTATTTTTTATTTTCTATTTTCTATTTTCTATTTTTATTTTATCTTTGGTTTGGACAACTTGTCAACATTTGATTCATCTCTTTTGTACTTTCTTTGAGCTTTTATGATTAACAAAAGTATTGGTTCTTATCTGAAAACAAAACAAGGAACAGTTCGGTGGACAATTAGGTTAAACATGTTTATTCAGTCGATGACCAGATTAGACTGATTACTTCTATAAAATTAAATCGCATCAACTATTATTACTGGTTGCATGCAACCNGACAGTTCGGTGGACAATTAGGTTAAACATGTTTATTCAGTCGATGACCAGATTAGGCTGATTACTTCTATAAAATTAAATCGCATCAACTATTATTACTGGTTGCATGCAACCAAAGTTTTCTTACAAGCCAAGAAGAAAGTCGGTTATTTGACTTGAGAGTCCACCTCCAAAGACCTCTAAAGAGTTCTGAAGTGAGAATTCCTTGGTGATGACATGGTTATGGCTTAGTATAGAAACGTTTGTAGCATGGGATTCCCTTTAGGAGATGTAAATCAAGAATATAATGTCTCACATTTATGAGCTTTTTGAATGTCTGATTAATACGAAGCAAGGTAAATCTCTTGTTGAACAGTGTGTCACTTTGAAAAGGTTGTGGGAAGAACTTTTGCTTTATCAACCACCAAGCACCGAATTAAGCATACAACAATGACAAGGAGTTTAAGGTTGCCTTGTTATTGTCTAGCCTTACCTCTGATTATAGTGTATATTAAAATCAAATTTTGGCTAGTGAGACTCTTTTGACTGCTGCAAATGATTACTGTCGCGTTCAGCGTACTTTCATTAGTCATGGAACTCCATTATCGGAGTCGTTTGCTGTAATATCTAGTGGTGGTAGTGGTCCATCTCACAATACTAGTTGCGGTAGTCGAGGAAGTGGTCGTGGTGGNCTCGCGTTCAGCGTACTTTCATTAGTCATGGAACTCCATTATCGGAGTCGTTCGCTGTAATATCTAGTGCTGGTAGTGGTCCATCTCACAATACTAGTTGCGGTAGTCGAGGAAGTGGTCGTGGTGGTCATATTAATCGTTCCAAGTGTACTTATTGTGATGATAGAAGACATACTGAAGATTATTGTTGGGACAAGCATGGGAGACCAACACATGCTAATCAAGCATCTAACGACCTTTCTGGCTTTCTAGCATATCAGATTTCTACTGGTGGTTCAGTTGCATCTATTTCTGGTTCTCATGGTGACCTTTCTTCTCAGCTGAGTTAGCTTATATAGCAGCTGTCTTCACTTTTTCCACATTTGCCTACGTCAACTGCCAGTTTTGCTAATGGAGGTAACTTTGCATATGTGGTTGCCCAACCTTTTTCACCCACTTGGGTCATTGATCCAAAGTTAGTGCTCATAATTCTAGTATTTCAGACCTATTTTCTAATTTTTGTTCATCTAACTCACGTATTGTATTAGCCGACGGTTCATTTTGACCAATACATGAAACTGACGATCTTCATCTTACTTTGTTTATGCCCTTAGCCTCTGGGTTATTTATACCTAACTTTCCCTTTAATTTGTTATCTGTGAGTTAGCTAACTAAGTCCTTATAATGTTTCTTAACATTTTCTCCATCTTCTTGTGTTTTTCAGAATCTCATGACGAAGAGGGTGATTGGTTTGGGGCATGAGAGCAATGATCTTTACTACTTGGACCCCAGAGTGTCTATTCCTACCTTGAGTGCTACTATGTCTTATCTTTCGTGATATTTTTGACTAGGTCATCCATCCTTGCAAAAGTTACATCAAGTTATTCCTAGTTTGAGTCATTTTGTGGTAGAATGTAAGGGTTGTCAATTAGACAAGCATCATTGTAGTTCTTCTCCTTCTAATTCTACAAGTTGTAAGTCTAGTGCTTTTTTTTTGTAGCACATTCAGACATTTAGGGCTCTACAATAACGAAAAAGTATTTTTGGTTTTTAATACTTTGTAATTTTTGTTGATGACTTCTCTCGTATAACTTGGTTATTTTGTATGAAAGATCCAGCTAAATTGCCTAAGATCTTCTCCACTTTTTATAATGAAATCTTGGTTTAGTTTGATATTCGCATAAAAATTCTTCGGTCTGATAATACACTTGAGGATTCTCACCAATTTATAAATAGATTTTGTGGTGACCGTGGCATTAATTGTCCATCAAATTAAAATGGGATTGCCTAACGCAAATATCTTCATTTATTAGATGTTATGCTCACCCTAATGTCTAATATGCATGTGCCGAAGTCAAGGATCAAAATATCGTTTCGAAACGATCAAAATATCCGAAATGTTTCTGTTTCTAAGGAGACTGAAACGAATCAGTGATGGAATTAAAATTTTAATACTTCGAGGTATGGTTACCTTAATTCACTAAATCCTTAATGACCTATAATCTAGGTACATCGATCCTAAACAAAGTAGGTTCGCGATCCAGATTACCAAAATGGACGACTCCAAATTATAATACTAACTCTAAATCAATTCACTTTAAAATATGTAGCACAAATATAAAATACATATTAATTAACTATATGTATATAATATAAATTGTAACTAATTTAGTGTTTATGAATGTTTTATAATATATAATGGTGTATAGTAGTGAAAACGATTTACATAAGAGTTTCAAAACGAATTGCGACCCAAAATACCGTACCAACTAAGCCTATCTTCATCGTACCGAGTATCTAAGAGAGTGTCATACTATGTACCTGTACCCATACTACGTACCCATAGTTTTGAAAAACGGGCGTTACGTAACAGAATCGGAAGACTTCATTCCCGTTACGGGCCGATATAACGGGTAGAATGAAATTCACGTATGTAACTGCCGTTATCGGGTCATAACTCCGTAACATACGTTATCGGGGCATTACGGGTCAATCCGTGACAATTTTTGCCCTATTTCTTAATTTATCTCAAAAATCGAAACAATTCTCAGAAAACCCACAAAATTGCAACCTTTGCCGAGATAAAAAGGCCACAATTTTCAACCAAATCAGTTGGTTTGGTAAGTAACAGCAAAACAAAAATAGTTTGGTAAGAAAAATCTCACAAAATTGATGGAGCTCACCCATAGATATCGGCAACGACAATAATCTCTCTGGCCAGCATTTCAAAATCTCTTTGCCATGGGCAACATGCATGGGCCACAAAACCTCTTTATTTCATGGAGTTTACAGATAAAGAAGGTGGTTTCCTCTATAATTCCTTCTAGTTTAGTTCATCAACAACTGATTATTGGGGCTCCGACAATGGGTAGGCACCGAGAGAGAAAGATGAATAAAACAACATTTTGCATTTATGCAAAACACCAGTGCAGTTNGGGCCACAAAACCTCTTTATTTCATGGAGTTTACAGATAAAGAAGGTGGTTTTCTCTATAATTCCTTCTAGTTTAGTTCATCAACAACTGATTATTGGGGCTCCGACAATGGGTAGGCACTGAGAGAGAAAGATGAATAAAACAACATTTTGCATTTATGCAAAACACCAGTGCAGTTAAGGGTTTTGGTGAGAAATGGTAAGGCTGCCACCAGCCTAAATGTGAGTGATAGTTGGACATTTGGAGGAGAAAACTATATGCGTGTTGTTCAATAGTTCTTTTTTGAAAAGGTATGGTTAAGACCTTGGTTCTATGGAAAAATGAGTTTAGGCTGTTCCAATGTATTAGAATTTTTTTTTATTTTTCTATTTCCATTATGTTAATTTTTTTTATTTCATTTGGCTTAGAACAAGCAGAAAACTGTAACGTTTAAACTAAGATATAAGTTAAACTTGTTTATGATCTAAACTACAAAAACATATATTTATACAATTTTGAAGTTAAAACATGCATAAATTCATTTTTATGGGTGTTGTGAGTTGGAAAAAAAAATTCATGCCTCCGGTTTCCGTTATTGTTTCGTTTCACCCCACGTCCGTTACAATGTTACCATTACCGTCATGATAACCGTTACCGTTATTCAGAACCATGTACGTACCATAGTATCCCACGATTCAGGTAACATTGCTTCTAGGTGTTCCATAATATTTCAAAATGTTTTGTTATATTTCAATACATTTGAATAATTATTTCATAATGTTTTAAGATATTTCAAAATATTTTGATATATTTCGACCAATGTTTTGAAAAAATAATTTTTTAATTTTTTATTTTTTTTCATTATTGTTTTCAAAACGGGTTGAAGCGTTTCTAAAATACGTCGAAACGTTTCCGTTTTCATCAAAACAAAATTTTGATCTTGGCCAAAGCCCAAAGCCCTATTGGCCTGTTGTTCTTACTTCTGCTTATCTTATCAATTGCATGCCTTCCTCTATTTTGGACAACCAACCTCCTTACTCCTTGCTATATCCTGATACACCACCTTTCAATTTAACTCCTCGTATATTTAGTTGTGTTGTCTTTGTTCATCTACTAGGTTGTCGTCTACATAAACTATCACCTCGTTGTATTGAGTTTATCTTTTTGGGATATTCTTGTATTCAAAAATGTTATCGATACTATGATTCGGTCTCTTCTTGCTCCTATCATGTTAGTGCTGATGTTATCTTCTTTGAGTCATCTCCTTTTTTGCTGCATTAAGCTATACATTAATTATAGACTTGATCTCTTCTAATAAGGGGGATTTTTTTGTTACCTACTATTCCTAACTTTGTGTCTTCTCCCCCAACAATATCTGCTTCCCCACTTCAGGTTTATCACTGCTCTAAAGATAGACAGATTGTGTTGTATGCTCTCGCCCCACCACTAGCACCGACTTGTCCTGAGGTGTAGCCCTCTGAGTTATCTATTCCCCAGTCGTATTATGGAAAAGTACTCGTAGTTGTACATAACATTGTAATTATGTCTTATTTTATCATCTTTCCCCATCATTTCATTATTTTCTTTTATATCTATTTTTTATCTCTTTTAAACAAGCCTTATTATCTCCAACATAGAAATTGGCAATGGAAGCTCTTCATGAGAATTAGACTTTGGATCTTACTCCATTGCCTCTAGTAAACAGCTTGTTAGTTTTCATTGGGTGTGTCCTGTGAAATATCTTTATGATGGTTCTGTTGAATGCTTAAAGGCGTGTTTGGTTGCAAAGGGCTATACTCAGACGTATGGCATGGACTATTGTGATACATTTTCTCCTATTGCTTGTCTTACTTCTATTCGTCTATTATTTTTGTTGCAGTGAGTTTAGCTTGGCCTTAACCTATGCTGGATGTCAAAAATGGTTTTTACATGAGGACCTATAGAAGGAAGTATATATGGTTCAACTACAAGGATATGTCGTGTCTGGGCGGGAACAGTTAGAATGTCGGTTAAAGAAAGTATTATCTGGCCTGAAGCAATCCCCTCGTGCTTGGTTTACAAATTTAGTATTGTTGTACTTTACTATGGCTTCCAACGTTCTACTTCGGATCATTCTGTGTTTACATGGAAGTTTGTCAGATGTGTTATTGTTCTCATTGTATATGTCGATGATATTATTATTAGTGGCAATGGCTTAGCTGGTATTGCTATTTTGAAAACTTATTTTAGTAAACAGTTCTATGCCAAAGACTTAGGCCCTCTGCAATACTTTCTTGGCATTGAAGAAGCTCAATCTAAGGAGGGTTTTATTTTATGCCAACAAAAGTATGTGCTAAATTTACTCTTTGAAACTGGTACTCTTGGTACATGTCCAGTTGATACCCCATGTATCCAATGATTAAATTGGATTCTGATAGTGGAGATGTCTTTGAAGACACAAGGCATTATCTATGGTTGATTGGAAAGCTGATTTATTTCACAGCGACACATGCAAACATTAATTACGCCATTGGTGGTGTTAGTCGGTTTATGCATACTACTTGTAAACCTCATTGGGAAGTTGTATGCCGTATATTCGATATTTGAAAGGAGTTGTAGGTCGAGATGGTTATATCGACCATCAACCACATTATCTGTCCACCTTATTTGTTACTGGGTTTGCGGATAGTGACTGAGCTGGTAGTCATAGTGATAGACAGTCTATTTCTGGTTATTGTACATTTGTTGGCTGTAATTTTGTTACTTGGCACAGTAAAAAACAAAATGTGGCGGCACATTCTAGTGAAGAGACTGAATATTGAGCCATGACTCACAGTGTATGTGAGATTTTGTGTTTGTTTTCTACTTCAAAAGATGGGAGTGATATTTTGCCTCCTATGCAGCTGCATTGTGATAACTAGGCAACCATTGTCATTACCGGTAATCCGGTGTTTAATGAGTGTACCAAACACATTGAAATCAATTGTCATTTATTTTAGGTTCTCTTAATGCAAAAGGAGATTATCATTCATACTCCTTATGTCAAGTTTGGTGATCAGCTCAGTGATATTCATACTAAACCAATTGCGCGATTTGCTTTAAGCAGTTTTTTTCCAAGTTGTGCATTTTGGATCTATATGCTCTAGCTTGAGGGAGAATGTTGAAATTGTTAGAATTCCCTATTTAGGGTTTCCTAATTGTTTACTTTAAGAAATATGTTATTTCCTATTGTGAGCATCAAAACTAATATAAATATGTGGTCAGGTGTACACACCTAGCACACCAATCTTATTACAATACAATATTCCTCTTTTTCTCTTCTCTTATCTTTCTTCTAAACTCTAATTAATTTTTTTAGTTTTAACTGCCTTATTAACTTACAATTAACCCGTTTCTTGTCTCTTGTTTTTTATTAAAAAGATTGTTTTTTCTCCTGGTAGTCTTGGTATAACACTCGTAAGCTTTGCTAAAATGAGGTTATTTCAGTGCCAGTCTGTTTGTCTTTAAAATAATTTGTGAGGGATATGAACATCCACCAACTTGATTTTAATTCAAATACTTCAAAATGTACAAGTGGCAATATGAGTGGATTGATAACTTCAACAACTTAATTTGCAGTGAGGAAATGTATGGATTGTAGAAAAAGGTGTATCCTTTATCTAATATGTACAGTGTATGAACAAAAGATGCCCCTCAATTGATAGAATTTGGGGTTTCAAATCATGGAATTGGAATCAGGGGTAAGACATTGAGGGTAATGATAGATGGTAGAGGTCCGAAGGGGTAGAGGGTTTCTAGAAGAGAGTGAAGGGCTCAACCTAAAAGCAAGAAAAGGAATTAAAGAAGCTAACACGTTTAGAGAATTATGAAAGGAAATAACGGAAGGAAGAAAAGTGGAGGGGGATGCCGATTGTGTTCCATGAGGGTTGCACATTGTATGGTGGAACATTTTAGGCTTCAATGCACAGGAGCAGTTTTTTTTTTTGAGGGGGGGCAAGGGTGATGCTCTCCTTGGAGGTTGGAAGTTGTGTCCTTAGTTTGGTCGGGGCATGTTTTTTTTTTTGGGAGGGTTGTTCTTTTTTCCTTTGGTGTTACTTTGGGTGCTTAAAGCAACTTTTGAGGATAATTTTTCTTGTGTTCTATTTGATGTTTAATTTAGGTCTCTTTTTGCTTCGTGTACACTTCATGGATACCTCCTTGTCTCTTTAGTGATATTTTATCTATAAAATGCTTTCTGTATTTGAAAAAATCTGTGTAGTTTTCCAAGTGAAACAACTTCTAATTGTCTTTCAATATAAAGCTGCTGTGAATATTTTTGTAAATGGCTAAACTCTCTGAAGATTGCTGCTGATATTGTTAAGCATCTGCTAAATGACCTCTTGTCTGTCACTGCAAATTGTTTGGACTACTTTGTGGTGATTATTAACCTGTAAGCAAGGTCCTAGGTGGCTGGCTGCTTATCCATTTCTTAAATGTTGTTTCTTGGCTGTACTGTGGTGATTATGCCCATGTTCAGTAAGTATCTCTTTTTTTTTTTTTTTTAAATCTATATAATTACTGAACGAAAAAAAAATTTCAGTGTTGTGTTTTAGTCATTTAGGAAATTGAAACATTTCGATCCATTTCGAAAACAAAATAAAAACTAATAAAAAATTTGAGAATTATTTTTTCAAAACATTAATTGAAATATACCAAAGCATCTTAAAACACCTTGAACCATTCCGAAACAATTGTGTAAATGCGTCGAAACATTATGAAACAACTTGAAGTGTTAGAATTTCGATTCTATCACGGATTCGTTTCGGTTTCTTTAGAAATAAAAATGTGTTTTGCTGTTTTGAAATGGAATTTTAATCATTGGTCATCTATACTCTATAGTATCCCATTGGTTAATTCTTTGTTTAGTGGTGATTTATTTGATCATATTGCTTTGATACCTATTTTCTTTAGACCAAGGAAAATGTACAACAAGGGCAAGAAAAGTGGGAAGAAGAAGAGAGAAGTTAGGTAAGAGTCTATAGGGGTTTTTCGGCTGCGTTACTTGATAAATCAATCAAGAAGACGGGTCTGCAGCGAAAAACTTCAATCTTTCAATAGTCAAATTATATATCACCATAATAAAAATAAAAGTTATAAATCTTCAATTCTTTGATATCTCAACTCTGGTCCTTTCCTTCTTAATCATCCTGAAAAATATTAAAAGTGGGAAAGTCTACGATACAACAAAAAACAATATGCTCAACGATTAATACGAATGATCAAATATCAAATAACTCAATTGATAGGCAATCATAAACAATGGAATCAAGAATCAAATTCGACATGTCATATAACTCAACTGCTATTAAATATAGTTTCATACTTGGTTCATCTAGGTGTTAGTGACACTTGGACATATAAATCCATACTTATACCGGACAATCATACCTCGTAGGGCCATAATTACACCCCATAGGGCCACAATTATATTTCATCAACTATGTATCAAGCACACTTCGTACACGTACCAATTAATCCTAAAGTATTTAGCTCAAATTACTGGTTAACTCAACAAAAGTTTCAGAATTTTATATCGACCGAAATAATCAATAAGAATACAAATTTTAGATAATCAAAAGAATACTCTTTGCAAAGAAATTGAAAGATAGGAGTATGTTGTATACTACCCCGTAACTCAAATTATCAAGGGATACCGATAAATTTGATCACCACTATATACCAATTTCATAGAATTCAGGACTAAAGTCGCCATCTAATTTTGAACCCAATGCCTCATCTTTTTTTTTCTTATTTCTGTCTTTTCTTTTTTTCTATTCTTTGTCTCTCTTTTCTTCCTCTCTCTTTTTTTTTTCCTTCTCCCATTTTGTCTACTGACGAGGGAGCTTTATTTATAGCAACNTCTTATTTCTGTCTTTTCTTTTTTTCTATTCTTTGTCTCTCTTTTCTTCCTCTCTCTTTTTTTTTTTCCTTCTCCCATTTTGTCTACTGACGAGGGAGCTTTATTTATAGCAACCAATTGCTTGGTCGTCAAGGTCCTCATGTCACCATGCTAATGGCATGCATGGTGACATCACATCACATGGACACTTGTCCATTTCCATTTTTCTTGGTTTTTTTTTTAATAGCAAGGACACTTGTCCATTTTTGTTTTTCAATCCTAGTGCCTAGACACTTGTCCTTTAAATTTAAATTCTTGATTTTTTATACCAAATAAAATTCGTAAAGTTTCTATAATTGTAATTAGATCTCTATAATATTTAATTCTTAATTCTTTTCGGGTTCGGGTTGTCACAGTTTTGTCAATTCTGCAAAGGTTACACTAAAACACTACAAATGGAAAGATTACTCGGTTTGCTGCTCATAATAAACAGCAGCCATCTTCTGCTATATTGAAATCGTATCATATGCATGCTCTCTGTTTGTGTGTGTATGTTGGATCTGTCTCAACTTGTATAATATTTTTAAGGGGAAGATGGCTGTATTTTTATTTGAGTTACATCCTTGTTATATGTTTGTAGGGTCTCAATCATGGCACCTGCATTCGTGGGTCAACTTCTACTGCTGAAACTTCTCAACTAAAACCAGGCAGATCTTTTCAGGCTAAAGATGTAAGTTGCCAAAGTTAACCACTTATTTTTATGTGCTCCTACTAATAATGTCGGCATTCAGTAGGATAATGTGAGAAACTCTTTTGTTTGTGCATAAGAAGTCTCATATCAAATGTAAGACAACTAAATGTTACTGTCAAATGGCTAATTACATTTAATGGGCTTGGAACACAATGTGACCATCTTTTTGTGCATAAATTGACATGCATTTGGGTCCCAGCCAGAAGGGCTAATCTTGTTTTGGGTACATCTTCCTGATTGGAGAAGCCTATTGTGCGATTGAAGGACCTTAACTGGAGCCATGGATATTTGAAATTAGTCCTGAAATGTTTATGAAGGAATTGATTCCTAGGAAGTGCACTTTAGGCAAGTGCCTTTCTTTTTTTTTTCTTGGGGGAAGGGGGCTTGAACCTTTGACCTTAAAGCTTTCACAAGACAAGGAGTACCATTGGATCAAAGGCCCGTTGGTATTAGGCAAGTGACTAGCAGATGCTTTTGCAATCACAATTAGGCGTTCTTAAAATGGATCTAATAAGAAAAAGGCGTTAGCGATTGTGAAAGTTAAAAAAAATCCTATTATGATAGAATATCTCTTGCAAATGATAGCTAGTCAAATTAGACACAAATTATTAGATAGTACCAAACATCATTTAGTTCTCAAATAAAGGTTAGCAGAAAAATATATCAATATAAGCAAAAAGTACATTATGCTCCCCCGAGCTTTGTGTAAAAAGAACACAAATCCCCTATGGTTTGATAAGAGCTCCCATGTTGGGCTCTCCGGGTTGATGAACTTGATGAGATGACCACTATGTCCCTATATGTTATCTATGGGTATTTGTTACCAAAGTTTTGGAAATGGGGAATGTTAGTGATATTTACCCATGTTTTTGAGAAAGGGGATTGGAGCATGTAAGTCCTACAAGATATTGATAATGTAGGAGTCAGCTTTGCTAAGCAGCTGCTCCCATATTTCTCCTTTTTTTTTTTTCTGACAAGAAACAACAATTTGTTGTTAGCCAAGGGAAGTTATTACAAGAACACCAAATCAAGGGTGGACAAGGAGTCCAACACAATGACAGGTCATGAAAAGATATACAAATAGTAAACAAACTACAAGCCACATGATACTTTCCAACTTGTCCTAATGCAAAAGAGAGAAATATCTTCAATTTCCATAGATTGGAGACCAAAAAATAAAGTCTATCCCATAATCCCTCAAATTTTGCACATTTATCTTAAAAAAATCTCTCATTCCTTTCACTCCAATCACTCATAATGTAGTAGTTAAAATAGTAAAAGTGATACTAGGGGTTGAGAGAAATAGAAAGGAAGAAAAAGAGACGGAAAAAAGAGAATAATTAGTGTGTAGGCTATGTTACCTTTATAACTAAGCAATATTTAGGCAATTACAATAGTACCCTACACCAATTAACTTATAACTTAATATAGAAAAATAAGAACTATATCATTCTCCTTCTAGCTAGAACATAAAGATAAAAAATGCCCAGCTTGAAACATAAATTATTAAAGGCAGATCGAGCTAATGGCTTTGTAAGAATGTCACCCAACTGATCTCTAGACTTAATATATGGAGTGATAATCGCCCTTCACATCAATAGATCTCAGATGAAATGACAATTCACTTTGATGTGTTTGGTATACTCATGAAGTAATGGATTACTTTCAATGAAAATAGCTGCTTAATTGTCACAATGCATCTTCAAAAGGGAAGACACATCAAGTCCAATATCACAAAGTAAAAAATGAACCCATATCGTCTCACAAACAAGATGAGCCATAGCATGATATTTAGCCTCTGCATTAGAATGAGCAATTATGTTTTGCTTTTTACTACATCAGGTAACAAGATTACCTCCAACAAATGTACAATAGCCAGATGTAGATCACCAATCACCGTGATTACTTGCCCAGTTAGCATTAGACCAGTAATAGTCACACATGGTGAAGGCCGGTAAAATAATTCTTTCTTGGGTGCTCCTTTTAAGAGATCAAAAGATACGGCAAATAGCCACCCAATAAGGCTTCCGAGGGGCATGCATAAACTGACTAATCACTCCAACTGTAAATGTAATATTACCAATANCATTAGACCAGTAATAGTCACACATGGTGAAGGCCGGTAAAATAATTCTTTCTTGGGTGCTCCTTTTAAGAGATCAAAAGATACGACAAATAGCCACCCAATAAGGCTTGCGAGGGGCATGCATAAACTGACTAATCACTCCAACTGTAAATGTAATATTACCAATAAAATAATCCTTTTCTGGGTGCTCCTTTTAAGAAATGAAAAGATACGACAAATAGCCTTCCAATAAGGTTTTCAAGGAGCATGCATAAACAGACTAATCACACCAACTG
Source organism: Ilex paraguariensis (assembly GCA_963454935.2). Lineage (NCBI taxonomy): Eukaryota > Viridiplantae > Streptophyta > Magnoliopsida > Aquifoliales > Aquifoliaceae > Ilex > Ilex paraguariensis. The sequence continues at coordinate 430,538 of CAUOFW020004491.1, forward strand.
CAAATGTAATATTTGGACGTGTAACTATGAAATAGATCAATTTCTCAACCAATCTTCGATAGTGTCCTATACCATCAAAAAAAAATTCACTCTCAATATCTAACTTGATTATAGAATCTATAGGTGTATCAATAGGACGAGCAATAAGAGTACCAGTTTCAGATAGTAAATCCAATATGTACTTTCATTGGATTTGATTGAGCATAAATGATACATTCTTTTGATCGAGCAACCTCAATTTTAAACAAGTACAAAAGCAGACCCAAATTTTTAGTGTGAAACTGCTTTCCCAAAATAGAGTTTAAAATTGTCAGTACTATCAAAATCATCACCAGTAATGATAATATTATCAACATATACAATGATAATGATAACCCCTTAGGTAAAACGACGAATAAACACTGAATGATCTGTAAAGCGGATATCCAGTTGGTACAAGGGCCAATTGTGACAAGCTGCAACTGAAATAAAAACTCTAGTAGAGTTAAGTCAAGCAATAGGGAGAAAATATCTCACAGTAATCAACACCATATGTCTGAGTCTATCTTTTGGGAACCAACTGAGCCTTTAAACACTCGATAGAGCCATCAAGAAAATATTTCGCGGAGATTTCCAGTCCCATGTACTAGTCGAAAAGAATCGTCAATCAACACAATAGTGAGTTACACAAATGAAAATTAAAAAATAAGGAAGAATAGACATATGAGCACTAGCTCCTGAATCAATGATCTAAGATGACAAAGAAGGTTGAACAATTATACATGCAGGGTTATTGCCATTAGTAAAGTCAGTAGTGGGAATATAGAAATGTGTAGGAAATGAAGATATCTATTAGATGAGCTGATGAAGTTGAGATGAAAGATCATAAGAGTCAGTAGTAAGAGCAACTAGACTATTGGTAGAGAAGTCTGATGTACACGAGAAGCATCATTATGAGCCTGATTAGTATATGTTGGTCTCTCATACTTATCCCAACAATAATTCTTAGCGTGTCCACCATTACAACCATTTGAGGTCACCATTGAGAAATCAACAATTAGATATGCAGTCCAACAAGAGTTAATAACCAAACAAACTAATGTAGAAAGTAATCACTAAACCAGTAAGCAATCCAAGACTAATGAAGCAGAGTGCCTTAGAACAATCCAACATCAAAAGCAACGAAATTGGTTGAATTTAAAACAATAAGAAAACCACAATGCAAAACCAACCACAACCGTTGAACAACTCACAACCAACTAGGCAATTAAGGAGAACAGGAGAACCAACAAAATTTTTTTTCCAAACAACCACAATCAGAGAAACAATCAGGAATGGAGCCAAAAAAAACTACATGAGATAATCAAAAAACATAGTCAGACCAAGTCACAAACCACCCAATAGGCGAAGTGCCCTGGAAGCACAGAATGATGTTCATAGGTTAAAGTTGGCACCTGCACAACCCACAAACTTGGAATTCAAGCCTCAATCAACCATAACGGCACAGAGTACCAAAGAAAGATGCCAAGAATCTCCCCAAAAAAAAAACAGGTTGCTGCCAATACTCAAGCCACCAGCAACACAACCAAGGAATTACACAACTATGTCACAACCATGAATATTAACATTGACAGCTAGATGGAACCAAAAAGCCAGTCCAAACCAACGGAAGCAAGCCAACCGCTGGCCAACACCCCACTACGCAATAAACCACACAACCCAAAAATTTGAATCACATCAGCCACCTTAGAAGACCTTACCGAGGCCAAGGAATAGCATTTAGGTCCAGATCCATACAGAACCAGGGATGGATAGTGATTTCGAGAGCATAAAAAATATGTCTAGAGCAACCAAGGAGGCCACGTTGAGAAACTCCTCCTGAAGATAATTGACAAGTTCAGATCTAAACCAAAAATTAGCCGAAAACAGGCCAAGAATAGCGGATCCAAAATAGGCCCTATTTTTTAAAAAATATTCAAAAATATAAAAAGTCACTCAAATGGCATAAAAAATAAAGAAAAATCACAATATTCTTTATAAAAAATTGACTCCGAATATAGGTGCTAACCATTGAAAATTGCTTACATCACTTTCCAATAGAAATCTCCGACATGTGAACAGTAATGGTAAGTCTTCTAGTGACTGGGTTTGTTTTGTAATTAACAAATAATCGTACTTTGATACCAAGTTGAAATAAGAAAAGTGATATTAGGTAGGGGTGTCAATTTTCGACACGACACGAACTGAACACGAAATTAATGAGTCAGACACGAAATTAAACAAATCAACGGGTAAAAACGGATCACCACGAAAAAAATTATGTTGGGTTCATGTCAAAATTAGGTCAACTTGATTTTAATTTGATTAACTCGTATCTTTTAAACGGGTTAACATGATTCGGACACGAACCCAACCTAACTCATAGTAGACCTATTTAACCCGTTTATGGAGGTATAATTTACCTATTATGTATGACTGATGTGATTTTAACATTATTATTTATTAGTCATTATTTTTACTATGGTAATTGACAGTATAGTTCTTAACATTATTATAACATTATAATAGTATAGTTCTTGCTTTAATTTTTAGGTTTAAACTTGAATGCATTTTAGTTAATTTCATTGATAAGATGTGATATGTTATTGGTTACAAAATTATTTGAAATTTTGGATGAATGATTGAATGGTATATTAATAGTAATGAACATAGTTATCAAATCGTGTATCGGAAGGCGTATCGTAAGATACAAATATTGTATCGTATCGTGTATCGTAAGATACGATGCAATTTTAAATAAATAATAAAAAAATATATATACCTTTGAAAAAAAGTCATACACTCATAAAAAATATAGCATTTCATTAATACTCCACCAACTATTCAAGTTATCAACATAATCCACTACTATTATAATGCAAAGTTCACAACCATAGTTCACTAATTCAAACTTTAAACACCAAAGAGACTTCTAATCCAAATTTCTAACATCCATTTTGAACTCAATCTTCAATTTCAATTGAAAATGCATCATCATCATCATCATTGTGATCGGATGCCAACAAGTCTTCACTTGTCGTTTTTTTAAAAAAAAAATCAGAGCACAAAACGACGTCGTTTTTAAAAAAAAAAAAAAAAAAAAAAAAAAAAAAATAAATTGCACGTATCGTGCGTATCGTACCGATACGTATCGTATCGTAAAAACGTATCGTGTATCGGACGATACAACGCAAAAACGATACATAACTACGATCCGTATCGTTTTAGGGCTGTATCGTAACGTATCGTACGATACGTATCGCGTATCGTACGATACTAACAACTTTGGTAATGAACATGTGTTGAAATAAGTTATGTGTGTTAAACAGGTCATGTTATGTGTGTTAACCCGAAAATAATCTATTTATTAAACATGTCAAAAAGGTTGGGTTTGGGTAACTCATTTAATAATTAGGTCAGGTTAGTGTTTACACATCTCAACACGATTATTAAACATGTCAGGTTTGTATTTTGAGATTTTCGACATAAATTCGAAATCAACTCAACACGAAATGACCCAACCCAACACGTTTGACACCCCTAATATTAGGNCGGGTTTAGGTAACTCATTTAATAACTAGGTCAGGTTAGTGTTTACACATCTCAACACGATTATTAAACATGTCAGGTTTGTATTTTGAGATTTTCGACATAAATTCGAAATCAACTCAACACGAAATGACCCAACCCAACACGTTTGACACCCCTAATATTAGGGTTTGAGAGGAAGAGAAAGGAAAAAAGAGAATAATCAGTGTGTAGACTATGTTGCCCTACACCATCTTATTTATAACTAAACAATTTGTAGGTAATTACAATATTACCATGCAGTAATTAACTTATGCCTTCATATGTAAAAAATAAGAACTCTAATAGTAGCAAAGAAAATACTATACCAAATGATCTTCCATTTTCTATTTCTCTCAAACTCCCTATCATCCAAACAAAACATAGATGTCATGACCCTTTGTCAACCCAAAACATGCCCACAAAGTCAAAAAGTTTATTCCATAGTGCTCACGCCATAGGAAAATGCAAAAATAGATGATCCACACTATCATTATCACTATTGTACATAACACACCATTGTGGTTAAAGACAATAACTAGGTCTCCCTTTTTGAAGAACTGCATTAGTACTAATCTTATCATGAGCAATTATTCATGCATAAACATGCACCTTTAAAGGCTTTTTAGCCTTCCAAATTTTCAATGATGGGTAGAATAATGAAAATAAAGACTCAAAAAAAGATTTACAAGAAAAGACACCCATTGGATCTCCAATCCAACACGTCCTATCCTTTGAAATTTGTATCAACTTAACATTATCAAGAATAGAAAGAAGACTCATCAACTCCGAACATTCCCTATCATTAATACTCCTACGAAAATCAAAATTCAAAAAATTAGATTATAATATGACCGAACCATAGATGCAATCCATGAACCTTTATAACAAGAGACACAATACAAATGTAGAAAGAGACTAGAGAAAGAAGACTCGTCAACTCAATATCCTCCAAAAAATGTACTCTAGTTCCATCTTCTACAATAAACTTGACTCTTTGAGAAAAACAAAGTAAACCTTGAGAAAAACAAAATAACCCTTGAGAAATAAACTTCCATGGACTCCGAAAAGTCTCCTTTCAAACCCATTAGCATTTCACCCTTTATGCTATAATCTATGCTCCTAAAATCTGCATGCCACAATGAATCTTGAGGGAACCTCCATAGCTATTTTCCAGTGAACACTACATTCTTTTTTACCAAATTTTCAATTAAAAACCCTCCATTATATTTTGGCCTACTCACCACCTCCCAACGAATCAAGTGGTCCTTCCTTCCTCTCCCACCCCTTCCCCATAAGAAATTTCTCATCAAGCCTTCAATTTTCCAAGCCACCTAACCAGACATTTTAAAAACAGACAAAGTAGATCGGAATGCTTGACAAGACAAACTGAATCAATATTAATCTACCCTTAGAAATAAAAGATTTATTATCTAATCTCCTCCCAATTTTCTTAACAATAGGATCCCAAAATTCCTAGACAATAAATTACCAGCCAAGGGAATTCCTATGTATTTCCGTGGCCATCGACCCATCGAGCATCCCAACTCAATCGTCATCCTGTCCACCTTTTCCCAACTAGAATTGATGCCACAATAATGTTTTTTTTCATGTTAACCTTAAGCATAGAGATTACATCAAACATTTTAACAATCAACTTTAACTTCCTTAATTTCTGCTCTTCCCCCGAAGAANAATACAAATGTAGAAAGAGACTAGAGAAAGAAGACTCGTCAACTCAATATCCTCCAAAAAATGTACTCTAGTTCCATCTTCTACAATAAACTTGACTCTTTGNGATACAAATGTAGAAAGAGACTAGAGAAAGAAGACTCGTCAACTCAAATATCCTCCAAAAAATGTACTCTAGTTCCATCTTCTACAATAAACTTGACTCTTTGAGAAAAACAAAGTAAACCTTGAGAAAAACAAAATAACCCTTGAGAAATAAACTTCCATGGACTCCGAAAAGTCTCCTTTCAAACCCATTAGCATTTCACCCTTTATGCTATAATCTATGCTCCTAAAATCTGCATGCCACAATGAATCTTGAGGGAACCTCCATAGCTATTTTCCAGTGAACACTACATTCTTTTTTACCAAATTTTCAATTAAAAACCCTCCATTATATTTTGGCCTACTCACCACCTCCCAACGAATCAAGTGGTCCTTCCTTCCTCTCCCACCCCTTCCCCATAAGAAATTTCTCATCAAGCCTTCAATTTTCCAAGCCACCTAACCAGACATTTTAAAAACAGACAAAGTAGATCGGAATGCTTGACAAGACAAACTGAATCAATATTAATCTACCCTTAGAAATAAAAGATTTATTATCTAATCTCCTCCCAATTTTCTTAACAATAGGATCCCAAAATTCCTAGACAATAAATTACCAGCCAAGGGAATTCCTATGTATTTCCGTGGCCATCGACCCATCGAGCATCCCAACTCAATCGTCATCCTGTCCACCTTTTCCCAACTAGAATTGATGCCACAATAATGTTTTTTTTCATGTTAACCTTAGGCATAGAGATTACATCAAACATTTTAACAATCAACTTTAACTTCCTTAATTTCTGCTCTTCCCCCGAAGAAATGAATATAGTGTCATCCGCAAATTACAAATGAGAAACTTTAATACTTTCCCTTCCTATTACAAATCATTCAACCAAATTACATCTCTCCTCCCTTTCCATCAACCTAATCTAAATCAACCCATCCACCACTAGAGTGAACAAGAACGGTGATTGAGGATTCCCTTGTCTGAGCCCTCTACATGCCTTAAATCTGCCACTAGGTTTCCAATTCATAATAACTAAAAAATTTACCACCCTCAAACAACCCTTGATCTATTTCCTCCTCCTCATTCCGAATCCCTTCACTTCCAAACACTAATTCTAAAAAACTCCAATCTACATGATCATATGCTTTCCCAAAATATATTTTCAGCAAAAAGATCTCTTTCCCTTTAACCATAACTCATCAAGACCTCATTAGCTAGAAGTGCCACATCCATAATTTGTCTCCCCCTCACAAAAGCTCCCTAACATTTTAACATTTTGAGATCGTCACTCAAGCACTCCCTAAGCCCAAAAGAAAGAATATTTTTAATAATAATTTAGAGGTTTGTAACAAAATTGATAGGGCTAAAATCCTTCAATGTCAAAGAATTAGCTTTTTTCAAGACAAGACATAAATGTAGCCTTTGTAACTCCATTAATAAACTCCCTTATGAAAAGACTCCTAAAACACACTCATCTAGAGTTTAATTTGAAAATTGGGCATCCAACCTACTGACAAGAACATCCTCCTGAGAGCAATATACAATGTTTGATTAATCATCCACCATACATTCATTAAAACATAAAACCAAAAGCAGGGGTAGCAAATGGAGGCCCACAAAATCCTCCCAAACCCAGTACCCAACCATCTAACTGTTATTTACCAAAAAAAGAAAACTATGAAAGAAGCATAATATCATAAATCCTTCTCAACAAGATGATCCTCCACAAGGTATCAAGCCATACATCCCGACATTCTCAAAACAACATCAATACCAATACATATAAAATTTATTCGCATTAAACTTCCTAACCTCTTTTTCTTTATTTTAAAAGCACTTTTAAGATAATATGCACTACGCTTAAGTACATTGCGAGGTCTTACACATATGCTAATGGTCTTCATTTCCATTGGTATTTTGTTAGTTTTGTTAGTGATAAGAGGTTAAGTTATCAAATTATGGCTCGTCTGTTGTATGTCTTTTCAACTCTGCTTTTTCCAAGTAATCAGATGAGTTGTTTTGCCATCCCCCTTGTTGATTGTCTTCTCGGCTATCTTAAAATGAGAAATTTGTGCTGTGCAGAAGCAATTTTATATTTTCCCTCATTCGACTGAAAAAATGTATAAATACGAGGGAGCATTACAAAATCTAACTATCATGATTTGCGTCAATTGCAACCTGAATTAGCTGCCCCAATGTAATTAAGACAGTTTTAAGTAGCTATATCCATAGTCATTTCCTCTTTTTTTTGATAAGACAGTCATTTCCTTATAAAGATCACAAATTAAAAGAAATTGTTTGGTCATCCCATGTAGCTTGCTGGTTGATCCTTCTTTTATATAACATGATTGTAACCACAATATTCCAAAAATCGATGACGCAGTTTACGGTTTGCAATGTCAAAAACTCTAAAATAGAGATTATTCACATAGCATGCTATCTTAGTATACTGTGGCATTTTGCTACCAAATATAAACATCTGCAGATGTCATTCATCAGGTCTGAAAATGTTGTTTAGATGCTCGATTTTGGTTTGCTTTTCTTCCTTGTTAGTTTTTGCATACCTGGTGATGGTTAAAATTGTTCGTACACCTCTGTTTTTGTTTTTTTCTTTTTGGTAGTATATGCAGTTAGTACATCTTAAGCGCTGCAGAGATAGTGGTAAGTCAGACTTGAGCAAACTCACCACCTATGGTTTGTGAGTAAACTCCTAATAGTGAGTTGGCTGATACATATAAGCAAAAACAAATTAAATTTTAATTTGGATTTGTATTTTTTTGAAGTGTGTAAATTAATTGTCATACAAGCAAATATGATCACTTATCGTTTACCAAAAAGTATGATCCTTAATAGACTACAATGGTGAAACATGATTCATGTTAAGTTTAAGTTTGAATTTAAATCAGGGAAAAGGCTTTGTTAAGTTTAAGTTGGAATTTAAGTTTGTAAAATAATTGTCATCATAGTTGTCAAATTGAGATTCATGTCATGAATCAAAATCCTTGTTTCCCAAATTGAACATCGAATCGAATAGGGAGTACGTAATACTTGGTAGCAAATTCAAAAATTAATAAACAATGTATACAAATGTAAACGACAAACATAAAACAAAANTCATCATAGTTGTCAAATTGAGATTCATGTCATGAATCAAAATCCTTGTTTCCCAAATCGAACATCGAATCGAATAGGGAGTACGTAATACTTGGTAGAAAATTCAAAAATTAATAAACAATGTATACAAATGTAAACGACAAACATAAAACAAAATATGCAGTCACAAAATTTGTGGACAAGGATATGATCGTTTAGTGTCAACCCAATTATTTATCTAATATTACAGTTAGGAAGTTGAATTCTCAATTTATAAAAATACAACAACGGTAAAGATTGATCTAATTTTCATTTACTTTGAACCATTGGTACAAAATTCATCCCAAAGATTATTCTCCCACTCAAAAACATCATTTTCATTTCTTTTGCACAACCTCAAATGCCAGACCACTGCACCAATTCACACCTATGCCTATCTTCTCTCTCCTCTACCTCTTTCTTATTTCATTTTTGTTCCTTTAATTTTAAATTGTGTGATTAAAGAGAAACAAGAAAAAATAATTTAAATATACCATTAATGTTCGATTTTTGATATTGCAAAATATCTTTAGACACGAGATTATTGCTAGTATGTTTATATAATAGAATTATTTATATTGTATGAGTTTATTTATTTGCTCAATCCTTTTTTTTGCCGTGTATTTATCAGCTTACTATACCATTAAGGGTTTTTATTTTGAATTTTAGTGGTATTGGTTATGCTATTTTAATGTTATTTTGAGAAGCGGGACAATTGAAAAGATTGAAGCGGTTAGAGCATACTTGAAAAGATTTTAGGGGAGTATTTGTACAGATTTCAAATATTTTAATCTCTCTTATTGATAACTATGTAATATGGGTTATCTCAAAATATAGGGATTAATGAAATTCAGACTCCTTAAGGTTTGTTGCTTTCCTATTCAAAATTTCAAATCACCTCTAGTTTGAAAAATAAGACTGTGACCCCTGTAGTAGCCTTTAGCTCCCTTGCATTGCACTCAGTTGCAAAGTGAATCAATTTTTGACATCATCCTATGTTGTGTGCAAAATCTCCAAATAACCCTGTGAGACCATCATCAAATCAACTAATTTTAATGTTAAAAATGGCCACATGTATGCAAACAAAGGGACAGAGTAGGACCCAAGCCACCACAATAGCATTCACGCAAGCCATCACCACCCGGATCCACCCAAATTCGCCATCAGCGCAAACCTAAGGCAGCACGACACCTAGTCACGTAACCACCATCGCACCTATAGATTGAACCCACACCCACCACTACATCAAGAGAGAGAGAGAGTAACTATATGCCTAAATCAATAAGGTGCTGGTAATTATAGGCCTAAATCAATAAGGTGCATGTGTTTTGAGTGTATGAGAGAGGTGGAGCTTGTGTGTATTTACTTGTGGGAGAGAGATTGAGGTGGAGTTGTTTTTAGGATTGGGGTGCCAACGAGGAACGTTCTTAAGGGATCTGGTTTGAGGAGGATCGATGAGGGGTTTTTTGGGGGTGATTGGGAATGAGGGCTTAGGGACTATTGCGTGAGGGGTTTTTAGTCCAATGGGGGTGAGTGAATCCAAAGTGTTATTGGGGGTAGGTCTAGGAGTGTCCAAGTGTCAGGCCGAGCTAGACCTGCGAAATTTTTTTTAAGCATAGTTTAGGCCCAAGGCCTTACCCAAGTGAGTTATCGAGCGGGTTGGGCATGGCTTCGGGTAAGGGTAAGCTACCCACAATCCAACTCGCGAGCCTATTGAGTGGGCTTATTGGGCGGGCCTGCTTGTAGATTTTTTTATATATAACTTCATTTAAAAATAATGAATATTTTTGTAACTTAATATTTGTGTAAATTATATTTTTGAATCAAAAGTAGAGTCAAAATAGATAAAAATGAAATAATGAATAATTTTATTTTTAATTGGGGAATGAACTACATCCAATAGAATGAATACATCCCAACTAGGTTAACACCTACTCACTTATATATCATTTGCATTACTCTTCTCTTTAAAACTTGTATGCTTAATATATGAAAAAAAAAATAATACATTATTTATAGTATCTAAACTTTTAAAACTTTAAATTCCGACATTGTGAGACTTATTTCAAAATTTCAAATTTAATGGTTTAAAAGTATAATTTTTTTTCAAAGGAAGGGTGGGTGGGCTCTTGGGCCTAGTTTAACGGGTTTATTTCGGGCAGGCTATTGGGGAGGGCTTTGGGCCGGGTAATGGGTTTGGGGGCACATTCAAGCCCTCTTTTTAAGGATATTAGATTCGGGCGGACTAACTATCGTGGCTATGGGACTTCGGGCCTATTTTTTCCGGACCGGATAATGGGACCCATGAGTAACCCTGCCCATGGACACTCCTACGTAGGGTGGGGAAGAGGAGGGGGGACATTGCTTTTCTTTCTGTCTTGGAGGAGGGTAGGTACAGTAGTAGTGCTGGAGGGTGGGTTCAGTACGGGCCGTGGAGAGAGAGAGAGTGCTGAAAGTGTATGTGATAATGCTTGACATTAGGTTTGGTTTTGAAATGAAAGAGGTTAAGACATGTTTGTAAAGGATTAATTGGTCATCTAATCATCCAAGTTCTTATGTTTAAAATTATATTGTATTTCTCAAGCAATTTGGAAGAAACTGGTCTTTTCATTACTTTCCCTTCTGTTGTAATATTCCACTGACATGAGTTGCAAAGAGAAGATAACAAAACAAAGTTAAAAGCTTCACGTCAGAGAGGTTGATAATAATCTCAACCGCAACAATTGTACCAGAATAAATAAAGCATTGAAGGTTTTGTCCTACGTCTCTCTCTCTTGTGCTGTCAGTTACACACCATTGACAATCAGGCTTCATTTTCCTTATTTTTCCATATAGATTGGCTATCGATCAAAGTCATCTGGCAGTGAATCACTGAATCATACACTGTTGCAGATCAGGCTTCTCTTTTCTTATTTTTCCCTTTCTTAGATTATTCATTGAGCAAAGCCATTGATAGTGAAATTGCACGTAGAGAATCATATGATTCGTGTAGCTTTATTTTGTTGCGATTTTCTGCCGCCTCAGCACCCTATTTTATTAAATCCATACTACAGTTCAGTTACTTATATTACTATTCCTGAAGTTTCATTTGCAGGATGAAAATGCTGCTTGCAAGCTCCAGATAATCTGAATCAGAGTATTCCGTCTGTTTAATGTTTTGGCTCGGAATCCATTCTCATATTTTTTGTTTGGAAAATTATTTTTTACTCACTTCAGGCAGGTTTTGCATGGTAGTGAGGTTTGTACAGTTTACTCATTTATAGTTCTCTTTTGAGGATAAATAGTTGATCTCGAAGTGAAATGAAAACCACATGTCCTGACTTTTAGATAAGATTATGATATTCTTTTTCCCTCTTGGACATAGGCAAGAACTTCAGTTTCGGGGATGGGAGGTGAAATTCGAACCTGGAACTTGCTCGGTACCAAATAGGACACCTTGGTGTATAAGCATGCAGTATTAGATATCCATTGACATTGGAAAGGATGCTTCATTTGTTAGGTCTATCAAAGATTTCCTTGGGATTCCAGCCAAATACAGGTCAGGCACACATGGATGCACATGTTGAGCATGGCATTTCATAGCATGAGCAGTGTAGCTTGCTTTCATTTCAATGCACTTGAGCAGTGTAGCTTTCTCATAAGTAGTTCGGACTACCTGAATAGGGTTCAAGTTGGATTGTAGCAGGGTCATCATGGTTAAAGGGTGGTGATTGATCCTTTTTGCCAAATAGCAGAACATATTATATCACTGTCAGATTTTCTAAATACTAGTTCAAGATATTTGAAACAGTTGATCCAAATGCATCAACTGAAGAGCATGGTATTCGGATAAAATTAGGATCTTGCGCAAGAAGCCATACTTGTTCACCTGCTGTTTGATGGGATTTCACACTCTCCACAGGGAAGACAAGATCTGCATAGCACTCATTGAGACTTGACAACAAAATCTGTCTAAATCAAACAATTTAGTTTTAAATATGATTATTCTAAGAACAAGGATCAACTGCGATAATGTAGTTATGCACTTATGCATGAATCATCTAGAAACGTAATGGTATTAGAGCTCTTGCCCGTCAAGTGTTTAGTTTCTGAAGAATTTATGACAAGCACACGAGGATTCTTGCTTTTGCTGGGTTTTTGAGCTAATTTCTGTCCTGGTTTCTTGGAAATTTATGACCTTTTTCTCACTGGATAAGGCTATGGTGCCTAAATTTTTTTTTGTACTATATTGAAAAATCAGTTGTTGTAATAAGCATATTTGTATTCATATCCAAAATCAAATTACAAATATAGAAGAGAGATAAATAAATTTAAACATCAGTTGTATTGGAAGTGAGAGGTGGTGGGCGGCAGTGATGATAATAGGAGACGGTGATGGTTGTGGTGGGTGGTAATGACCGTGGTGGCAGCGGCGACGGTGGTTGTGGTGGTGGTGGCAGTAGTAGTGGCGGTAGAGATAGTGGCGGTGGTAGTGGTGGCGGTGGCGGTAATGGTGGTGGCGGTGATGATAGAGGTAGTGATAGTGGTGGTGATGGTAGTGGTAGAGATAATGATAGAGCGATTTCAAACACTTTTTTTTTAAATACTTATGAGAAATAATTCTTAGAAATATTTTTAAAAAGTCACTCCAAAACACACTTTTAGGGCCTTATTTTTCATATTAAATTTATGTTATTAATATTAACCGTTAGATTAATTTTAAAGTAAAATTTAAAGCGATCTGAATTATGAAAAATAAAAGTCATTTTGTTTATCTTTTGAAATTTGAATTGTAAGTTATTTTATTAAATAGATGATTTGTGGTCATATATCTTTCGTTGGTCCATTTGCAATCACTGACGATAAAAATAATAATGTAAAAAAAAAATGTTACAAGTATCACTCTTGTTGGTTGAGAAAAAGAGGTATAATATTAAAACGNTGGTGATGATAGAGGTAGTGATAGTGGTGGTGATGGTAGTGGTAGAGATAATGATAGAGCGATTTCAAACACTTTTTTTTAAAATACTTATGAGAAATAATTCTTAGAAATATTTTTAAAAAGTCACTCCAAAACACACTTTTAGGGCCTTATTTTTCATATTAAATTTATGTTATTAATATTAACCGTTAGATTAATTTTAAAGTAAAATTTAAAGCGATCTGAATTATGAAAAATAAAAGTCATTTTGTTTATCTTTTGAAATTTGAATTGTAAGTTATTTTATTAAATAGATGATTTGTGGTCATATATCTTTCGTTGGTCCATTTGCAATCACTGNAATAGATGATTTGTGGTCATATTTCTTTCGTTGGTCCATTTGCAATCACTGACGATAAAAATAATAATGTAAAAAAAAAAATGTTACAAGTATCACTCTTGTTGGTTGAGAAAAAGAGGTATAATATTAAAACGTAATTTTTTCAGTACCCCAAATCTTTCTTTCACCTATCTTTGTGAGTTTTTATTGTTAGTAATGATTGAAATATAGTTTCGTTTCTTTTTTTTTTGAAATTGGCAAATTTTTTTTAATTTTTTTTCTCTCTTTAACATGTTCTCAAACTTATTTCTCATATTATTAAATTTTGTACGAAAATGTGGTTTAAACCCATGTTTTTTAATATAGAAGTATGCTTGTAAGCAACACTTCCAAAAGAAATATTAAAAGTGAGATTTTATATCTCACTATCATATAAATTAACGCTGCATTTGGTACGTGATAATATTTTTCAGTAGGAATGAAATGTGTTTGAAATGGAATGAACTTGAAAATTGAATAAAATGCGCATTACCATTCCAATGTTTGACAGCTGTTTAGGATGAAGTGCTGGAATGGAATGTTTATTCCATTTTTATGTTTGGATAAAATAATTTTTTCATTGGAATAGAATCAACTTTAATCAAAATATCTATAGTGACTAAAAATAATTAAAAACAGTTTTTTTTTAATTTTTATGATTGCAATTGCCTTTAAAAGTTGTGTAAAAAAATTTATAATTAGAAAAAATGAGAATTCATTACAAAAAATTAAACCCCTATAAATTTTAAAAAATTAGAAAACAAAACTTCCAAAAATATGTTCACAAAAAGAAATCAAAATAAAAGACTATTCTTTTTCTTTTTTTTTTTTAAAGGAAAATTTTATTGATTGAGTCGAAGAATTACAAGAATTCTAAACACACGCAATACAGATAACAGATAAAAGGCTTTAATCCTTCAAAGTGCTGCAAAAGCACCTTCATTTCACCCATGGCAGCAACCTCTTCTCCCCCTTAAAACTAGTCACAGCATAGTAAAGCAATTCAGCAACATAAGCACACCTCAGCACAGTAGCTAACAGAATAGCAGCACAGCAGTCTCATAAAACACTCTCAGCATTGCAGTCTATCTAGACTCAGTCAACAACAAAACTACCTCCATCATCCCTTATCATCAAAAACAATCACCTTCTTCTTTCTCACCACAGGTAATCCCATCTGATCTTGCTACAGCATCCATTTCACTAAACAAGGCATAGCAGCAGACACAGTAAAATCAGTAGAAAAACCATTCTGCACAGCAATATTGGCCAAGCTGTCAGCCACACAGGTGGCTTCTCTATACACGTTTTATCTGAAAACAGCCTCATATTGGGAACTCATTCACCTTGTAGCCTTGTAAACATATAATACCACACGCAAGGTCTTCTTTCTGTCTTCCCATTCCTCCGTTTTTTGTTCTTTTAAACCTTTGGGTGCCATGTTCTGTTACCCCGAAATGATAAGGCAAACTTTTTGGTCTTCAACCTTTTCTTTTTCCTGTTACGTGTCCATGAAATATATGATCTATTGCAACATATTTTCTGTGTGAAAGGTTTGGATCCCTTCTCCTATGGTTTATCTCAATTTCTCTCACCAAAATCACCTATTGAGACGAAGAAGAATTTGGTGGAAGCCATCAAGAGACAAATTTCTGAAGCAAACAATACCAACTATTCTATTCCAACTGTAGGAGGAAACAGAATATATCACAAGGGTTTGAACACAGATCCTAATTAACAGATAATCCAGAACCCTATAACCACATAGTTCCACTGATTAAGTTCCATTAATTAAACACACTAGAAATCTACAGATATAACTAAAAGTACAATATAAAACTTGGTCAGAGCTAAACAAACTCAAACAATTCCAAACCCAACTGCAGAAAGTTGGGTCTATCAGCCTGAACTGAACTAGTACTAACAGACATCTAAAGACAAACTGTAAACAGCCTCTCACCATTTCATACAGTGGAAATCTTATTCAATATTCATTCTAAATACCATCATTAGAATATATCCATATATATTACTGCTTGTCCTTTCTCTGCTTTGCCAGCTTTGCAGCAACTTGTTCCACAAATGGGTTGTGTAAGGTTCTCTTTGGACTTAATGACTTTCACATTTGAAAATGTATGAGTGGGTTGGGTAAAAAAATGAAACGTTGTGAGTGAATTAATCCGGGTTTTGATTTCACCAGTTGGTGTTAACTATTGAGCAGACTGATATAGTGGAACTTGATTATTTCAAGCTTGATTTTAGTAAGAGATGTTCTTGCCTGTCAATATGTATTAGCTCATTTTTTGCAATTTAACACTTGAAATTCAATGGAAGTTTGCAGGATAGTATTGGCTAAAAGAAAGGAGAACTTAAATTAGTACTAGTCAAAACATTCCTGAGTTCTAGTTTGATGCCATAATCGTTGTATGCTTTTGTGTATCCTATTAATAGTTCTCTAGAAATTTGGGGACCTCTGCCAATAATTAGGACTATGAAGTATACTGACTTGTATATTTCTGGTTGCTCATAGTCTGATAATCTATTCTCCCCATTAATCTACATGGTATTGATAATCTATTCTTCCCATTAATTTTCATGATAAACATTAACACCCAGTTTTAGTCCCCATTAATGGTGGGTCTGGGAGGGGTAGATAGGGTGTAGACCTAATTTTCATTTTATTTGCACCAAGTGACTGCGTTCAAATTTGAACCCACAACTTCAAGGTTTTTGGGCCAAATTTTTTCCATTGAACTGGTTGCCCCCCATTATTTTCTATGGTGACTGATATATGGGCATTACAGTGATGATGTCATTTACATAAAGGTTTTTGAGTGTTGACCAATTGACTTTGCAGTATATGTGGACACTACCAGTGTAGAGATAACGAGAGAAATGTGTTTTACCTGTGTTTAAGAGGTTCCAATGGTCTAGTTAGGTGTAGAAGAAGTGTTTTGTGGAATACGTGTTCCCAAAATTAAAGGATAATGGGAATATAAGTGTTGCAAACCATAAAAATTAACAAGCAGCAAACTTCTAGAGAACCATGCTTCTATCAAAAAAATTTTCAAACATCTTCAAAGCAAGACCCAAATCACGACAACTCAATTACCATCAACCATCAACCAAACTACAAAATGATAAATTCCATGGGCCAAGAAGAGTTACATGAGATTAGTGGCAATGCCAAATTTGATCAGCTCATCAATCTTGTCCCTTGCATCATAAAGAGATGAGGAAGAAGCTGACAATGGTTGGAGGGATAGACTTTCATGCTTCCCGTTGATGAAGGAAAAGTCACAGAGGAGCGAGAGATAGAGATGGACGATCGGGAGAGGAGCGAGAGACATAAAAGGACGATCGGATTTTTGGTGGATGGTAAAGGAATAATTATGTAACACCCCGCATTTTCTTTTATATATGTATATAGATATATAGTAAATAATTGTGGTAAAAAAAAATGTGGATATATGTAGTGATGTGTGTTTGAATTTGGTAGATTGAAAAAGTAGAGATTTAAAATGTTAGTGAAAATAATAGTTGAAATTTGGTTTTAATAAATGAAAATATGAAATTTTATGTCCTAAAACTTGTATTAAATAAGTTTGGTGTAGAAATATGTGTTGGAAAGGTTTGGGATATATTTGGTTGACTTAGGAATGGATTGGAAATAGAAAAGGGACGAAGACAGGCTGTGAACATTGCACTGCTGCAACTTCAAGCTTGATTTAGACCTTGATGCAGTTAATATCTCTGAAAACTCAAAACATGAAAGCTTTAGAGATCTTTCGTATCATTCCATAACATCTTGAATCATCTCAATTGGAGCTTGGATGAGAGAGTTATGCTCAGATAACGAAACGATGTCGAAATAGTCCAATTAGCTTCGTTTTGCATTTAATGTCTCTATTTGCATCCTAAATCAAAATATAAGAATAATGAGTACTTTTACGTTTCAAATAAGTATAAAAAGTTTTAAGAAACACCTTTTATCACCTTTTATTTGCAAATATTGCAAAATTTCATTAATAGCCGATTCGGATGAGTAAAATAGAAATTTTAGTGTTTCGGGTGTACGTTGACTTGAGTTTTGTAAATCATAAAAATAAATGTTTTTAGGTTAAAATAAAATTAAAAATGAATCCGGAACGTCGACAAACCTTAGGGTAGTCATCTGGATCAAATTGGAGATTCTTAGTGGCAAAACCGTAAATTTGGAGAAACCCAAAACAGCATGTGAACAGTGTTTTTCGGGGCTGCTATATTTTAAACTCATTTTCATCTCATTTGCTCTCATTTCCTTCACTCCCCTCACACCTCCACACCTCTTGAAACCCTAGAGAGCATTAGAGAAGAAGAAAGGAAGGGAAAAACAAGAGATTCAAGGGTGATTCAAAATCAAATATTCTTGTTTTTCACACCAAAGCTAAGGATTCAAGGTAGGGGTTTTCTCTCATTCACTTATATTGAGGCTAGGGTATTTATATATGTATGTTTTGGCTATCAATGGTATATATATGCTATGGAATCATCCTCTCTTAGGCTTTTTGTAAGGATTACATATTTTGAACAAAATAGGGTTTAATACCTATGAAATCTCCTTTCTAGTTTTAAAACCCTAATTTTTGGAGAGTGATGTATTTTTTTCCTAAATGCTTTCTTTATTATGGATTTTAAAACCTTAGTGTTTTGTGTTGGGTAGAAAAATGATGTTATTGTGATCTCATGTATTTTCTTAGTTAGTTGTGAAATTGATATATGATATATTTTGGAGATTTTGGATAGATGCTTGTAAATTGAGATAAATGTTGGAATTGTATGTTTGATTGGATTGTTTGTGATGCGCATGAGTGAGAAGTTTCTTGTAAGGATGCTCACCCTTTCCCAAGAGGTTCCCGGTAAAAATGCTTGAAAAATAATGTTGTGATTGGTGAGAGGTTCCATGTAAGGATGCTCATCCATTTTCAAGAAGTTTTCGGTAATGATGCTTGAAAATCAAAGGTGACCTAAAGGGGGGTGGAGGTTACCACAAAGTATGCCACCTACTGAAAGAATTATTGAGAATTAGTTATGACAATTAATGGTTATTATTTGTATGTGGTACTCGTTTATTCATTTAAGTAATGTTTTTAAATAAACTTGAGATCCTTTTAAATGTCATTGTTTTATTTCAAATTATGTATCTATGTTATGTTAAAATTGAGACCGACCGTTTTAAATGTTATTCTAAACCTTGTATGAGTTTAGGAGAATTTTTCTACAGAGTTTCATGCTCACCCCCTATCGCTAACATTTTTCAAATTACCCGCTTGAGGAAGAGGACGTAAGGGTTGAGGAGCCCGCTACTTGGGAGACTCCACTGGACGGGAGTGTGGATCCCGAGGTGGATGCATAGAGCGACCTCTTTTCCTTTTGTACTAGACTAGCACNGTTGTTTGTGATGCGCATGAGTGAGAAGTTCCTTGTAAGGATGCTCACCCATTCCCAAGAGGTTCCCGGTAAAAATGCTTGAAAAATAATGTTGTGATTGGTGAGAGGTTCCATGTAAGGATGCTCATCCATTTTCAAGAAGTTTTCGGTAAGGATGCTTGAAAATCAAAGGTGACCTAAAGGGGGGTGGAGGTTACCACAAAGTATGCCACCTACTGAAAGAATTATTGAGAATTAGTTATGACAATTAATGGTTATTATTTGTATGTGGTACTCGTTTATTCATTTAAGTAATGTTTTTAAATAAACTTGAGATCCTTTTAAATGTCATTGTTTTATTTCAAATTATGTATCTATGTTATGTTAAAATTGAGACCGACCGTTTTAAATGTTATTCTAAACCTTGTATGAGTTTAGGAGAATTTTTCTACAGAGTTTCATGCTCACCCCCTATCGCTAACATTTTTCAAATNATTCTAAACCTTGTATGGGTTTAGGGGAATTTTTCTACAGAGTTTCATGCTCACCCCCTATCGCTAACATTTTTCAAATTACCCGCTTGAGGAAGAGGACGTAAGGGTTGAGGAGCCCGCTACTTGGGAGACTCCACTGGACGGGAGTGTGGATCCCGAGGTGGATGCATAGAGCGACCTCTTTTCCTTTTGTACTAGACTAGCACATTCTTTTGGANTTTTTCAAGGGAGTTCCAATCCTTCGGAGGCGGATAGATGGATCCGTCGAGTGAAGAAGATCTGTGACAGCATGTGAGTTGCCGAGGAGTTGAGAGTTAGTTTGGCGACCTACCTGTTTGAGGGGGAGGCCGACTATTAGTGGGATGCCATAAAGAGGAGAAGGGNATTTGGTTTCTTAAGGGATTATATTAGTGCTCTCATGATATGAATGGTTTTAGAATGTATNATAATGTTGTAAATATTCGTGGATGACAAATGAAATCTGGTTTCTTAAGGGATTATATTAGTGCTCTCATGATATGAATGGTTTTAGAATGTATTGTCGTCCAGGATGTGTTTTAGGGCGTTACAACGTTGATATCAGAACTTAGGCTTTAGGTCTTACATGGGAGCTGTAGGTTATGAAATCACCTCTAGAGCTTTAGGATTAGGGTGAATCAATTCCTTGAGTGAAATTTTATACACGTTCTATGCCTTAGCTTAACCTAATATTTAGGATGTCCTGTATATCCATGAACTAAGTTGTGAATTGATGTGCAGAATGAACGGCAAACAAGGACGAGGACGCAGACGTGGGCGTGGCCGTAGAGGTCAAGCGAATCCACCACCACCTCCGGATGCCTTGCAAGGCATTTACCAATGCTTGAGAGAGCTCACCACTTTGGTACAAAACCAAAATTGTAACAACAACCACAATGGTGGAGCTCATCCTCTCGCTCAAGTATCCGGCAATGGGAACGGAGACCAAAGGATGATAGCTCTTCGAAAATTCTTAAGACAATGACCACCCATTTTTCAAGGGAGTTCCAATCCTTCGGAGGCGGATAGATGGATCCGTCGAGTGAAGAAGATCTGTGACAGCATGTGAGTTGCCGAGGAGTTGAGAGTTAGTTTGGCGACCTACCTGTTTGAGGGGGAGGCCGACTATTAGTGGGATGCCATAAAGAGGAGAAGGGACACCGACACACTCACTTGGGAAGAGTTTGATCAACTTTTTCAAGATAAGTACTTTCCTGAATCGGTCAAAGACCGAATGAAGGCGAATTTTCTTGCACTACGACAGGGTAGTATGACCGTGGCTGAGTATGAGAGGCAGTTCGACGAGCTTTCTCGTTATGCTACGGGATTTATATCTAACGAGGCCGACAGGGCCAATCGCTTGGAGCAGTGTCTGAGGCCGATCATCAGGGAGAAATTGGTGGCTCTCAGGATCTGTGATTTTGGGGACTTGGTGGACAGAGCTGCATTGGTAAAGAGAGACATAGAGGATAGCCAGCGACGACAGGGCTTCTCGAGAGGAGGTTTGATCCGGACGGGTGCTAACACTAGTGGGGCACAGAGATCGACACCATACCGTCGCCTAGACCAGACAGGTGGACAGCGACTTTTGACAGCCCGAGGAGAGGGAAACACTCAGACTAGAGCCGGTATTACCTCACGATCTTGCTTTACATACGAAGGTGTGGGACATATTCGGATGCATTACCCAGTTTTTCCACCTTAGGGGCCTATCCAGACTGCCAGACAGGTACCAGCAGCCCAACCACCACCACCGAGGCCTGCACCGCAACGACCGATACAAGCTCAAGCCCCCGTTGGCGCCAACCAAGGGCGAGTATTTGCTTTGACTCAGCCGGAGGAGGACATTGCCAATGCTGCTGTGGAAGGTATCATCCTTATTTACAATTCTTGAGCCCGAATATTGTTTGACCCCGGTGCAACACACTCATTTGTACGCACGACATATGCACTTGATTTGGAATTGAGTTTCGCGAAGTTAGAGCATGTTATAAACATTAGCTTGCCCACGGGAGAACGGTTAGATACTAGCCGAGTTTGCAAGGGTTGCGTGCTTCGCATTGGGGAGCACGAATTGATTGTGAATTTGATTGCTTTAGAGATAAAGGGGTATGATGTAATATTCGGGATGAACTTGTTGTTCACTTTTCAGGCAGTAATGGATTGTTTTCACAAGCGGATTATATTTCAGTTATCGGGAGGAGTTGTTTTCAGTTTTGTGAATAACCGAGATTCTTCTCATCTATTTCCTACTACGGGTAGTAGATTCTTAAAAGTGAAATCGAGAAGTCATTTGAGTTTCTTAGCTAGCTTGATGGGAGATGACAGGGATAAAATCCATACGAATGTAATGTTAATTGTATCGGAGTTTTTGAATGTTTTTCCCGAAGAATTACTCGGATTACCGCCACATAGGGAAATTGAGTTCAAGATCGATCTCTATCCAGAAACCGAACCCATATCCATTGCTCTCTACCGGATGTCACCTTTGGAGTTGAAGGAGCTAAGGAAGCAGTTGGATCACTTGTTAGCGATTGGGTTTATCCGTCTAAGCACTTCACCTTGGGGAGCCCCGGTCCTCTTTGTGAAGAAAACAGATGAGACTCTACGCTTGTGCATGGATTACCGAAGGTTGAATCGAGTAATCGTGAAGAATAAGTATCCGTTGTCGAGAATTGATGACTTATTTGACCAGTTGAAGGATTTAAAGTATTACTCTAAGATTGATCTTCGCATGGGGTATCATCAGCTGCGGATTAAAGAGGAGGATATTTCTAAGACTGCTTTCCGTACCCGGTATGGTCATTTCTAGTATATGGTGATGCCGTTCGGATTGACTAATGCTCCCGTAGCCTTCATGGATTTGATGCACAGAGTCTTCCAGCCTTACCTCGATCAATTTGTCATTGTGTTTATTGATGACATATTGATTTACTCACAGACTCAGGAGGAACATGCTCGTCATCTCTCTATTGTGCTACAAACNCGAGATTCTTCTCATCTATTTCCTACTACGGGTAGTAGATTCTTAAAAGTGAAATCGGGAAGTCATTTGAGTTTCTTAGCTAGCTTGATGGGAGATGACAGGGATAAAATCCATACGAATGTAATGTTAATTGTATCGGAGTTTTTGAATGTTTTTCCCGAAGAATTACTCGGATTACCGCCACATAGGGAAATTGAGTTCAAGATCGATCTCTATCCAGAAACCGAACCCATATCCATTGCTCTCTACCGGATGTCACCTTTGGAGTTGAAGGAGCTAAGGAAGCAGTTGGATCACTTGTTAGCGATTGGGTTTATCCGTCTAAGCACTTCACCTTGGGGAGCCCCGGTCCTCTTTGTGAAGAAAACAGATGAGACTCTACGCTTGTGCATGGATTACCGAAGGTTGAATCGAGTAATCGTGAAGAATAAGTATCCGTTGTCGAGAATTGATGACTTATTTGACCAGTTGAAGGATTTAAAGTATTACTCTAAGATTGATCTTCGCATGGGGTATCATCAGCTGCGGATTAAAGAGGAGGATATTTCTAAGACTGCTTTTCGTACCCGGTATGGTCATTTCTAGTATATGGTGATGCCGTTCGGATTGACTAATGCTCCCGTAGCCTTCATGGATTTGATGCACAGAGTCTTCCAGCCTTACCTCGATCAATTTGTCATTGTGTTTATTGATGACATATTGATTTACTCACAGACTCAGGAGGAACATGCTCGTCATCTCTCTATTGTGCTACAAACATTGAGAGAACATAAGTTATATGCGAAGATGAGCAAGTGTGAGTTTTGGATGAAGGAAGTGAAGTTCCTTGGCCATGTTGTG
>CAUOFW020004491.1:454633-562641 GCA_963454935.2 Ilex paraguariensis
CGAGATGTGGTCAAGTATGTGACAAAATGTGCAGTGTGCCATTAGGTGAAGATTGAGCATCAAAGGCCAAGAGGAGTCCTACAGTCTTTGCCTATTCTAGAGTGGAAGTGGGATCACATCACCATGGACTTCGTGTTAGGTTTACCACAGATGTCGCGCGGGCATAATACAGTGTGGTTCATTGTGGATAGACTCACAAAGTCCGCTCACTTTTTGGGTATGAAGACCACATATACATTCGAGAATTTGAGCCAGTTGTATATTCATGAGATAGTGAGGTTACACGGCGTTCCGCTCTCGATTGTGTCGGATCGTGACTCTAGGTTTGTAGCGAGATTCTGGCAGAGTCTACAACAAGCGATGGGGACGGAGTTACACTTCAGTACGGCTTTTCATCCCCAAGCGGATGGTCAATCCAAGAGGGTGATACAGATTGTGGAGGATATGTTACGCGCTTGCACGTTGGACTTCAAGGGGAGTTGGANTCTCAAGCGGATGGTCAATCCAAGAGGGTGATACAGATTGTGGAGGATATGTTACGCGCTTGCACGTTGGACTTCAAGGGGAGTTGGAGCGACCACTTACCGTTGGTGGAGTTTGCTTATAACAACAACTATCAAGAAAGTATTGGGATGACACCGTATGAAGCATTGTATGGAAGACCATGTCGATCACCGACGTGTTGGTTAGAAGCCGGCGAGAGTAGTTTGTTTGGACCGGACATTGTTCGAGAAACTACGGAGAAGATTCAACTTATCCGAGAGAGGCTACGGACGGCGCAAAGTAGACAGAAGAGCTATGCGGACCACAGACGAAGACCCTTAGAATTCAAGGTGGGAGACTACGTATTTCTCAAGGTGTCACCCAAGAAAGGCGTGTTTCGATTCGGCAAGAAGGGGAAGTTAGCGCCAAGATATACCAGACCGTTTGAGGTAATCAAAGCGGTAGGCAAGGCGGCATATCAACTTCGACTACCAGCCCAGCTATCTGGAGTACATGATGTGTTCCACGTGTCCATGTTGAGAAGGTGTCACTCGGATGCAACTCCAGTCGTGAACTTGGAGGAGATTGAAATTCAAGACGGAGCAACCTACGAAGAACAACCGGTAGAAATTCTCGACGCCCAGGAAAAAGTGCTTCGCAACAAAGTTATCAGATTGGTGAAGGTTTTGTGGCAACACCATGGAGTGGAGGAAGCTACATGGGAACCGGAGCAAGAAATGCGGGAGAAGTATCCATATTTGTTCGCTACTTGAGGTAAGTTTCGAGGACGAAACTTTCTTTAAGGGGGGTGGATTGTAACACCCCGCATTTTCTTTTATATATGTATATAGATATATAGTAAATAATTATGGTAAAAAAAATGTGGATATATGTAGTGATGTGTGTTTGAATTTGGTAGATTGAAAAAATAGAGATTTAAAATGTTAGTGAAAATAATAATTGAAATTTGATTTTAATAAGTGAAAATATGAAATTTTAGGTCCTATAACTTGTATTAAACAGGTTTGGTGTAGAAATATGTGTTGGAGAGGTTTGAGATAGATTTGGTTGGCTTAGGAATGGATTGAAAATGGAAAAAGCACGAAGACAGGTTGTGAATAATGCACGTGAATAGTGCACTGCTGTAATTTCAAGCTCGATTTAGACCTTGATATAGTTAATATCTCTCAAAATTCAAAACATGAAATTTTTAGAGCTCTTTCATATTATTCCATAGCATCTTGAATCATCTCAATCGGAGCTTGGATGAGAGAGTTATGCTCAGATAACGAAATGATGTCGAAATAGTCCAATTAACTTCATTTTGCATTTAATGTCTCCATTTGCATCCTAAATCAAAATATAAGAATAATGAGTACTTTTAGGCTTCAAATAAGTATNATGTCGAAATAGTCCAATTAACTTCATTTTGCATTTAATGTCTCCATTTGTATCCTAAATCAAAATATAAGAATAATGAATACTTTTAGACTTCAAATAAGTATAAAAGGCTTTAAGAAACACCCTTTATCACCATTTTATTTACAAACATCACAAAACTTCATTAATAGCCAATTCGGATGGGTAAAATAGAAACTTTAGTGTTTCGGGTGTACGTTGACTTGGATTTTGAGATAAATCATAAAAATAAATATTTTTAGGTTAAAATAACATTAAAAATGAATCCAAAACGTCAACAAACCTTATGGTAGCAATATGGATCAAATTGGAGATTCTTAGTGGCAAAATCGTAAATTTGGAGAAACCCAAAACAACATGTGAACAATGTTTTTCGGGGCTGCTATATTTTAAACTCATTTTCATCTCATTTCCTTCACTCCCCTCACACCCCACACCTCTTGAAACTCTAGAGAGCATTAGAGAATAAGAAAGGAAAGGAAAAATAAGAGATTCAAGGGTGATTCAATATCAAATATTCTTGTTCTTCACACAAAAGTTAAGGATTCAAGGCAGAGGTTTTCTCTCATTTACTTACATTGAGGCTAGGATATTTATATATGTATGTTTTGGCTATCAATGGTATATATATGCTATGAAATCATCATCTCTTAAGCTTTTTGCAAGGATTACATGTTTTGAACAAAATAGGGTTTAATACCCATGAAATCTCCTTTCTAGTTTTAAAACTCTAATTTTTGGAGAGTGATATATTTCCTTCATAAATGCTTTCTTTATTATAGATTTCGAAACTTTAGTGCTTTGTGTTGGGTAGAAAAATAATGTTATTGTGATCTCATGTATTTTCTTAGTTGGTTGTGGAATTGCTATATGATATATTTTAGAGATTTTGGATAGATGCTTCTAAATTGAGATAAATGTTGGAATTGTATACTTGGTTGGGTTTGTTTGAGATACACATGAGTGAGAGATTCCTTGTAAGGATGTCCACCCCTTCCCAAGAGATTTTCGGTAAGGATGCTTGAAAAATAATGTAATGATTGATGAGAAGTTCCATGTAAGGATGTTCATCCATTTTCAAGAGGTTCCCGGTAAGGATGCTTGAAAATCAAAGGTGACCTAAAGGGAGGTGGAGGTTACCACAAAATATGCCACCTACCGAAAGAATTGTTGAGAATTGGTTATGACAATTAATGGTTATTATTTGTATGTGGTGCTCGTTTATTCATTTAAGTAATGTTTTTAAATAAACTTGAGATCCTTTTNCCACAAAGTATGCCACCTACCGAAAGAATTGTTGGGAATTGGTTATGGCAATTAATGGTTATTATTTGTATGTGGTGCTCGTTTATTCATTTAAATAATGTTTTTAAATAAACTTGAGATCCTTTTTAAATGTCATTGTTTTATTTCAAATTATGTATCTATGTAATATTAAAATTGAGACCGACCGTTTTAAATACTTTTCTAAACCTTGAATGGGTTTGAGAGAATTTTTCTGCAGAGCTTCGTGCTCACCCCCTATTACTAACATTTTTCAGATTACCCGTTTGAGGAGGAGGACGTAAGGGTCAAGGAGCCCGCTACTTGGGAGACTCCACTGGACGGGAGTGTGGATCCCGAGGTGGATGCATAAAGCGACCTCTTTTCCTTTTGTACTAGACTATGACATTCTTTTGGAACATTGTGTAGTCTAGCTTCTTTTGTTTATTCCGCTGCGCTTCTTTAATTAATTTTTGAGATGTAATAGCCATGACTTGAGCTTATTCTTTTGGATAATGTTGTAAATATTCGTAAATGACAAATGAAGTTTTGTTTCTTAAGGGATTATATTAGTGCTCTCATGATATGAATGGTTTTAGAATGTAATGCCGTCCAGGGTGTGTTTTGGAACATTACAAATTAATATATTAATTTATTTGGGAATGACTAATCTCATTATTTATAGGATTAGTTATTCCTTAAAAATGAGAATGAAATTTTATTCTCACAAATCAAGCTAAAGAATGAGTATTACTNATAATACTAAATTTGATTTCATTTAAAAGCAAATTTAAAAAATATGATTTTATCTTAAAAAACGAAGGTAACAATTCCTTCTTTAACACTAAAAGCGTATTTATCAATTACGCTTTCATTGAACAATTGCAAGACAAATTGCGCTGCTCTCGAGGCTGTCAGCGGGGTACAGTTGTCTGACGTTATAAAAAAAAGTGGTAAATTACACTCATGTCGTTTATAGTTCTTGTTTATTACAATAATAGACTTATATTTTATGATATTATATTGACCCCTTTATTTGTTTCATTTTGATATTAGATAACTTTTCACTCAAACTATGTTCCAGCATTCTTTTGAACACTGTTATTCTTTATTTGAACATGAGTATCCTTAAATCTAAATTCATTTCATCTTTTGAACACTGTTATCCAATTCTTGGCTTTTGGGATTAAGAGAACTTAAATATATTGTTGCCAAAGTTTCTACCATTTACTTCCAGGGAAAGAAAAAAAAAATTGTCCACCATTTAAGCTCCACTCAGTTCTAAGGGTATCAATTGTGTTGTGTCGGGCATCTCAGGTTCGTGTCGAGCACCAATAAACTTTAATTTAACCCGTTTAACTAATTCGTATCGATCTATTTATTTTCGTGTCGTATTGACCTATATAAATCGTGAATAAAAAATTTAATGCTTAGTTTTGTGTTTAAAATTTCATTATCACATAATCGNACCGTGTTCTTTATTTGTAAGAATCTCAACCTAAAAAAATTTAGGGTAAAATAACAATTGATTCCAAACATTAATGAGGTTTTGATGGGTATTTCGGGCAAGTACTCAGGTGGGGTGCCTTCAGTTGGGTGTCAGTAGCAGCTGCACTACATTATTGTTAGTATTTTTAATGGGTGATTTATTGTTAGTATTTTTGTGGGTGATTTAAAATTTTTATGGGTATTTTTTTATCATTATTGTTAGTATTTTTGTCATGTTGTGATAATTATTTTTATCACTTTTTTCCATATAAAAAAAATTACTTCTTTTGTAGATGTTTTATTACATTTGTGAGTATTTTTAATATATTTGTAGATGTTTTTATTACTATTGTAGTAATTATATTTTTTATTTTTGTGGGTACTACAAAAATAATAAAAACACCTATAAATATGATAAAAACAATCACAAATATGATAAATAGAAGTAGGATAAATTACTCTCACATCCCATGATATTTAGTTTTATTTCACAAACACTCCCTCACATTTCAAAAATTACACTAAGACCTCAATAGTTAGACGGAGTTAACTATCTTAATAAAAAGATTATTTTGGCCCTCAATTTAACACAAANATTTCAAAAATTACACTAAGACCTCAATAGTTAGACGGAGTTAACTATCTTAATAAAAAGATTATTTTGGCCCTCAATTTAACACAAACTCAAACCTAAACCACAAGCCCTATCCCTAATCCCAAACTGCTTCATTATCTTCATAGTGCTCCCAATGCTTCTCTTTCTATCTCTCTCTCTCTCTCTCTCTCTCTCTCTCAAGGTGAAGAACCAACTCAAAATTATCGATTTTCTCTCTCTCCCTCACATACTAGCTCAAAAATCACAGAAAAATTGGTGAAAATTACTAGCCCTCCCCCACTACTACAACACCCTCCAATAGCCACTCCATCCAAAACGTTAACCCACCCAAGCAAAGAAAATCAGAGAGAGAGAGGATCCAAAGCTTAAAAATCTCAAAAATTGAACTAACAATAGTAATTTTTGGGGTTCGATTTTGGCAACTATGGTTGTGTGGGTGGTGTGGTTTAGAAGGTGGAAATAGAGGTGGCCGAGAAGAATTTGTTGGGGTTTTGATGGACTATGGTGGTGGTGTGTGTGTTGTGTGGTTGTGNGGTGGTGTGGTTTAGAAGGTGGAAATAGAGGTGGCCGAGAAGAATTTGTTGGGGTTTTGATGGACTATGGTGGTGGTGTGTGTGTTGTGTGGTTGTGGAGATGAAAATGGAGATGGAGGTGGTGGGATTACTCCGTTATTGGGCAGGGGGGGGTAGTATTCCATGTATGTGTCTAAAGAGAGAGAGAGATAGAGAAAGAGAGTGAGAAGAGGNTGGAGATGAAAATGGAGATGGAGGTGGTGGGATTACTCCGTTATTGGGCAGGGGGGTAGTATTCCATGTATGTGTCTAAAGAGAGAGAGAGATAGAGAGAGAGAGTGAGAAGAGGAGGAAGAGGTGGTGGTTCTGTGGTGTGGAGGCGGCGATTGGGGGTGGTTAACTGTAATGGTGGATTTGTGGCAAATCTGATTGATAAATGAAATTTACATTAATATGTTATATAATAAACAAAAAATTCTAGTATATAATATATGAATTTGATAGATTATGAAATATAAAATAAAGAAATAATAAATGGGAGATGGAATAAATTCTAGGGTAAGAACGATATATATTTGAACTTTTAAACTTAATTTTGAAAGATATTTTTGGTATTCTATAAATATTATTGATGACATCAGTTTTGATCGTAAGCCATTCTAACTCCTGCTAGTTGGATTGGAAGAGGTGTGGTTGTTATAAGTTTTAAATGTCTACGAAGTTGTGTAATTTTTGAAATGTGGGAGGATGTTTGTGTAATAAAATTAAATATTAGGAAATGTGAGTATAATTTATCCACAAAAGTATGATACCAAATAAATTTTTGTAGTCAACATATATATGTGTGCGTATATGTGAGAGAGAGAGAACGATGTCATGTAGAATGTAGTGGAATCTATTATCAAAGTAGGGTAAAATTTAAACTTAAATACTAATCTGTAGCTGTTTTGAACTTATTTATTACGGCTGTTTTAAAAATGGTAATACTAAATTTGATTTCATTTAAAAGCAAATTTAAAAAATATGATTTTATCTTAAAAAACGAATGTTACAATTCTTTCTTTAACACTAAAAGCGTATTTATCAATTACGCTTTCAATTGAACAATTGCAAGACAAATTGCGCTGCTCTCGAGGCTGTCAGCGGGGTACAGTTGTCTGACGTTATAAAAAAAAGTGGTAAATTACACTCATGTCGTTTATAGTTCTTGTTTATTACAATAATAGACTTATATTTTATGATATTATATTGACCCCTTTATTTGTTTCATTTTGATATTAGATAACTTTTCACTCAAACTATGTTCCAGCATTCTTTTGAACACTGTTATTCTTTATTTGAACATGAGTATCCTTAAATCTAAATTCATTTCATCTTTTGAACACTGTTATCCAATTCTTGGCTTTTGGGATTAAGAGAACTTAAATATATTGTTGCCAAAGTTTCTACCATTTACTTCCAGGGAAAGAAAAAAAAAATTGTCCACCATTTAAGCTCCACTCAGTTCTAAGGGTATCAATTGTGTTGTGTCGGGCATCTCAGGTTCGTGTCGAGCACCAATAAACTTTAATTTAACCCGTTTAACTAATTCGTATCGATCTATTTATTTTCGTGTCGTATTGACCTATATAAATCGTGAATAAAAAATTTAATGCTTAGTTTTGTGTTTAAAATTTCATTATCACATAATCGATCACATGCTCATACTTTTTTTATAAACTAAAAATTAAATTAATAAATATAATAATTAAAAAAAAAAATTTTTGTACATGAATTAGATCACTACTTTATGAAATATAATAAAAAAATTTTATTTTATTCTTATAATACTATTTAAACGTGTTAGTCATGTCAATTTCATATTATTCGTGTTTGACACAACTCAACCATTTTATTATTTGTATTAAGAGATCATGTCATATATGAATTTATATTCATAAATAGTCAACTTTAACTTACTAATTTTATATTGATTTTGAATCGTATTCTCTTATTTTAAGGATACTGTTGTTCAAATAAAGAATAACAGTGTTCAAAAGAATGCCGGAACAAAGTTTGAGTGAAAAGTTGAAAAAAATATCTAATATCAAAATGAAACAAATAAGGGGTCAATATAATATCATAAAATATAAGTCTATTATTGTAATAAACAACAACTATAAAAAACATGAGTGTAATTTGTCCCTTTTTTTTATAAAGTCAGACAACTGTACCCTCACTGAGCCGCTGATAGACTCGAGAACAGAGTAGTTTGTCTCGCAATTGTTCAATTGAAAGCGTAATTGATAAATACACTTTTAGTAGTAAAGACGAAATTGTTACATCTGGTTTGTCAAATAAAATCATACTACCTAAATCCATTTTTAAATGAAATTGAATTTTGTACTTCCGCCTTAAAAATAATCATAATTTGATAAATAAGTTTAAAATGATTGTAAATTGATATTTAAGTTTAAATTTACCCTACTTTGGTAATAGATTCGAAGATAGCGTGGATTGTGGCGTGATAGAGAACACGCACTATTATTGAAGTGCGCTTTAAGGTCAGAATTGAAACAGAATTGAAAGGTTATCTAGTATGTATTTCAAAAAGCTAACATGGCTAATTAAAAAGAAAAAGAAAAAGAAAAAAAAGCTAACAAGGCGAGAACACCAAACCGCGTGGACGCTGTATGGCCGGCCCTATTGGATTCGATTTCGAGAAACTTCGGAGTTATTTGGTATTGTTTTTATTTTTATGTTTTCAAAAAAATTAATAATAGAAATATTTTTTATTTTATTTTGTAATAAATGTTAAAAACAAAAAATACATTTGATAGTCAATTGTATGTTCCGGTATTGAGTTTTATATCAAAAAATTAACCCAATATCCCATTGCTAAAATCACATTGTTGCCAGAAAAAATTAAATTGAAAAAAAAAACCAAACCCACACACACAATAAAACACACCCACACACAACGAAATCACACTCACCCACCCAAAATTCCCCCCCCCCCCCCCGGGGAAAGAATTCACACTCACCCACACCCACACACAGAATTCACAAACGCAAATCACCCACACGCAAATCAGACACACACATAAGATCCAGAAAATCACACACATACACACACATTGATGTAGATCTAGATACCCACAGCAATGGAGGCAGCGATAAACAGCGAAAGAGGCAGCGATGGAGCCAGCGAGGGACAGGCATCGATGCAGAGATATAAAGTAGCGATGAGAGAGGGAGAGGCAATGATGGAGAGACAGAGGCATGGTTTGTGATACACAGAGAGGATAGAGGAGAGAGAGAGGTGATGGAGAGGAGAGAGAGACGGTGAAGTGCGTTTCTATAATTTTAACAAAAAAGAAAAACTGTGTTTTGCTGATAAGAAGTTTGGATCTCATTAATTTTCCCAGCCCTTGCGTGTGTTGTTTTTGTTTCTTTTGTTTTTCGGAACATTTTTTTTTTTTATTATTTATTTTTGGACCTTGTTTCTAAAATAACTTATTTTATATAAAACAAAAACACAAATCCAATCGCATTTTGATTTTTGTTTTTCTCGAAAAATAAAAACAAAAACATGAAACAAAAGTGCAAATCAAATGAGCCCGATGAAACGAGAGATAGCATTAGCGTCTCAATACTTTTATTAATTTTATGAATTATCCACCATATTTTAAAATAGTCATGCTAATCTGACTAAATATTTTAACTAAAATTGTGGCTCAAACAATAAGAAACTTTCTCAACCCCTAATTTAAATACTTGATTGGGTATAAGATTTTACAATACCATTTGGGCTACATATTCCAAATTTATTCAATTTATAATTTTTGATTTTAAAAACGCTTAAAGTTTTGTGTATTGCCACAAAAACCAAGCTCTTAAACTAAAATTAGCAAAAAAAAAAAAAAAGGGTATGATTTATTTTAAAGTAATTTTTTATGCTTTTTAAAGTAATTTTTTTTTGGAGTGTTTGCCGTTGTGTCTTTGCTTTTTACCATTTTTTTTTTGGGCATGCCTATTTCTTTGAAGCTTAATCACCTATATTCGGTTGATACATTTGCATTTATAGAGTGTATTATGCATGCAGTAAAATTTATGTAAATCACTTTTACTAATCATATATGCTTTGTTTTTGTGCAAGTTTGCTTTCTTAATTAAAAAATTATATAAAAAAAAAGCATTACCAAATTGTAGCTAAGAATAAGCATATTCGTCATAAAAGCAGAATCATATTTGATTATTATGTTATAAAAGAATTTTTTCGAATCCTAGCATGAAAATAATAGACTTATATATGGCTGCATTATTTTATATGCCATTAACCTTTGAAGAGAGAGGTAAAGTCCATAAGGAAAAAAATAAAAGAAAACAAATATACTAAAACAAACGATACTAAAAAGTAAAAAAAAAATAATTCTGAAAAAGTTGTTACAAAAATAGTATGGACACATTCTACATCCCTAGTTTTCGATATATGATGCACATATATGTCCGTTAATCAGAAAAAATATTTAATGTACTAGTAATATCACATCACCATTCCTACATGATATTACAATCGAATAAGAGACTAACAAATGGATGAATGAACCTCACACGATTCAGCAATTGCCCATCCCTATAATATAGTAATTGTACGAGATAATTCCTGTAATAGTATGAGACAGTAATCTCCCAGCTGGCGAACCTGAAACAACAGGGTCAAAAAAAAGGGGGTCAGGCGAACACCCGACTAATCCCCTCCAAAGCTTAAGTTAGTATAAGGTCGAAGGGTTTTGTTCAATGGACTATTTTTCTGATTCAAGTTTGCGTACCTTTGTCCATTTTTTTGAGGAGTATTTATACCTGAATTAGCAATGATTGTCAAAGATCTTCAGTCCCATCTGAACATTTTACATCTGACACACCATTCTCGTGCAATGAGTATTTTCTACTCACGTCTCCTCTTATTGAATGCTAGAAAAATGGGGTAAATGCTCGGCCAAATGCCGAGTATTTATGCCACTCCCCGAGTACCCAAATCCCTCAGATCGGCATTCGATATCAACTGAGCGTTGATTACTCGGGAGGAACAGTTCCTCAGAAGAGCCGATCAAGTCGTCTCGGCGCATAAGCCATTAATGCTTAGCCATCATGACAGTAGGCTTAGACTCTCAGAGGGCAGGTGCTGGCAGGCGCGCATTTACTTGTCTTGTCACTATCACTCATTTCACCATTAATGAGGGGTCACATCGCATTAAATACGATGTCAACTGTCATACTCGAGCTACTCTGTGTCACCATACCTCGACTTACCTCCTTGGCACCCTTTGGATATCCCAACGGTTTCATTATTTCACGTGTCAACCCGGGGGCTGTAGAGTCACCTAGAGTCCCGCCAACTGCCCCCCAACCACCATCCTTTTTGCAGTGTAAGACAAGTGACGTAAAGAGATTGGGGGCTCCATCATCATGCCTTATTAATAACGACGGTTACTTGCACGTCTGGTGTCGCCCTTTTCAAATGCCCTAATGATGACCCAACTTTTCGATTCCCGCTCCTTGTGAAGTAGTATAAATAGGAGATTTTCATACTTTCTCAGAACTTTTGCATCCTCAACCTCTCTTCAGCAATCAGACCCCGAGTGCTCCTCTGTTCTCCCCCGAGTTTCCTTCGTCCTTCGAACTCTCTCTTTGAAGACCACATTCTTGTAAGTACTTCCACTTGAGCTTTTTCTCTCTTCATTTTCTCTACATTTCATCCTTTTAGCGCCCACCAATGGCGAGAACTAGTAAAACCAGGGGGGAGACATCTGTTAGGGTTAGGACTACCCACAAGATGAGGAGAATCCAAGTGACTGATAAGAATATCCAATCCTTTAGAGTTAGGTACCGCATCCGTGAGCCTGTCTTTGCTTACCCCTTCAACCCCACTCACCATAGGAGAGAAATCAGAAATGTGGACATGATGCCTTTTTGGACGAAAGCCATCATGGAGGGAGAGTTGACCTTCCCCCTCCATCCCCTGTTGTTGGGAGTGTTGATGCAACTAAAGCTCTTTCCCCTTCAATGTGGGGTTAACTTTTTTAGGATTGTGATGGGCGTAGTCGCCTTAAATGCTCGGTTGGGGACCAATTTAGGAGTATATGAAATTTTATTCTGCTACGACCTGAGGCTAGTCGCCAGGGGGTGATATTACCTCTAGGCTCGAGACCCCTCAATGTATCTGATAACCCACATGCCTGACTTAGACAAGGGGTATGTAGATGATCTGATCATGCTCGACGAAAGTTGGGAGAAAGGGACCAGGCCGGAGTATGACAGATTGTACTATCCCAAAGTGCCGAGGGATGTGTGTTTCTTTCCGACTTCTTGATTTTGCTATTCTTGAGTCCGAGGGATGCACTGATTTTGCTTTGCTTTTGTAGAAGGATATCGCTGGGACGCCGCTAAACCGTTGAGGTTCCAAGTTCGGTTTGCTGACCTGCTAAGGGTTTGGTCCTCGGACCCAGTTGAGCGAGCGGCGCATACTCTCCTCGGCTACACGCTGACTGATAGTCGATTCTCCCAGATCCCACCTCCTTTCAACCCTTATGTTTGGGAAGACCATCCCTCATCAGAAGAGGAAGAATCCGAGGGAGATTCCGAAGAAGATTCTAATCATCACGCTCCCGAGCCCTTTACGCCTGAAATGTGTAATCCGCTACCAATCACCGCTGCTACAATAGAGGTCGTTGCCACGACAAGGAGAGCTAGGCTTGCCGGGTTGGTTGGGCCTTCCAACACTGCTCCCATCATCCCTCTGCCTAGTTCTCCTCGGAGGCAACCGCTACCGCCGCCGCCGTGTACGCAACAATCCAGGGACCTGGCAGTGCCGACCAGGCAAAGCCCCAATCTCATCAAGTCCCCACTCTGGGAGACCAACTGAGGGACAGGCGTGCCCGGGACGCTGAACAATCTGAGGAGTGCCGTGTGAAGCAGCGGCATGATGCCCTGGCCCTGGGCCCGTCTGTCTTGGGTGAGTGGGTTACTCGGGCTGAGACTAGGAGCGGCCGCCCTATTTTGGAAGCCGATTCTATCCTTCAATCTCCTAAGGTGACATTTGTTGTCACGAGGACGCTTCAATTTGATGTCGATATGACCGTGTACAAATGTTACTCAAACAATCGGCTTCTGATGAGCACTATCCAAAACAACCTGGTGATAAGTTTAATACTTTCCCGAGTATTCCCCACACCCTTTTGGTCGTTCCCTAACATTCCTACTTTTTCAGGCCAGCTAGTAGGTGAGGGCCATAATTGAATGTTTTTGGGAATATAAACAAGAGGCGAAGAACGTCGAACGAGCCGTAGTTGCTAAGGACGACCACATCCTTAAGGTCGATAGGACCCTCGACGACCAAACCAAACACATCGCCGAGCTCATCTGCCACAGAGACGTCGTTCATGCTGAGCTGGAAAAGACCAAGGCAGGTGAAGCTGTGATGATAAAGAAGGCCGAGGAGTACGAGCTGCGAGTGTCCTCCTCCGAAGCCAAGCTGCAAGAGTCCGAGTCTGTAATCAACGCTCTTATTGCCAAAGTGGACTCCTTAACAACAGAGAAAGTGGGGGGGTAGGAAAGGTTGCAATCAGAATGTCAGAGGGTGTGGGCGGCCACTTAAGACCAAATGGTCCCCTACTTTCGAGGAAGCTAAGAAGAAGGCTTTCAAAGAAGGTTGGGACACCGCCTTTCACGCCTGCCACGTCGAGGTAGGCTCGGACTTGTTCGCCATGCAAAGCCCTCGAAGGGAGGCCGATGATAAAGCCCTGGACGAACAGGTCCGATCCGACCTAGGTGACCACGTAGAGGCAGAAAGGCCAATCGGGGCTAAAGGTGGAAACGAACCCATCACACTCAGTGACAGTTCTGATCAGCCTTTTCCTGCCCTTCCATCTTTGCCACCTGCCGAGCCAACATATGATCTGCCCCCTCCGCCCCCATCATTACTGGGGTGCATGATACCGAGCTAGATGAGATATTGGGGGTTGGAGACGAGCTACAAAGGCGGCGTGTAGGCCTCGACGGGGGAGGAGCCAGGGAGGAATGAGCCGAGGGCCTTAGTAGCTGGTGGCCTTAGTCACTTCTATGTTCCGTATTTGTTTTGTAGCTCTTCATACAAAATTTAGTTACTGTTTGTATGCTTGGGGACGCAAAGCCCCTTTTTGATTTGCAATGAACTTCATTTTTCTACAAGTGTCTTTTCTTTCCTGCGTTAATCGTGTTTCAAGAAAATGGCCTTGACGTTACGTCAATAAGGACCTTCTGAAGTAGCAAGGCTTCACGTCGAATTCATAAAAATAAACGCGTCGAACTTGCTGTTGGGTCTTTGGACCCCTTGGGACCGAGTATATATGGGGGTGGACTCTTACACCCCTTGGGGCCGTATCCCTAACGACCGAGGGCCTGACTCGTGTTAATATTTTGAAGGCGTTGCTCAAAGGGTGGAGTTTTACACCCCTCGGGGCTGTACTCCTAACGACCGAGCGCGTGACTCGTGTTAATAATTTGAAGGCGTTGCTCCAAGGGTGGATTCTTACACCCTTCGGGGCCGTACCCCTAACGACTGAGCGCCTAGCTCGTGTTAGTATTTTGAAGGCGTTGCTCCAAGGGTGGAGTCTTACACCCCTCGGGGCCGTACCCCTAACAACCGAGCGTCTGGCTAGTGTTAATTCAACCATGAAGACTGAAACCTGATTTAGTAGTAGTATTTCTTTAAATTTGATACATTCCATAGCCAGATTACATCGTCACCGTTTATATTTTGCAATCGATACGCGCCTGTGCCCCCCATAGAGATCACCTTATAAGAGCCCTCCTAATTGGGACCCAGTTTTTCATCAGTAGGCCCGCGCATATTGCCTACCACTTTTCGTAGTACCAAATCTCTGACTTGGAAATCTCTCATTCGAACCTTCTTCTGGTGCTGCCGTGACAATTCTCCTTGGTACCTCACCAGCCTGATGGATGTCGATGACCTCATTTCCTCGGCTAAATCGAGATCCCTAGTGAGAGTTTGATCATTGTTTTCTAATTTGAAAGCTTGGCTCCGTATTATTAGGAGTCCCACCTCCAAGGGGATGACAGCCTCGACCCCATATGTCAAGGCGTATGGGGTTTCTCCCATCGAGGTCCTCGGCGTGGTCCTGTATGTCCATAATACATTAAGTAATTCCTCGGTTCACCTTCCTTTTGCCACCTCAAGTCTCTTCTTGATTCTTGCCAACATGATTTTTTTGGACACCTCAGCCTGTTCATTACATTGGGGATAGGCTGACGTAGAATAGTAATTACATATTCCGTACCCCGAGCAGAATTTTCTAAATGGGCCACTGTTGAATTGAGTCCCATTGTCAGAAACAATAGCCCTGGGGATTCCAAATCGGGTGATAACATTCTGCCACACAAACTTCTTCACCTCCACATCCCGAATACGACTTAAGGGCTCAGCTTCGATCCATTTAGTGAAGTAATCGGTTGCCACCAGCAAGAATTTCTTGCCTAGTGGGGATCTCAGGAGAGGTCTGACAATATCCATCCCCTATTATGAGAACGGCCAAGGGCTTGTCATCAAGTTCAAATCTCCAGCAGGTTGCCAAATAATGGGGGCAAACTTCTGACATTTGTCGCACTTCCGCACATAACTCTTCACGTCTTTCTGCATGTATGATCACTAGTACCCTTGCGTCATTGCTCAGTGCGCGAGGGACCTTCCGCCCGTGTGGCTTCCACACACCCCTTCATGGATTTCGTACAATTGGGGTTCCACTTTGTCTTCGGGGACACAAAGCAATAGTGGTCCCAAGAACGACTTTCTGTATAGTTGTTGATCATCTGACATCTAGAATCTAGGGGCTTTGAGCTTAATCTTCCTGGCCTCTCTAACGTCTTTCGGAAGCATTCTGTCCGTTAAGTATGCAATGCTAAGCTTCATCCATCCCGACGATGTTTGCATTATGGTTGGCAACACTTGTTCAGCCTTTGCTTTGTCTATGCTCAGACTTTCTCGGGTCTCAATAAGTATGCGTCGAGTCACCTCGGAGGCCAAAGCCAAAGCCTGACATGCTAGTGTGTCGGCGTGGGTATTATGATCTCTAGGAATCTGGGCAACTTTCACTTTTTCTAACTTTTCCATCCTGCATTTTGCCTTCTCATGATATACCTTCATTCTATTATCTCGGACCTCGAAGTCCCCATTTACATGGTTCACGACCAGCTGGGAATCGCAAAAGATCCGAAGGCATCTAACCCTAATCAAGCATGCGGCATCCAATCCTGCTAGTAACACCTCATACTCGGCTTCGTTATTGGACGCCTAGAATTTTAATCCGATTGCCCTTTCAATGATGAACCCTTCTGAGTTGACTAGCACAATACCTATCCCTACCCCCCTTGCGTTTAAGGATCCATCAACATGAAGATCCCAAACATCCCCTGTTAGATCCTGTAACGTTGGTGGGGGCTCGGACGCAGAGAACTTGGGGACAAAGTCTGCCAAGACTTGTCATTTTATTGACGTTCGAGGCTTGTACCTGATTTCAAACTCTCTAAGCTCTACAACCCATTTGGAAACCCTCCCAGACATATCGGCTCGGTGAAGGATCGGCTTGAGAGGTCGGTCTGTAAGGACGTCTATGGCGTGAGCCTGGAAATAGTGTCGAAGTTTCCTCGCCGAGATTACCAATGCCAAGATCGATTTCTCCATTGTAGAGCACCTTCTCTTGGCATCAAGCAAGGTCTTGCTTATGAAATACACGGGTCTTTGGGCCCCTTCGCTATCCCTGACCAATGCTCCACTCACGGCGTCTCGAGATACGGATAAGTAAAAGCTAAGCACCTCCCCTGCCGCTGGAACAAATAAAGTCGGAGGATGTTTCAAGTACTCCTTGATCCTTTCAAGAGCTTGACCACATTCCTCGTCCCAAACCCCCTTTGCTGCCCCCCTCAACATGGTAAAAAATGGTTTGCACTTATTAGATGACTTGGAAATAAATCTATTAAGGGCTGCCAACATCCCGGCCAATTTCTGAACATCCTTAATGGTCCTAGGCGCCCGAACATTCTGGATTGCTTGTATTTGCTCAGGGTTTGCCTCAATTCCCCGATGAGTAACCAAATACCCCAAAAAATTTCCTGAGCTCACTCCAAAGGTGCATTTCGAGGAGTTTAGTTTTAGGCCATACTTTTGGAGGATGGCGAATGTCGTCTTGAATCATAGAGATGGTCGACCCCCTCTTTTCTTTTGACCAACATGTCATCAATGTATACCTCCATCGTTTCACCGAGCTGGTCTTTGAAAATTTTATTTATCAAACGTTGGTAAGTCGCCCCAGCATTCTTTAACCCAAAAGGCATCACCGTGTAACAGTTGGTTCCCCGGGGCGTGATGAACCCCATTTTCTCCTGATTTGATTCATGCAGGAGAATCTGGTGATATCCAACCTGAGCATCCATAAAGGTGATGCGCCTGTGGCCGGCTGTGGCGTCTACCAGCTGATCAACTTTGGGCAAGGGGTACTCTTCCTTGGGCCAAACCTTGTTTATGTCCGTGAAATCCATGTAAACTCGTCATTTTCTTTCTTTCTTCTTGGCACACACGGTATTGGATAGCCACTGGGGGAACTGTACCTCCTTGATGGAACCTGCCCCCAACAACTTATCCACCTCTTCATTCACAGCCTTCGCGTGATGAGGCGCTGTTCTCCGGGCTTTTTGCCTAACAATTTTGAATGAGGGATTCACATGGAGCTGATGAGTCATCACCTCGGCACTTATCCCCATCATCTCGGCCTGGATCCAAGCAAAGACATCGACATTGTGGCATAAAAATGAGGCCATATTATTTCTCTCTGCGTCGCTGAGTGACTCTCTTATCAAAAAGTACTTTTCACCGCTATCTGGGCTCAAGAGAATCTTCACCAAGGCCTCAGTAGACTGGTCGACTGGCTCTGTAATGGGCTCGTCCACTCCCGGATGACCGCTTTGTGATTGCTATTTGGCAACTACCGCATCAGGATCACGCTCTTGACTCCAGCCGCTGACTCCTGTTTTCACTGCGGCATAGAAACAGCTTTTCTTCGACGCCTGATCACCCCGGATTTCCATTATGCCCTGCGGTGTTGGAAACTTTATCTTCTGGTGATAGAATGAGTGGACCGCCTTTATTGCATGCAACCACGATCTCCCCATAATAGCATTGTAAGGGGAGTTAGAGTCCACTACCATAAATTCTTCTAGCGTGGTCACCACCCCCGCTCGTACCATGAGGGTGATTTTTCTAAGGGGCAGGGCACTGGAACCATTGAAGCTGATGAGGAGGGATTTTTACGGGTTTCAGATCCCCCTGAGAGAGTCCTATCTTGCGGAAGAGATGATCGTAAATTACCTCGGAAGAACTGCCCGAGTCCACCAAGATCCTCTTGACGTCGAACTTCTCGACTCGCAAAGTGATCACCAATGCATCCTCGTGGGGGAGGACTACCCCACCGAGATCAGCATCAAAAAACTGGATAACCTCGGCACCGCTCCGCGGCTTCTTGACCGACCGCTCATCACGCCATTCGTCCACCCTGACTGCTTGAGAGACCCTTTGTAACTCGGCACGGAAGGAGTTGTATGTAGGCCTCTCCATTGTGCAGGCATGAATAACATCAATCACGGGTGCTACCTCAGCTGGCACCTCGACTCACTCCCTCGCCGACCCACCGGGATGACCCTTGTCGATGAATTCCCTGAGGTGTTCGTCTCACACCAATTGTTCAAGGAAGGATTTATAAACCTTACAATCCTCTGTCAAATGACCGATATCTTTATGATACGAACAACGGAAGGCCGCATTCCTTGTCGACGGGTCTCCAAACATCCTTAGGGGCCACTTGAAGGAAGGTTTGTTTTTGATATTGGAAAGTATCCTGTGAATGAGCTCGTTGAAGACCGTTTTCACTCCCTGGAAGGATAGACGAGTTGGGGGTGGAATAGGCCCTCCCCTTCGGGCCGGGCTGCTCCCTTTCCCTTTTTTTCGGCACCGTGACCCTACTTTTGGGCACGACGAATTCTTCCTCCACCTGCGNATTGGAAAGTATCCTGTGAATGAGCTCGTTGAAGACCGTTTTCACTCCCTGGAAGGATAGACGAGTTGGGGGTGGAATAGGCCCTCCCCTTCGGGCCGGGCTGCTCCCTTTCCCTTTTTTTCGGCACCGTGACCCTACTTTCGGGCACGACGAATTCTTCCTCCACCTGCGCATATTTGTTAATCCGAGCCATCAAGTCTTTCATGTCCATCGGAGCCTTCTTAGTCAGCGATTTGTACAAATCAGTGTCCCGGGNATTTGTTAATCCGAGCCATCAAGTCTTTCATGTCCGTCGGAGCCTTCTTAGTCAGCAATTTGTACAAATCAGTGTCCCGAGATACCCCCAGCCTAAATGACACCACGACCAATGCCTCTGAACATGCCTCCACCTTGTTCACTTCATCCAAATACCGGACAACATATTATCGGAGTGTCTCTCCCCCTTTTCGCCTAAGCGTCAACAGAGCGTCGATGTCCTTTGATTTCTTATTGCTGGTGATGAATCGAGCTATGAAGAGCTCCGTCAATTGTTTTTAGGACCTAACGCTCTTAGGAGTAAGGTTCTCATACCACCTCATGCCCGTGTCCCTTNAACAGAGCGTCGATGTCCTTTGATTTCTTATTGCTGGTGATGAATCGAGCTATGAAGAGCTCCGTCAATTGTTTTTAGGACCTAAAGCTCTCAGGAGTAAGGTTCTCATACCACCTCATGCCCGTGTCCCTTAGGCTCATGGAAAAAACTTGGCACAACACCCTTTGGTCAGTATCATAGATTGACATCAATTGTCTGTATTGCCGAAGGTGGCTCTCAGAATCGGTTTTCCCATCATAGACTTTGAACCGTGGGACGGTAAACTTCTTCAGCATCTTGGCCTCCCTGATAGCTCGGACGAACGGTGAGATTACTTCGTCGGAGTAGACCTCAGGCTTATGGTTACNTAGACTTTGAACCG
Source organism: Ilex paraguariensis (assembly GCA_963454935.2). Lineage (NCBI taxonomy): Eukaryota > Viridiplantae > Streptophyta > Magnoliopsida > Aquifoliales > Aquifoliaceae > Ilex > Ilex paraguariensis. The sequence continues at coordinate 474,450 of CAUOFW020004491.1, forward strand.
TGGGACGGTAAACTTCTTCGGCATCTCGGCCTCCCTGATAGCTCGGACGAACGGTGAGATTACTTCGTCGGAGTAGACCTCAGGCTTATGGTTGCGCTGAGCAATGAAGGGGACCCTGGGATCCTTTTTTGATCTTTCTCCTTGAGGCCTTCGGGGTATAGACTCCGCTTGTGATTCGGCGGCTCCGACGCCCTCGGGTATGCCTCGGCGCAGGTCCCACTTGGATAGGCTTGCCTTCTGGCCCGATTCCGACTTTCCCTTGGAGGCCGAGAACCCTCCTTGGCAGTTCCATCCCTCGGGCGAGTGCCTAATCCAATCTTTCCTGGTGGGCCAATGCCAGGGGGGTCTGGACAGGTTCTGGCTAGGCACTTGGTCCCCGAACCCGCGACTATGCTCACTTGCACTCGCTGACTGCTCGAAATTGTCAAGACGTTGCTGGATTTTGGCGTTTTCCCTTTCAAGCTGCTTAATGTATTTGCCCATCCGCTTTTTCACCATCTCAACGATGTCATGGGCCATGAGGTCATGACCCCCAAGGCCTTGATCCATAGGGAGCGTTCTTTGCGAAGAATGCCCCACCCCATCTGATTGGCCCAATGAACCAGACTCCAGAACTATTGGAAGCCGGACGGGCTCTGTGTTCCTGGCTTGTACACCTGCTCCTTCATCCTGAGGTCGAGTGTTCACCATTAGACGATTGCTACCGAGAAAAATGCCTTCATTTCCACAGACGACGCCAAATTGCACGGGATAATTCCTGTAATAGTATGAGACAGCGATCTCCCAGCTGATGAACCTGAAATAATAGGGTTAGAAAAAGGGGGCCAGGCGAGCGCCCGACTAATCCCCTCCGAAGCTTAAGTTAGTATAAAGTCGAAGGATTTTGCTTAATGGACTATTTTTTTTATTTAAGTTTGCGTACCTTTGTCCATTTTTCTGAGGAGTATTTATATATGAATTAGCAATGATTGCCAAAGATCTCCAGTTCCATCTGAACATCTTATATCTGACACACCATTCCTCATGCAATGAGTGTTTTCTACTCACGTCTCCTCCTATTGAATGCTAGGAAAATGGGGTAAATACTCGACCAAATGCCGAGCATTTATGCCACTACCCGAGTACCCAAATCCCCCAGATCGGCATCCGACATCAACTGAGCATTGAATACTCGCGAAAAACAGTTCCTCGGGAGAGCTGATCGTGTCGTCTCGGCTTATCAGCCATTAATGCTTAGCCATCATGACAGTAGGCTTAGACTCCCAGAGGGCAGGTGCTGGCAGGCGTGCATTTATTTGCCTTGTCATTATCACTCATTTCGCCATTAATGAGGGGTCACATCGCATTAAATACGATACTAGTTGTCATACTCGGCTGCTCGGTGTCACCAGACCTCGGCTTACTTTCTCAACACCCTTTGGATATCCCAACGACTTCATTATTCCACGTGTCAACCCAAGGGCTGTAGAACCACCTAGAGTCTCGCCAGTAACTATCACATGTAAGAATGATTTTTTAATTTTTTATTTGATAATAATACTCTATAACGATACGAACATGCAATCACTGTTAAATTGACTATTTTCTTCCATATCAGAGGTGGGTTTTTGCGTATGAGTAGTACACTAGTTTGAACAACTTGCCAACTGCTCGTGGACGTGACAAGGTGGCGTGTGTTGCCAATTGCTTTGAAGTTCAAACTTTACCAAGCCAATTAACATTGGCTGTGAGTAATGAGCTTTAAGTGGAGCCGCCAATTGCCACAGGCCATCCTCGATTCCTCTTCCTCTTCTTCTAACTATTATCCTTCCTTTTTTTTTAATCTGAGATTCAATCATTAGCTTTCATTTTCAAATATTACATTTCTTTTACATTGATTTTTTTTTTTGAACCTTTTCATAAATTAGTAACCAAAATACAGTGGGAATGTTATATTAACAAGTATTTGATTTTTCAAAATTAAACTTTACTCACAGAGAAAAAAAAGGATTCTAATATCGAAAAGAGGGGATATATATGCAATACTACCATATATGGTGTAAAAAACATATTTTGTGCAATGGATGTGGAAAATTAGCATTGATTTCAGCGGTTGGGCCTTTGCAATCTTTTGTGAACGTTGACTGATTCTGCTGATCAGTTCTATTTCTGTCTCGTCTCCTGTCTCTATTAGTTTAGCGATGTTTCTGCTCAAGGATAGTTTTTTTTCAAAAGGAACATATCAATGGAATCCGTCATAAATTAGTATAATTATTGGGACACCCTCTAGGTATTCTGAAATAGCACTACTCTATCTTGTGGATCTTATATCCATTTTCCACACTACCCTACCCATTCGAGGTGCTACAGACATAACTATAATAATTGCTCTCATCAAAATTTCAACTTATCATATCATCAACATTACATCTCTTGTATCAGTCTTGCCATTAAAAAAATTGATGGTTCTCAAAATTACTATACTCAAGTACAGAACAAGGACCGTTTTGTGGCCTAGTGGGGGCATCGTTGATATTGGGATAATAAGAAAACAAGTGCTGATGTTAGATCAAAGAACAAAATATAAGTGGTTCACCCAAACTGAAAGACTAAGGTTACATCCACTGTAATGGAGGCCCTTGATCCTAAAGATTTGTGTTGCTTGAGGAAGAAGACAGTGGTTATAGTAGGTTACTTGGATGAGAGCCTTTTTTCACACAGTATATTGCAAAAATAAGATTCTGGAACCCCCTTATTTAGTACTCTCGTATTCAATTTACACACGTGGCCATCTAGGGCTTTTTATGATTCCTTCATTTTCTGGTGCTGCCCTTGGGACGTGTTTGGTTAGCCCACACTGGCTTTGATGGGACAACCGTGCTTGAGAGGGAACACGTATCGTCTGGAGGGAGATCTCCTTGTACGAATTCGTCTGCATGTTCTCCTCCACGTCCCATTGTGGTAATAAATGTTGTGTATAAAAAGGGGAAAAAAATTATTTATCCTTTCCACTTACATTTTGAATTCCTATCTCTTTGCGCTTCTTCTTTCTTCTTCTAAGTTTTGAGGTAGCCGTTTTAAGTTCTTGGTGGTTCGGGGATTCTGCTTTTCCTATTCTTCTGCGGTTCCATTCTAGCTCTTGGTTAGGTACGCCTTTTCCTTTTTCTCCTTCGATCTGGATCTTTTTAACCCTCCCTGGTGGGGTTACGGGTTTCACTTTCTTATTTGGAGGTTTGCTATTTCCAGAATCACTATGGTTATTTTGTTTCCCTTTCACAATTCGTAGATTACCCCCTCCTGTTGAGGTTGTCCTTACTCAGAACTTAGTGTTTAGCTCCCCTATTCTTGATTGATTGCACTTGGCATCTGCTCCTCTTACATTTTGATCTACAGTTTGGGCCGATAATAGGGAGGATGGTTTCTGATTCTTTTTCTAATGTTGAGTTTGAGGAGGAGGTTGATGAGGGTGCTAATGAAGCCTTTGCGACTTCTTCTAGTGGTCACTCTGAGGAGGGGGTGTCCTCTTCCCCAAGCGGGGAGGAGGTCCCCATAACTGGTGATATATTAATTGAGGATGACCAATTTTCCTTGTCCTTAACAGCAAACTTCGAGTTCCTTCCTAGAGAGTCGATTATAGAGGGCTTGGGGTCATCCCTTAAGGCTTCGACCTCGACCCCTTTGGTGTGAAAGCTCCTTTAGCGTTGCCCCCATTGAGACCTTTTCGACTTGACATGTTGTGCCGAATTGACCTCGACCCATCTTGATGATGTGGACTTGGAGGCTTTGAGGGAGGAGTATTCCTTTTTGGAATCCGTGTTGCTCCACCCTCTTGGGGAGGATGAGAGGTGCAATTCTTCAATTCTTGGGATGACTTGCTTTTTGAAGTTGGCTTTTCCTGCTGGCCTACAGTTTCCTGTTCATCATTTTATCTGAGATATCCTTGCTTTCTACAATGTCTACCCAGTCCGGGTGTCTCTGAATGGTTCGGGCTTGTTGGTCAGCTTCCTCATACACTGGTTTGAGAGTGGAAACACTTCTCCATCCATAATTCGTGAATTCACCTATCTTTTCCAGCTCAAATCTTCTAACAAAGGTTAGGTTTCTTCTACTCTGCCAANACTTCTTCTAGTGGTCACTCTGAGGAGGGGGTGTCCTCTTCCCCAAGCGGGGAGGAGGTCCCCATAACTGGTGATATATTAATTGAGGATGACCAATTTTCCTTGTCCTTAGCAGCAAACTTCGAGTTCCTTCCTAGAGAGTCGATTATAGAGGGCTTGGGGCCATCCCTTAAGGCTTCGACCTCGACCCCTTTGGTGTGAAAGCTCCTTTAGCGTTGCCCCCATTGAGACCTTTTCGACTTGACATGTTGTGCCGAATTGACCTCGACCCATCTTGATGATGAGGACTTGGAGGCTTTGAGGGAGGAGTATTCCTTTTTGGAATCCGTGTTGCTCCACCCTCTTGGGGAGGATGAGAGGTGCAATTCTTCAATTCTTGGGATGACCTACTTTTTGAAGTTGGCTTTTCCTGCTGGCCTACAGTTTCCTGTTCATCATTTTATCTGAGATATCCTTGCTTTCTACAATGTCTACCCAGTCCGGGTGTCTCTGAATGGTTCGGGCTTGTTGGTCAGCTTCCTCATACACTGGTTTGAGAGTGGAAACACTTCTCCATCCATAATTCGTGAATTCACCTATCTTTTTCAGCTCAAATCTTCTAACAAAGGTTAGGTTTCTTCTACTCTGCCAAGAGGGTGAAGGCGAAAAGTCTGATTTCTAGGCTCCCATCTTCTAACAAAGGGTGGAAGCCAAAGTTTTTTTTTGTTGAAGGTGATTCTTGGGAATTGTCAGGTGTACTTGGCGATGTTCCTCGTATTCCTCAATTCTAGGGAGTCCCAAGGAACACTTGTAAGACTGATATGACCTGAATAGTGTCGTACACCAAAGTATAAGTGGTCAAATTATAATATAATTCTCGATTTAAGTCTGAGGTTGAACCCAGATGGAGCTGAATATTGAAATTCAAAACAGAAACGATGGAGTTGTTACAGATACAAAATATAAGGAAATAGGTTGTGGTGTGAGCTTAGAACAATTAAAGTTTGAGGTTGACCTGGTTGGAGTATTGTTGCTATTTTAGCCGTTCCTTTACCCCCATGCCTAATCTGCATAATCTCGTGCTGGGCAGTCCTGAGCTGTGCGAGCTCAAGCTATGCGTATCTGGGCTCTTTAACCTTTTGCCAGCTCTACTCGGCTGTTCTATCTTGCTTATTTCATACGATCTTGGATCGAGGCGTACGGGTTCAGGTGAGAAAGTAATGAAGTTTCACCTAACTTCACCTAAATTCCCATGGCGTCGCCTTCATTAACTTCTATCATGAAGTTTCTTCACTATAGAAGTGTAATAGTTGCTTGTTTGTCTTTGCATGTTGTCTATTCCCTTTAACTTTGGAACTTCCTACTCTTAGCATTCTCACATTTCCTTAGCATCTTCTTTACACTTTGTTCACTTTACAGTGTCATGGCTTCCTTTCCTACTCCTTTGTTTAAATAGTGTGATCGGGCCATGATGGAGGTCCCATGGTATTCTATATTTCTACTCCCTACTATCATCATTGTGGCAGAGGTGGAAGAAATCAGGAGGCAATACCTCCTTCTTGCTAGCTTGACCATTCGGATTCCCTCCCTTGACGAACCCTACAACCTTGTCCTTTAGAGAGAGGCTTGTATTTTTGAGGGCTTATTGGAGATAGGTCTTTGTTTGCCCATTCATCTAGCCATAGGGTGGATTCTTGCCTTCTTTGACCTGTGCCCTTTACGCTTCTCCCCAGAGGGATGGGGCACTCTTATGAGCTTCTTCATTTTTAGGTGCTTGAAAGGCTACAATCATTTTCCCACTATCGCCAAGTTCCTTTATTTTTTTGACTTTGATTTTGACATTCCCCCTACCATTGTCACTTCACGTGGAGGCGTCATATCTTGACGCTGGTTCTTGACACCCCTAACTCTGATTAGCACAAAATATTGCATATCATGTGTGCTTTTGCACCCATTTATGTTTGCTTTTATGGTAAAAATGGGAGGAATTGCGATGTTTCGAGCTATTAATAGAGTTTCGACGTGTTTGCAAGTAAAAGAGTTTCAATGGTGCATGTTAGGCCCTCTCATGGTGCTTAAAGTCAATGGAGATGAGGTGGAGGCTTGACGATAGCTTAGAAGGTGAAGGAACCAAGAATTTAGCAAAACAACTGAAAACCTATATGTAGGACCTACCGGTAGGTTTTGGCTTCTGGACCTGCACCTACCACAAACCTACCGATCGATTTTTCTCACTGGAGTAAAACCTACCGATAGGTTTCCATCGAACTACTAGTAGGTTTTGCTGAAATACGCTAGATTCTACAACTCAAGCTCTGTAACTTTGGGGGTTCCACCATTGGGTCTCCCACTTGCTTCCTGACACCCCTTACACACAAACATGCCTATGCAACCCTAGCTTGGACTTTGAAGGCTTGAGCATTATTGAGGAGGAGAGAGAAACGAAGAAGCCTAGGAGTGCAGGCTAGGCTTGTGCTAGCCTACCTTATTCCTTCCAATTAGCCTCCTATGGATGGGTGCTGGATGGTTTTCGTTGTATTTCCTAATCTCCGGACATTATCCCTTAATGTGTGTATGACTTATAGGGATAAGGGAGTGTCACTCTCCCTTGGAATGATGTGGGAAATGGGGCAACATAATAGTTATGGAGTGAATGAAATGTGAAGTGTGTGTGAACAAAAGTGCTCCCCAAGCGTAAGGAGTCTTTTGAGTGTCGTGTATTACTTGGAAAAGTATTCCAAGGTTGTCTCCTCAGGGAAGGAAAGTTCAAGTGTGGTGAAGGTGATTTTGTGAAAATAAAAAGAGTAAAATCTGTTGAGTTTGAGTAAAATTGGTTTGTGAGTTGTGTTGTGGTGAAAATGAAACAGGAAGCAAGTTTTGGCTAATCCAAAGGGTTCACTCCAACGGGAATACCAACTCAACTCGAAGCCTTCTTCTAATAGAGTATGGATGAACGATTGATTCATGGGATGCTAGGGATGAGATGGAGTGAATATCTAAGCATAAACCGTGACTAGGCCTACGATATATCAAAGACTCACCCTCTCATCCATCCACAACCTAGTCAAATCGAACCATTATACTCTAAGAGGAGGAGGGAGAATGAGTTGAAATGCTATACCCAAGTGGAGGTCTCCGTTGGATTAGCCAACTAGAAAGTTTAGCTACTCATGCTTAAAGTAAAACCAACAATGTAGTGAAAATGCATTACAAGGAAATGAAGTTCTTGGTTAAGTAAATGCAAGAAAACATAAACTAAAGGAGAATGCATTGAATACACATTTTAAAACTTAAAAAATGAAGAACTTGAGTGCATTAATGGTAGAAGCTTGAAAGGAAGATTAAACTTGAAACAAACTTGCAATAAATGGCATTCAAGGTTTCAATTAAAGCTTAGAAGATTCTTACATAAAACTAGTAGAAGATTTTTACATAAAACTAGAAGACAATGTATAGAAGAAAATATAAAAAATCTCAACTTCACTCTCTACACTATTCATCTTCTTCCCTAGCTCTTTCTCTCTCTATATTATAATGTGTATATTGCATAATGATCAACATGCCCTCACTCGCTTGTCAAAAATGTCTATGGAGTGATGCCCAAGTCTTGTGAAGTGATCTCCATCCATAGGGCTGCCAAGAGAGTGGGCTAGATAGGGTGGTGTAGGCATAGCTTGCACACCCAGTACATTCTCTCTCTTCTCTTATTTATGATCAAGTCCTCAAAAGTCCATGAATAGATGCATTAGAGATGTTCATTATGTAAGACATGTCAGGAATAGGTAGGAGGATGACTGGTGGGACCCTCAAAATGGTAGAGCCTGATATGCAAAATTTGGGGCTATATTAGTACACCCTACCAGTATGGCATATCGGTATGTCGAACTCCAGTAGCTGAAACATACCAGTATGGCATACCGGTATGTCAAACTCCAGTAGCTGAATCATACCGGTATGGCCTACCGATATGCCTTCCCCTGTTTTTGTTGATTCTTTGGTTTCCTCACCTCCAAAGCTATCTTCAAGCCATCCCTTCATTATCATTCACATCAAATCATAAGAGGAGGCTTTAAGAAGCACCATTTATCACCTTTTATCTGCAAATACCACAAATCTTCGTCAATAGCTCAAATAGCACAATTTCACTCATTTAATCCCCAAAAGCAAGTGAGAAAGGAATGTATTAGCACATGAAATATGCAATGTTTTGTGCTAATCAATGGGAGGGTTGACTCACACCTAGGGGGACCTCTATGGATGAATTGGGGAGCTTCATTGACAAGAATTCAGATTACATTGCATTGTGGAGAGAGAAGCTCCAAGGAAGAAGATGATGTTCTAGAGAGAGAAATTTATATTTTTGCATTTTCTTCTGTCCATTCACTTGTAGTTTCATGTAAGACTTGTGTAAGCTTCATTTAATGTCTTTAATGTCATTTATTACAAGTATATTTTAAGTTTAGTTCTACATTTTGGATTTCACCATTGTTGCAGGAAGTTTTCTTCATTTCAAGTTTTAAAATGGGTATTGAATGTTTTTATTCTTAGTCTTTATTTTCTTGCATTAAACTAAGTTCCGATCTTCATTCCTTTACAATGTCTCTTCATTACAATTATGTTCTTGCTTTAAATATGAGTAGCTAAGCTTTTAGTTAGCTAATCCAAGGGAGAATTCCTCTTGGGTATGCTAAACTAACTCTTTGTCATTCCTCCTTGTAGTGTACGTTGATTTGGTTTGACTAGGTTGAGTATGGACATGGTTGTGAGTTCTTGATACTCCGTAGACTTGTCACGGTATATGCTTGAATCCTCACCTCCATTTTAGTCCCATGCTTCCTATGAATCAATCAAACATCTAGACACCATTGGAGGAAGGTGTTGAGTTGATTTGGTACTCCCATTGGAATGACCTCTTCGGATTAGCTAACACTTGTTTTCATTTTATTTTCATCAAGAAGACAAATCACCAAACTCAAACATTAAAGATTTTTACATTTTTCATTTTTCACCAAAATCACCTTCAAAACGATTCACCTCCTTCCTTGAGGAGGCGACCTTGGAATATGATTTTCAAGTAAAACACGACACTCGAAAGTCTCTCTGCGCTTGGGGAGCACTTTTTTTCACACACACACACACACACATATTTCATTCCACACACACAGTTGCCCCAATTCTCACATCAAACCCAAGTGAGAATGACACTCACCCATACACATAAGCCATATATACATTGAGGGTTATTGTTTAGAGATTAGGGCATACAACGAAAAGCATCAAGCACTTTTGGCGCTGTTACCGGGGAAGGGTAAAGCGTTGAATTGATAAGATAATTTTTGAACAACGGAGGTAAGTCCCGTGATCTTCATCACGGGCTGAGGTACGTTCCTCCTTGTATATACTTTTCTTTGTTTATATTTTCCTTTGTAGATAGTGTGTTGTATGTAGGGACGGGACGAACAAAATCGATTGGTTAGAAAACCTTTAGGCCCTAATATGAATATTGACCAAGACCTACCCGAGGATGCCAGTGACAACTTTGAGGAGTTAGGTGCCAATGTGAATGTCCCAAGGGGAGGAGTGCAAGAACCTAGAGTTACAAACCCAAGAATGCACTTTCCTCCTAGGAATGAAGGGAACAACATCCAAATTGATCCTCCAGTGAAGTTAATGAGGGATTACCTTCAACCAACTCGTAGCACCACTTCCTCATGCATTCTCTTACCGGTCCAAGCTCATGCCTTCCTAGTTAAGCCGGGAATGTTGCAACTACTTCCTACATTCCACGTAATTGAAAGGGAGAATCCTTATTTACATATTAAGGAGTTCGAGGATGTAGTTGCAACCTTCCTCACTAACTATGCTATGGAAGACATAGCTCATTTGAAATTGTTCCCCTTTTCCCTTAAAGACAAAGCAAAAACGTGGTTGAATTCCAAGCGGCCTCGATCCATAACTTCTTGGGCCCAAATGCTTTTTGAGTTTTTAAACAAATTTTTTCAGGTGCCTAGAACCACCGCCCTTAAAAAGCAAATTCATGGTTTTGAATCATGGCAATTGGTGATTTTCTTCTATGAAGGGATCACATTGGGCCATCGCCAATTCATTGACATGATGTGCAATGGTGAATTCTTAAACAAGGACCCTGATGAGGCCCTAGACTACTTTAGTACATTGACCCAAAATACACAATCATAGGATATTAAGGATCCCATCGATGTACCTAGGTCGTCTCTGAGTAGTAATCAACCACAAGGGGGAGGGATGTATGATTTGAGAGACCAGGAGGACTTGTTTTCCAAAATTGCCAAGTTGTCTAGGAAAGTTGAGAGTCTTGAGGTCAATATGAGACACGAGGTGTCAAATATTTCAAAGACTGAGGAGGGCTGCTCAATTTGTGAGAGTGTGGAGCATTCCATATCAGAGTGCCCGAGTATTCCGGCGCTTAAGCAAGCGTACCACGAACAAGTCAATGATTTTAACTAAATGAGGCAATCATTTTCTCCGCACTCAAACACTTACAATCCAGGTTGGAGTAATCACCCAAACTTTAGTTGGAGAAATGAGAATCCCACTCCTCATGGTTCTAATGCATATTCACCTCCCGTGCCTCCTAAACAAAGTCAATATCAAGGCCAAGGTCAAGCGTCTAGCTCCCATTACTCCGAATCCAATCCACAAGGGTATGCACTAAACCCACCTCCACAAAGTTTTTTCCAATAAGGACCATCAAATCCTCCCACCTACCAACCTCCCCATAAGAGGAATTTGGAGAAAGTGTTGTACAATTTCATCCAAAGCCAAACTGCCATTAACAATCAAAATACTGTAGCTTTTATTGACATTTGGACTCAACTCAAAAATTTGACCAATTCTATGGGGACATCACCATAAGAAAAGGGGAAATTTCCCACTCAACTCCAAGAAAATCCAAGAGGCCAACATGTCATTGAGTCGTCTGAATCCAATAATGAGAGTTGTGAGCAACTCAAAGCTGTCATCATCCTTCGAAGTGGCAAACAAATTGATAAGACCATTATACCAAAAGTCTCACCCAAAGCCACATTGCCAATAGAGGAAGAGACTAAGGGTCACACCGAAGGGGGTGAGGTGAGTGAGAAGAAAAAAATGGTTGATGAAGGTATGCATGCACCCTTCATTCCTGCCCCTTTTCCAAATCATTTGAAGCCACCCAAGAAGATGTAATTGAGATGTTTAAGCAGGTTAAAATCAACATTCCACTCCTCGATGCCATAAAGCAAATTTCTTTATGTGCCAAGATCTTGAAGGACTTGTGCACAATGAAAAAAAAGGCTAAATATGCACAAGAAAGCATTCTTCACTAAGCAAGTGAGCTCAATTTTGAGGACTAACACCCCACCAAATTTCAAGGATCTTGGATGACCTACCATTACTATCACAATCGAGAATTACCGGGTGGAGCAAGCTCTTCTTGATTTAGGGGCAAGTGTCAACCTCTTACCGTACTCGGTGTACCAACAACTCCAGGCTGAAGAGTTGAAGTCAACTCCAATCACCCTTCAGGTTGACGGATCGTAGTAGTAGAACACCAAGGGGAGTAGTAGAGGATGTTTTAGTCCAAGTTGATAAATTTTACTTTCATGTTGATTTTATTGTGCTTGACACTCACCCAGTTGAAAACCTTAGCTCCCAAATCCCTGTCATATTGGTAGACCTTTTCTTGCCACATCTAATGCTGTAATTAATTGCAGGAATGGTCTTATGAAGTTTGCATTTAGAAACATGACTATGGACCTCAATTTTTTTAACTTGTCTAAACAATCGGGGGATGATGAAGAGGCACATGAGATCAACTAGATCGACACATTGGTGGAGGAACACTTGAAACTCATGAGCACCTTCAAGTTTGGCGAGGAGGAGATTGTTGATATGAAAGAGGTTGATGAGCAAGAGAAGTTGGAGAGCTTGAAAGGGGTAAAAAAAATGGACCCCTACATTTGAGAAGCTTCCACATCGAGAGAGAAAGATCTTTCCATCGACCGTACAAGACCCCAGGCTGAAGTTGAAGCCATTACCATCCAATCTCAAGTATGCATACCTCAGGGATGATAAAACTTCTTTGGTGGTGATTAGCTCAACTTTGGAGGTGAATCAAGAAGAGGATTTTTTGAAAGTATTGAGAAGCCATAAGGAAGCGATTAGTTAGACAATTGCTGACATCAAGGGGATAAGCCCCCTTATTTGCACATATCGCATCTACCTTGAAGAAGAATCAAAACCATCCCAACTACCACAATGGAGGTTGAACCCAATTATGAAAGACATAGTGAGGGATGAAATGCTAAAACTACTTGACGTGGTATCATTTTCTTATTGCCAATAGTAAGTGGGTTAGCCCCACGCAAGTAGTAATTAAGAAGTCGGGAGTCACAGTTATTGCAAATGAGGAGAACGAGCTTATTCCAACAAGGGTGATCGCAGGTTGGAGAGTGTATATTGATTATCGAAAGCTCAACCTGTGCACAAGAAAGGATCACTTCCCTTTGCCATTCCTTGACCAAGTGTTGGAAAGAGTAGTTGGGCATCTATTTTACTACTTCTTGGATGGCTACTTTGGGTACAACCAGATTGAGATCGCTTTGGAAGATCAAGAGAAGACCACCTTCACTTGCCCCTACGGTACCTTTGCTTACTGATGCATGCCTTTCGGGTTGTGTAACTCCCCAGGGACTTTTCAACGTTGTATGATATGGATCTTCAGTGATATGGTGGAGAAGATAGTGGAAGTATTTATGGATGACTTCTTAGTGTTCAGGGATTCATTTGATGGATGTTTGGAGAATTTGGAGAAAGTTCTTGAGAGATGTGAAGAGAAGAACTTAGTCCTAAATTGGGAGAAGTGTCACTTCATGGTGACACAAGGAATTGTGCTTGGGCATATTATCTCGGTGAAGGGGATTGAGGTTGAAAAATCAAAGGTTGAGGCCATTTCCAACCTCCCTACACCAAAGGTCATCAAGGATATTAGGTCATTTCTTGGCTATGCCGGCTTTTATCGTTTTTTTATTAAGGATTTTAGTGCATTGGCCCGACCTTTGACCAATTTGCTTTCAAAAGATGTCCTATTTGTTTGGTTAAATAATTGTGAGGCATCCTTTAAAAAAATTAAAGAACATGCTTATTTCATCTCCAATCATTCGACTACCCAAGTGGGACTCACCATTTGAGATTATCTGCGATGTGAGTGATGACGCGATCGGTGCAGTGCTTGGTCAAAGGGAGGACAAGAGACCTTATGTAATATACTACGCTAGCAAAACACTCAATGAAGCTCAAATGAACTACACCACCATAGAAATGAGTTGCTAGCTGTAGTATTTCCATTGGATAAATTCTGGTCCTACATCATTGGTTCACCGATTGTAGTTTATACCAATCACTCTACTTTGAAGTATCTATTGTCTAAGCAGGATGCCAAATCGAGACTCATCGGGTGGATCCTCCTACTCCAAGAGTTCAATTTGACAATCAAAGACAAGAAGGGAGTGGAGAACATAGTGGCAGATCATTTGTCTTGACTTGTGGTGAAAGATGCCGATGAGCACATTCCTATCCCTGACTCTTTTCCTGACGAGTATTTACTTTCTATTCATTTTGTTTGTCCCTGGTATGCTGACATATGTAATTATCTTGCAATAGGACAACTACCACCGCATTAGAGCTTTGAGGATAGACGAAAGTTTACGTCAGATGAGAAGTACTTTTACTTCGACAACCTGTACCTGTTCAAGTACTGCTCTAACCAAGTCATGTGGAGATGTGTACCGAAAAATGAACAATGGGAAGTCCTTGAGTTTTTCCATTCAAAGGCGTGTGGTGACCATTTTTCTTCAAAGAAGACTTCAGCAAAGATTCTGCAGTTAGGTTTTTATTGGCCCTCTTTGATAAAAGATTGTATCTCTTTCTATAAAAAGTGTGAAAGGTGCTAACGATTGGATAATGTGACCCGAAGGAACATGATGCCCCTTTCCCCTGTACTTGTTATCGAGATATTTGACTGTTGGGGCATCGACTTCATGGGTCCCTTACTCGAGTTGTTTGGCTACCTATACATTCTGCTGGCAGTGGACTATGTGTCCAAATGGGTGGAGGCTATCCCGACCAAGACTAATGACCACCGGGTCGTAGTCAAATTTTTAAAAGAGAACATCTTTCCGAGGTTTGGGATGCCTTGTGCTATGATAAGTGACTGTGGTTCACATTTCTATAATAGGCCATTTTTATCTCTTATGCATAAATATGGCGTCACACATAAGGTGTCCACCGCATACCACCCACAAACCAATGGCCAAGCCGAGTTGGCCAATAGAGAGATTAAAAATATCCTAGAGAAAACAATGAATCCCAATAGAAAGGATTGGTCATTTAGGTTGACCAATGCCCTTTGGGCTTACCATACAACTTATAAGACAATTTTGGGCATGTCTCCCTATCGGCTCGTCTATGGAAAAACTTGTCATTTGCTGGTTGAAATGGAACATAAAGCCTATTGGGCCATAAAAACCTTGAACTTCAACATGAGAATGGCCGAAGAAAATAGAAAGCTTGAAATGAATGAATTGGAAGAGATTCGAAGAGATGTGTATGAGAGCTCTAAAATTTCAAAAGAGCAGGCTAAGATCTTTTATGATAAATCCATTGTAAGGAAATCATTTGAGCTTATACAAAAAGTGAATTTTTACAATTCTTGTCTCTTGATCTTTTAAGAGAAACTCCGATCCCGTTGGGATGACCCCTATCTTGTCAAGGTGGCCTACCCCAATAGAGCTATGGAAGTCACAAACCCCAAGGATGGCAGGACATTCAAGGTCAATGACCAAAGACTTAAGTCATTTTTCCAGGGTTTTGAAGGACAAGGAGTGGAGGAAGAATTGTGGGTCCGGTTTATCCAAACTTGTTGGAGGAGTAACTGTTCTTATGCTTTTTAGTGTACAATCATTTTTATTTACTTTAACTATTCATGTTACTTACTTTATCTTTGCGTATAGTGTTATTTTTCTTAGTTTCAGGTATTGATATTTTTTGTCAAAGCTCAAGTGCGAGGTGTTCTCTAACCCTACTCATCCTTTTACAATCCTTCATTGCATATCATATCTTTTTTGTTGCATTGAGGACAATGAATGAATCAAGTTGGGGGGTGAGGTGCACCATTTTTATGATACACCAATGTTTGTGGAAATTTTTGTGGTGAAATTCACCTTTCACATATCACACAGATTTTTGTTTACAATAATTACAAATTATATGAAAATTTTAAAATTTTTTGTGAAAAATATCTGAATGTTGATCTGTATTCCCTTATTTAGAGTGCTATGGATTTGTTGATATGTTGATCTTCGTATTGAACCTTGAGCACATGAGCACATTATAAAAGTTCATCCTATGCGTGAGTATAACATCTACTTTTGAACTCAAACGTATGTGCAGGCTGAATATGTAATTTTAGCAATTTACAGATTGAATTCATATTTTAGGTTTGACATGAATAGTGGAGATGAGTAAGAACCCATGAGAGCTTTAGTGTCAATCCTTGTTGGAGGGAACTTACATTTACTCAAGGAACAATTTTTCAAATTCCAAATGTGTTTAATAATCTCATTATGCTGGTTTTGGTTAGGTGCATTTGGATAGTTGATTGACTTTGCCTTGATATGTACAATGCTCTCCCATACCTATCTAGAAATGATATTAGGCCATCTTTGATTTACTTTGAGCCCTAGCCCTTGTTCTTGTGAAAATTTATCCCTAGTGTCGTGATTGAGCCTTAATTTTAAATTCGTTTCCATGCCACACATTTGACCAAGCCAGTGCAAAATAATAAAAATCTGCCTCACCTTGGTTGTTCTTGGAGCTGAATATGAGTGATCATAAAAGAGAAGGAAGTATGTGGAAACTCCAACAAAAGTGATGAATGATGTTGAAACTCAAAGAGTTGAACGAAAAAAGAATGAAAATCCAAAAAAAGGAGAAACAAGGGGTGAAAAGAAGAAAAGAATGACAAAATAAAAGGAAAATGTTAAGGAAAAGAGAGAAAAAGAAATAAAAGGTGTAGTGATGGTGTTAGACTGAAAAGCCCATGAAAAGGGAGATGCTTGAAACAATGGCCATTCACTCGAAACATCCCTTTTTGTTATCCTCTGTCCTTTGTTCATTTACCTAGATTTCACCCCAAGGCCTCATTACAACCCGTGAAAGTCCTAAATGATCTAGAGAAGCATGGGGGATGCATACTTTTAAAGAAAAAGAGGAGTTGGTTTTGCTACCTAATGCTCTAGCATTCCTTTAATGAGATTATGCCAAGGTTGTTTCATTTTTATGCATGAATTTTATTTTTGGATTACATGTGAGCATAGTTTGTTTTGTGCACAAGATTCTATCTCACATGTACACATGGAGAGCATGCTAGGATAACTAGAGTGTGATTCATTGTTAAAAGAGACCCTTGGTGAGTTTTGCATTGAAGCTAAATTTGGCTAGCCAATCGAATGTGAATTCTGTTGTGTAAATGCTCAAATTACTTGTCCAATTCACACACATGAGTTTGAAAATGAATGTGTAGGTACATACTCTAGACTCGTATTTGAGGCTATAGTGATGCTCATGTCTGCTTGGTTTGGACATTCAAACGATGTGTTTTGCAGCCCTATGCTTAAAGCATAGGGGAATATTGCTCATGTTTTTGATATTTGAATGAATTAGGAATAACCTTGTTATTTGCATGTGTCTTACATATTGGGTGTTCATGTTTGGTAGATTAATGTAGAAATCCATACTTTTTGTTTTGAAAGTATCAAAATTTTAAATCATATTGCAATTTCAGTAATGACTTGGGGTATGATGGTTTAAATGGTGGTTCACGAGTGTAGCACATATTTTTGGTGGAGTAGAGGTCATATATAGGGTGTTAGAATGTGTAGGTTTTGAAATGAAGTGGAGAGCACAGGTGTTTTTTTGCAAATAAGTGAAAACCTATTGGTAGGACCTACCGGTAGGTTTTGTACACTGGTCCTGCACCTACCGCAAATCTATCGATAGGTTTTGCTCACTAGAGTAAAACCTACCGGTAAGTTTTCATCGGCCTAGCAGTAAGTTTTGCCCAGAATGCCAAAATTAGCAGTTTTAATCAGATTTTTTCGGGAGAACTATTCATTGTCTTCCCAAAGCATAAACCTTAAGGCATTTCTCTCTTCCTCCAAACACCTCTAAGCTTAAAAATTCCTCACCTATTACTTGAATCTCTCATTTCTCACTCCTAGGGCTGCTGATTTAGTGGATTTTAGTGAAAATTTGAGGAGTTTACCTTTTAAACCTTAGTTTTGCCAAAATTTCCCCAAGCCTGAATCTTCCTTACTCCTTTCAAAAGCTCAAAAATCTTCAAAATGACTCACAATGTGAGGATCATTCTTGACCCTTTGGACCCAATTGAGGGTTTGTTTTTGGCTTTTTTGTCACTCCTTGTGTGTGGGGCACTGTTGCTTTGCATGGCCCACTCCAAGTGCACCGGGCCAAGTCCTCCACGACCCTCAGGTGCTAGTGCCTGCAAGAGGGGTGGTGAGGGCTCAAGTGGAGACCAGGGAGAGCGAAGAAAGAAAGCTCGCAACAATGCTCGAGTCCAAAGCATCGAGGAGAAGAATGTTACTTGTGAGAGGTCCGTCGATCAGATATCCCTTGGCCCAAACAACGATGTTGTGAATTTAACACCCCAATCTCACTACACTATTATTATAAAAATAAAATTTAGGCAATCCCACTATTAATAAAACATTATAACATGACATTTAAAGAAAACCTATTCTAGAAATATTTATCCTAGGATCACTTTTTAAGATAAAAGTCATACGCGGGCGGCCCACTGGCCTGCTATCATATAGAATATACATATCTCAAAAATATTTATAAGTGTTGCTCACATGCCAAAACAAAAATATTGACATCATGTACAACCCAAAAAGTTTTTTTTTTTTTACCAAAAAAAACATAAGACATAAGAAACTGACACGAGCCCTTCCCGACACTCCTGATTGGATTTATAGTTGCGGCAGTGGATTGCAAGCTTGTGTATAGTTTACCTGAAAAGATTTCAACCAAATTTTTCAGTGAGTTCTCATTAGTGATTTTATAGATAGAGAAAATAAAATAATATGATATCCTTGCTCATTTATGGAATTTTAATATTCGTATTTTCATAACTTTTCTCGAAATTCTATTTCATTGCACTACGATTTCACACAGACATAACCGTCTTGCCATGCAGGCGACAAAAAACCACAATAATATTTGTGATTCCTTAACTTTTTTTGAAACTCTATTTCATTGCGCTATGGTTTCACACATAAATAACCGTCTTGCCACCTAGGCGACAAAACACCACACAAATTTATCACCATATTAGTATACGATTGTCACTTAGAAAACTTAACAACATGGATCCTTTTCTTGATATTATTTTTTTTTTGAACAAATCACATCACTTCAGAAAAAATTTAGCTTCCATCGCTCAGACGAAATTAGCTTGAACTTATCTCAGTCACGAGGACAAATTTGAACACTTGGGTTACTTTTAGTCACGTAGACATCCCAGTATAACAATTAGCTTTTGTCCCTTTGATGTCTTAATTATGCAAATAAAATACATCACTTAGACATTTGACGCTTTATCGTCTCAACCATTTGGTTTTTCTTTCTGCTTGTCACACAGACAACTAAACCATAATATTATAATCTGTCACGAAGACATCTTATTCCCATCATAACCTTAGAACACTTAAGCCATTTATTTATAATAGAACTCATAAGCTAGAAAGTCACATAAAAAAAAATTCAAACATTTACACATAGATAAAATCAAATGTTAGCGTACATACGTATCTTGCTGAAAATTTATCGTGTTGATGACTCCTTCGCTGGGGCTTTTTGAGCAGCGTTCTTGATGGCGCTCGTCCCTGGACTTGATATCCATTATTCAAAATCTCATTCAAGTATTAATAAATAATACCATTTTACTCGAATTGGTTTACTCAAAGCAAATTTCTTAATTTAATCATGCCACATTCAATAACTTATCCACATCTAGTATTATCAATTACTCAAACAAATTAAACTAGTAGTTATAATCAATTTGAGTCACATGAAAATAATCCAGTCATAGCGAGTAAGATTACCTACTCGAATCCATTACATCCAAAGTAAACATTTCTCATAAAATTATAGTAACCAAAATGTAGTTAAATCAACATAATTTTCCAATAAAATCATAAAATTGCATGAATATGTCATACCCATGAATTTCATGAAAATTAAAGAACAATTAACAAAATATGTAACACCCCGCATTTTCTTTTATATATGTATATAGATATATATTAAATAATTGTGGTAAAAAAATGTGGATATATGTAGTGATGTGTGTTTGAATTTGGTAGATTGGAAAAGTAGAGATTTAAAATGTTAGTAAAAATAATAGTTGAAATTTGATTTTGATAAGTGAAAATATGAAATTTTAGGTCCTAGAACTTGTATTAAATAGGTTTGGTGTAGCAATATGTGTTGGAGAGGTTTGAGATGGATTTGGTTGGCTTAGGAATGAATTGGAAATGGAAAAGGGACGAAGATAGGTTGTGAACAGTGCACACGAACAGTGCACTATTGTAAATTCAAGCTCGATTTAGACCTTGATGCAGTCAATAACTCTCCAAACTCAAAACATGAAATTTTTAGAGCTCTTTCGTATCATTACATAGCATCTTGAATCATCTCAATCGGAACTTGGATGAGAGATTTATGCACAGATAACGAAATGATGTCGAAATAGTCCAATTAGCTTCGTTTTGCATTTAATGTCTCCATTTGCATCCTAAATCAAAATATAAGAATAATGAGTACTTTTAGGCTTCAAATAAGTATAAAAGGCTTTAAGAAACACCCTTTATCACTTTTTATTTTCAAACATCGCAAAACTTCATTAATAGCCGATTCAGATGAGTAAAATATAAACTTTAGTGTTTTGGGTGTACGTTGACTTGAGTTTTGGGATAAATCATAAAAATAAATATTTTTAGGTTAAAATAACATTAAACATGAATCCAAAACATCGAAAAATCTTAGGGTAGTCATATGAATCAAATTGGAGATTCTTAGTGGTAAAACTGTAAATTTGGAGAAACTCAAAACAACCTATGAACAGTATTTTTCGGGGCTGCTATATTTTAAACTCATTTTCATCTCATTTGCTCTCATTTCCTTCACTCCCCTCACACCCCCACACCTCTTGAAACCCTAGAGAGCATTAGAGAAGAAGAAAGGAAGGGAAAAATAAGAGATTCAAGATCAAATATTCTTGTTCTTCACACTAAAGCTAAGGATTGAAGGTAGGAATTTTCTCTCATTCACTTACGTTGAGGCTAGGGTATTTATATATGTATGTTTTAGCTATCAATGGTATATATATGCTATGAAATCATCATCTCTTAGGCTTTTTACAAGGATTACATGTTTTGAACACAGTAGGGTTTAATACCCATGAAATCCCTTTTCTAGTTTTAAAACCCTAATTTTTGGAGAGTGATGTATTTTCTTCCTAAATGCTTTCTTTATTATGGATTTCGAAACCTTAGTGCTTTGTGTTGGATAGAAAAATGATGTTATTGTGATCTCATGTATTTTCTTTGTTGGTTGTGGAATTGTTATATGATATATTTTAGAAATTTTGGATAGATGCTTGTAAATTGAGATAAATATTGGAATTTTATGCTTGGTTGGATTTTTTGTGATGCACATGAGTGAGATGTTCCTTGTAAGGATGCTCACCCCTTCTCAAGAGGTTCCCAGTAAGGATGCTTGAGAAATAATGTAGTGATTGGTGAGAGGTTTCATGTAAGGATGCTCATCTACTTTCAAGAGGTTCCCGGTAATGATGCTTGAGAATCAAAGGTGACCTAAAGGGGGGTGGAGGTTACCACAAAGTATGCCACCTACCGAAAGAATTGTTGAGAATTGGTTATGACAATTAATGGTTATTATTTGTATGTGGTGCTTGTTTATTCATTTAAGTAATGTTTTTAAATAAACTTGAGATCCTTTTTAAATATCATTGCTTTATTTCAAATTATGTATCTATGTTATGTTAAAATTGAGACTGACCGTTTTAAATGCTTTTCTAAACCTTGTATGAGTTTGGGAGAATTTTTCTACAGAACTTCATGCTCACCCCCTATCGCTAACATTTTTCAGATTACCCGCTTGAGGAGGAGGACGTAAGAGTCGAGGAGCCCGCTACATGGGAGACTCCACTAGATGAGAGTGTGGATCCCGAGGTGGACGCATAGAGCGAACTCCTTTCCTTTTGTACTAGACTAGGACATTCTTTTGGAACATTGTGTAGTCTAGCTTCTTTTGTTTATTCCGCTGCGCTTCTTTAATTAATTTTTGAGATGTAATAGCCATGATTTGGGCTTATTCTTTTGGATAATGTTGTAAATATTCGTGGATGACAAATGAAGTCTTGTTTCTTAAGGGATTATATTAGTGCTCTCATGATATGAATGATTTTAGAATATAATGTCGTCCAGGGTGTGTTTTGGGGCGTTACAAAGTTGGTCTTAGAGCTTAGGCTTTAGGTCTTACATGGGAGCTGTAGGTTATGGAATCACCTCTAGAGCTTTAGGATTAGGATGAATCAAATCCTTGAGTAAAATTTTATACACGTTCTATGCCTTAGCTTAACCTAATATTTAGGATGTCCTGTACATCCATGAACTAAGTTTTGAATTGATGTGTAGGATGAACGGCGAACAAGGACGGGGACGCTGACATGGGCGTGTCCGTGGAGGTCAAGCAAATCCACCACCACCACCACCTCCGGTTTCCATGCAAGGCATTTACCAATGCTTGAGGGAGCTCACTACTTTGGTACAAAACCAAAATGGTAACAACAACCATAATGGTGGAGCTCATCCTCTCGCTCAAGTACCGGGCAATGGGAACAGAGACTGAAGGATGATAGCTCTTTAGGAATTCTTAAGACAACGATCACGCAATTTCCAAGAGAGCTCCAATCCTTTGGAGGTGGATAGATGGATCCATCGAGTGAAGAAGATCTGTGACGGCATGGGAGTTGCCGAGGAATTGAGAGTTGGTTTGGCGACCTACCTATTTGAGGGGGAGGCCGACTATTGGTGGGATGCTATAAAGAGGAGAAGGGACACCGACACACTCACTTGGGAAGAGTTCGATCAATTTTTCAAGATAAATACTTTTCTGAATCGGTCAGAGACCAAATGAAGGCGAATTTTCTTGCACTATGACAGGGTAATATGACCATGGTTGAGTATGAGATGCGGTTTGACGAGCTCTCCCGTTATGCTACGGGATTTATATCTAATGAGGCCGACAGGGCCAAGCGCTTCGAGCAGGGTCTGAGGCCAATCATCAAGGAGAAGTTGGTGGCTCTTAGGATCCGTGATTTTGGGGACTTGGTGGACAGAGCTACACTGGTAGAGAGAGACATAGAGGATAGCTAGCGACGACAAGGCTTCTCGAGAGGAGGTCCGATCCGGACGGGTGCTAGCACTAGTGGGGCACAGAGACCGACACCATACCGTCGCCCAGACCAGACAGGTGGATAACGACTTTTGATAGCCTGAGGAGAGGGAGACACTCAGACTAGAGTCGGTATTACCCCATAATCCTGCTTTGCATGCGGAGGTGTGGGACATATTCGGATGCATTATCCAGTTTTTCCACCTCAGGGGCCTATCTAGACCGCCAGACAGGTACCAACAGCCCAACCACCACCACCGAGGCCTGCACCGCAGTGATCGATACAAGCTCAAGCCCCCAGCGACGCCAACCAAGGGCGAGTATTTGCTTTGACTTAACCGGAGGAGGACATTGCCAATGTTGTTGTGGAAGGTATCGTCCTTATTTATAATTCTTGGGCCCAAATATTATTTGATCCCGGTGCAACACACTCATTTGTATGCACGACATATGCACTTGATTTGGGATTGAGTTTCGCGAAGCTAGAGAATGTTATGAACATTAGCTTACCCACGGGAGAACGATTAGATACTAGCCGAGTTTGCAAGGGTTGTGTTCTTTGCATTGGGGAGCACAAATTGATTGTGAATTTGATTGCTTTAGAGATAAAGGGGTATGATGTAATTTTCAGGATGAACTTGTTGTCCACTTTCCGGGCGGTAATGGATTATTTCTACAAGCGGATTATATTTTAGTTGCCGGGAGGAGTTATTTTCAGTTTTGTGAATAACTGAGATTCTTCCCATCCATGTTCTACTACGAGTAGTAGATTCTTAAAAGCGAAATCGGGAAGTCATTTGAGTTTCTTAGCTAGCTTGATGGGAGATGACAGGGATAAAATTCATACGGATGTAGTGTTAATTGTATCGGAGTTTCTGAATATTTTTCCCGAGAAATTACCCGGATTACCGCCACATAGGAAAATTGAGTTCAAGATCAATCTCTATCTGGGAATCGAACCCATATCCATTGCTCCCTACCGGATGGCACCTTCGGAGTTGAAGGAGCTAAGGAAGCAGTTGGATCACTTGTTGGCGATTGGGTTTATCCGTCTAAGCACTTCACCTTGGGGAGCCCCGGTCCTCTTTGTGAAGAAAACGGATGAGACTCTACGCTTGTGCACGGATTACCAGAGGTTGAATCGGGTTAGCGTGAAGAATAAGTATCTGTTGCCGAGAATTGATGACTTATTTGACCAGTTGAAGGGTTCAATGTATTACTCTAAGATTGATCTTCGCACGGGGTATCATCAGCTGCAGATTAAGGAGGAGGATATTCCTAAGACTGCTTTCCGTACCCGGTATGATCATTTCGAGTATACGGTGATGCCGTTCAGATTAACTAATGCCCTCGCAGCCTTCATGGATTTGATGCATAGAGTCTTCCGGCCTTACCTCAATCAATTTGTCATTGTGTTTATTGATGACATATTGATTTACTCACAGACTCAGGAGGAACATGTTCGTCATCTCTCTATTGTGCTACAAACATTGAGAGAACAGAAGTTATATGCGAAGATGAGCAAGTGTGAGTTTTGGATGAAGGAAGTGAAGTTCCCTGGCCATGTTGTGTCCGAGCAAGGAGTAGCAGTTGATCCCGTAAAGATTGAGGCCGTGATGAAATGGGAACCACCGAAGAACGTAAAAGAAGTACGGAGTTTTTTGGGTTAGCTGACTATTATCGTAAGTTTGTGGAAGGGTTCTCCAAGCTTGCGATGCCGATGACTCGCCTTACAAGGAAGGGGGAGAATTTTTTGTGGACATAAGCGTGTGAACTAGCTTTTCGCACTTTGAAGGAGAAGTTGACGACGACACCTATCCTCATTATTCCGAGCAGTGGGGAGGCTACGATGTCTACACCGATGCTTCACTAAGAGGCTTGGGAAGCGTTCTAATACAAGGAGGGAAGGTAGTGGCGTATGGCTCGAGGCAACTCAAGATGCATGAGCAGAATTATCCCACACACGACTTGGAGATGGCTGCGGTGGTGTTTGCTCTTAAGTTGTGGAGATGTTATTTATACGGGGAGAAATTTCAATTGTTCTCGGACCATAAAAGCCTCAAGTATATCTTCACACAGAAAGACTTGAATCTCCGGTAGAGAAGGTGGATTGAGTACTTGGAAGATTATGAGTTCACGCTCAACTACCATCCGGGGAAGGCCAATGTAGTTGTCGACGCTCTTAGTAGGAAGTCTCGGGGTAAAATCAATTTTTTTGAGGAAAATAGGTGGAAAATGATTGATGCATTAAAGGAGTACGATCTATGGGTGGATGGACCAGAGTATCAACCATATCTATTCAACCTTGTAGCTCAACCGACGCTTCAGCGACAGGTAGTGGAGTTGCAATGCCTGGATTCAGAACTCGATTGGAGAATGGAGAGGCGATTGAAGGATGGTCTTGAAAGAATGGAGAGTTGAGATATGGGGAGAAGCTATGTGTTCCCGATGATTCGTCCCTAAAAGAGGAGATACTGGGAGAGTGTCATCGCTCCAAGTTTGCTATCCACCCCGGTAGCACAAAGATGTATAGGGACATGAAGAGTCAATACTAGTGGAGGGGAATGAAGTGAGATGTAGCCAAGTATGTGGCAAAATGTGCAGTGTGCCAGCAGGTGAAGATTGAGCATCAAAGGCTAGGAGGAGTCCTATAGTCTTTGACTATTTAAGAGTGGAAGTGGGATCACATCACCATGGACTTCGTGTCGGGTTTACCATGGACATCACGCGGGCATAATGCAGTGTGGGTCATTGTGGATAGACTCACTAAGTTCGCTCATTTTTTGGGTATGAAGACCACGGATACATTCTAGACTTTGAGCCAGCTGTATATCCGTGAGATAGTGAGGTTACACGGCATTCCGCTCTCGATTGTGTCGGATCGTGACTCTAGGTTTGTGGCGAGATTCTGGCAGAGTCTACAACAAGTGATGGGGATGGAGTTAAACTTTAGTACGACTTTTCATCCCCAAATGGATGGCTAATCCGAGAGGGTGATACAGATTGTGGAGGATATGTTACGCGCTTGCGCGTTGGACTTTAAGGGAAGTTGGAGCGACCATTTACCGTTGGTGGAGTTTGCTTACAACTACAGCTACCAAGAAAGTATTGGGATGGCACCGTATGAAGCATTGTATGGAAGACCATGCTGATCACTGACGTGTTGGTTAGAAGCCGGCGAGAGTAATTTGTTTGGACTAGACATTGTTCGAGAAACTACGGAGAAGATTCAACTCATCCGAGAGAGGCTACGAATGGCGCAAAGTAGACAAAAGAGCTATGCGGACCACAAACGAAGACCCTTAGAATTCAAGGTGGGAGACTACGTATTTCTCAAGGTGTCACCCAAGAAAGGCGTGTTTTGATTCGGCAAGAATGGGAAGTTAGCGCCAAGATATACCAGACCGTTTGAGGTAATCAAAGCGGTAGGCAAGGCGACATATCAACTTTGACTACCAGCCCAGCTATCTGGAGTACATGATGTGTTCCACGTGTCCATGTTGAGAAGGTGTCACTAGGATGCAACTCCAGTCGTGAACTTGGAGGAGACTGAAATTCAAGACGGAGCAACCTACGAAGAACAACCGGCAGAAATTCTCAACGCCCAGGAAAAAGTGCTTCGCAACAAAGTTATCAGATTGGTGAAGGTTTTGTGGCAACACCATGGAGTGGAGGAAGCTACATGGGAACCGGAGCAAGAAATGCGGGAGAAGTATCCATATTTGTTCACTACTTGAGGTAAGTTTCGAGGATGAAACTTTCTTTAAGGGGGGAGGATTGTAACACCCCGAATTTTCTTTTATATATGTATATAGATATATAGTAAATAATAGTGGTAAAAAAAATGTGGATATATGTAGTGATGTGTGTTTGAATTTGGTAGATTGGAAAAATAGAGATTTAAAATGTTAGTGAAAATAATAGTTGAAATTGAGTTTTAATAAGTGAAAATATGAAATTTTAGGTCCTATAACTTGTATTAAATAGGTTTGGTATACCAATATGTGTTAGAGAGGTTTGTGATGGATTTTGTTGGCTTAGGAATGGATTGGAAATAGAAAAGGGACGAAGAAATGATGTAAACAGTGCACGTGAACAGTGCACTGCTGCAACTTCAAACTTAATTTAGACCTTGATGCAGTAAATATCTCTCTAAACTCAAAACATGAAAGTTTTAGAACTCTTTCTTATCATTCTATATCATCTTGAATCATCCCAATCAGAGCTTGGATGAGAGAGTTATGCTCGGATAACGAAATGATGTCGAAATAGTCTAATTAGCTTCATTTTGCATTTAATGTCTCCATTTGCATCCTAAATCAAAATATAAGAATAATGAGTACTTTTAGGCTTTAAATGAGTATCAAAGGCTTTAACAAACACCCTTTATCACCTTTTATTTGCAAACATCGTAAAACTTCATTAATAGCCGATTCGGATGGGCAAAATAGAAATTTTAGTGTTTCGGGTGTACGTTGACTTGGATTTTGAGATAAATCGTAAGAATAAATATTTTTAAATTAAAATAACATTAAAAATGAATCTGGAATGTCGACAAACCTTAAGGTAGTCATATGGATCAAATTGGAGATTCTTAGTGGTAAAACTGCAAATTTGGAGAAACCCAAAACAACCTGTGAACAGTATTTTTCGGGGCTGCTATGTTTTAAACTCATTTTCATCTCATTTGCTCTCATTTCCTTCACTCCCCTCACACCCCCACACCTCTTGAAACCCTAGAGAGCTTTAGAGAAGCAGAAGGGAAGGGAAAAATAAGAGATTCAAGGGTGATTCAAGATCAAATATTCTTGTTCTTCACACGAAAACTAAGGATTCAAAGTAGGGGTTTTCTCTCATTCACTTACGTTGAGGCTAGGGTATTTATATATGTATGTTTTGGCTATCAATGGTATATATATGCTATGTAATCATCCTCTTTTAGATTTTTTGCAAGGATTACATGTTCTGAACAAAGTAGAGTTTAATACCCATGAAATCTCCTTTCTAGTTTTTAAACCCTAATTTTTGGAGAGTGATGTATTTTCTTCCTAAATGCTTTCTTTATTATGGATTTTGAAATCTTAGTGCTTTGTGTTGGGTAGAAAAATGATGTTATTGTGATCTCATGTATTTTCTTAGTTGGTTATGGAATTGTTATATGATATATTTTGGGGATTTTGGATAGATGCTTGTAAATTGAGATAAATGTTAGAATTGTATGCTTGGTTGGGTTGTTTGTAATGCACATGAGTGAGAGGTTCCTTGTAAGGATGCTCACCCCTTCTCAAGAGGTTCCCGTAAGGATGCTTGAAAAATAATGTTGTGACTGGTGAGAAGTTCCATGTAAGGATGCTCATCCATTTTCAAGAGGTTCCCGGTAAGGATGCTTGAGAATCAAAGGTGACCTAAAGGGGGGTGAAGGTTACCACAAAGTATGCCACCTACCGAAAGAATTGTTGGGAATTGGTTATGGTAATTAATGATTATTATTTGTATGTGGTGCTCGTTTATTCATTTAAGTAATATTTTAAAATAAACTTGAAATCCTTTCTAAATATCATTGCTTTATTTCAAATTATGTATCTATGTTATGTTAAAATTGAGACCGACCGTTTTAAATGCTTTTCTAAACCTTGTATGAGTTTGAGAGAATTTTTCTACAGAGCTTCGTGCTCACCCCTTATCGCTAACATTTTTCAATTACCCGCTTGAGGAGGAGGACGTAAGAGTCGAGGAGCCCCCTATTTGAGAGACTCCACTGGACGGGAGTGTGGATCACGAGGTGGACGCATAGAGCGAACTCATTTCTTTTTGTACTAGACTTGGACATTCTTTTGGAACATTGTGTAGTCTAGCTTCTTTTGTTTATTCCGCTGCGTTTCTTTAATTAATTTTTGAGATGTAATAGCCATGACTTGGGCTTATTCTTTTGGATAATGTTGTAAATATTCGTGGATGACAATTGAAGTCTTGTTTCTTAAGGGATTATATTAGTGCTCTCATGATATGAATGATTTTAGAATATAATGCCGTCCATAGTGTGTTTTGGGGCGTTACAAAATACCCAATTAAATCACAAAATTACGTGAAAATTTCATACCCATGAATTTCATGAAAATTCAAGAACAATTAACAAAATTCCTAAGTACCCACCACACTACAATTTTTTTTTTTACAACAATACTAACTTAATTTAAATACCCACATAAATATCAAAATGTGACCTTCATGCATTAATCAAACCTCAAACCCAACATCATACATCAATATACAACATCTAAACACATACAAAATACTATCCTTGAAATACATGCAACACTCAAAATGCCAAAATAAAAATAGGATTTCTACATCTTAGAAGAAAGAAAATGAATCATAATTCTTACCTTGTACCCACACTTTAATTTTTTTTTTCTCTTCTTTTCTTCTCTTTTTCTTTTCTTTCTTTCCTTCTTCTTCCCTTGGTTTTCTTCTTCTTTCCCTCTTGATTCTTGATCTAGCCGATATTATATATATATATATATCCTATACACACACACACACATATATATCCATATGTACTCCCTAGTTTATATATGTTTATACATGTATTCTTTTGACATATTTATTATATACATACAAATATACAATTATATGTATGTACCCACTTTTTTTTCTTCTTGTATGCATATTTATACATAAACATGTACTTACATATATTCAAATTCTTGACAATCTGTTGAATTTGTCTCTCGGACCCTTAACCACTACTTGTATATACTAATACATTTCATTTCATTATTATTATTATTATTATTAACAATAAATTGATGTCACATGCTTGTCACCCGATTAATTTCACATGCGCTAATGTACATAAAATAGTAAAATAATATCATTACTCATAATTAAATAATAATCGTCAATCCTACGCATGCATGTCACATGTGAATATGCTTATGACAAATATTATATACTTGTCATGCGTGTTCAGGTCTTTCAATTTTTTCCTCATGAATTTCGTCCCCGAAATTTAACTTACCAGTCTGAAACAAGTGAGGATACTTGATTTGCATGTTTTCCTTTACTTCCCAAGTTGCTCCTTCAACTGTTTGATTTCGCCACAATACGTTTACTAATGGTATGACTATCGTTCGAAGCACTTGATCCCATCAATTCAAAATCGCCACAGGTTTCTCCTCGTAAGTCAAATTATCTCCAAGTTCCACCAGCACCATTGTTAGAATGTGAAAGGGATCGGCTACATATTTTTGGAGCATTGAACACATGAAATACATCATGTAACCGAGACAAATTTGTCGGTGATGCTAAATGATATACAACAGCTCCAACTTTTTCAAGTATCTTAAATGAGCCGACGTACCTTGGACTTAATTTTCCTTTCTTCCCATATCGCATAACCCCTTTCCATGGCGAAACTCTTAAAAATACTTGATTACCAACAGAAAATTCCAGATCTCATCTCCTATTGTTTGCACAACTTTTCTGTCGACTTTGAGCAGTTTTTAATCGCTCCTGTATCACTTTCACCTTGTCCACCGTTACCTTCACTAATTCTAGACCTAGTATCTTTCATTCCCCCACCTCGGTCCAACATACTGGCGTTCTACAATGTCATCCATATAGTGCTTCGTAAGGAGCCACGCCTATGCTAGATTGAAAACTGTTATTATAGGCAAATTCAATCAAGGGTAAGTGATCATTCTAGTTATTCCTGAACTCCATTACATAAGCTCTCAACATGTCTTCTAAGATTTGGATCACTCTTTTTGATTGTCTATCCATTTGAGGATGGAAATTTGAATTGAGCTTTAGTGTGGTACCTAGAGCTTGTTGTAAACTTGGCCAGAATCGTGAAGTAAACCTTGGATCCCCTATCTGCCATAATTGACACTAGTGCTCCTTGTAAATGCACGATTTCATCCATATACAATTTAGCATATTTCTTCAAAGGAAAGCTTGTTTTTACCACGAGGAAATGAGCAGACTTGGTTAAACAATCAACTATTACCCAAATGGAATCATGTCCCTTCTAGGTTCGGGGAAAACTCACCACAAAATCCATTGTGATATGTTCCCATTTCCATTCTAGAATAGGGAATGGTTGAATTAGTCCCGCAGGTCGCTGATACTCTGCCTTTACTTGTTGACATACCAAGCACTTAGACACAAACTCAACTATTTCCCGTTTCATTCCCATCCACCAATAATATTCCCGAATGTCACGATACATCTTGGTGCTCCTTGGGTGCATAGCATAGGCAAAATTGTGTACCTCCTCCAAAATCATGCGCTTAATGTCCAAGTTGTTGGGTACGTAAAGATGATTTCCAAACATCAACATATCATCTGTTTGCACTTCTAAATCAATTTGACGCCCACTTCCAATTTCCTCCTTCATCTTCTTCGCAAATGAATCCTGTAGTTATGCATCACAGATCTGATCTTCAAATATCGTTGTAACTTTAATTTGCCCCATTATTACATCATCTCCCAACAGTTGGAATTCCACACCTAAAGCCCTTAGCTCTGCCAAGGCATTCACTTGTGCACATTGCACACATGATAATAATCCCGATGATTTATGACTCAATGCGCCTGCTACTACATTTGCCTTTCTTGGATGATAATGAATAGTGTAGTCATAATCCTTCAATAACTCTATCCATCATCTCTGTCATAAATTCAACTCCTTTGGCGTGAATAGGTACTTTAAGATTTGATGATCAGTATAAATTTCACAAGGCTCTCCGTATAGGTAATGTCTCCACAATTTCAAGATGAACACAATTGCAGCCAACTCCAAATCATTGGTAGAGTAATTACGCTCGTGAGTTTTTAGTTGTCGAGAAGCGTAGGTGATCACGCTCCCATCTTGCATTAATACATAGCAGCCCATGTAACTTCCCAAAACCTACCCTGGACAGCATTACAAACTAAAAACCATTCACGTCATGAGAGCAATTAAATAATTCATCCATAAAGAAATTTCATACATCAAAGGTAATCTTTACAATTTCGTTCCCAAAAGAATGCGCCAAAACATGACGAATATATCCCCAAAAGAATATGATCCCAAAGTAAGATAATTACATCCCAAAAGAATTAAACATAAACTCGCAGCAAAATTTCAAAAGAGTCTAAACTTCACAATATTTCCAAAGTAAATTTCCTAGTCTAGAATAAAAGTAATGTTGTTCTAAGCGTCCACCTCGGGATCAACATGCCTGTCTATGGGAATCTCCCAGTGTGCCGGTTCCTCAATTACCAAATCCTCCACCAGGACATAATCTGAAAAATATAGTTTCTAAGGGGGTGAGCACTAAGCTCTGTAGCAACATTCCTCCCAAACTCGAACAAGGTTTAGAAAAACATATAAAAATGGTCGGTCACCTTTCACAAATAGCATATATGAATTTTGAAAGAAAACTGGAACATTTAAACAGATCTCAATTTTAAGCAACAGTAATAATTTAATGCATAAGTGAAACCAATATACAACTAATAATCCATTCCACCATAAACCGTTTCTCCCAAGTTCTTGTGGAATCACATACTTCCCAAAATTCTTGTAGAAACTATTTCTGGTACAATGAACAATAACCCACCATTTTATTCGTATCTCTGGTATGAAGTAAGACCTCGCATGGATACCATCGAAAATATTATAGCCCACGTACAACCCACACAAATCCTCGCAAGGATGTCCAACCTTTTGGAAGGGCGTATGCCAACCAAAGAGTAGTATACTAACCCTTTTTTTACGGTAACCCGTAAGCGATAATGGTTTAGTTCTCGCAAGGCTCTAATCCCATTACGAGTGGTAGAAAAAGTTCTAACCCATATGGAGTAAGAAGGCGTCTACACACTCCCAGATACCCGGTCAATGGTAGCCCATGTTTATCCAACAACCACACAAGAGATACAATACCAACAATTTTCTCAAATAACACACAATTTCATTAATTCCAAATTTCACATGTAGTATTTCAATAGAGCACGTGAAGAAAATGAAAGAGATCATCATTAATATCATTTTAGTACTCAACTCAAAGCACTAAAGTTTTCTAAGTCAAGAAAAAAGGAAGAATCAAGAAGAAAGTCCATCTCTTTTGAAAACTAGGGTTTTATATCAAGAAAATGAGATTTCATGGGTATTCAACCCTAACTTGTGTAAAACATGGTAATAATTGCAAAAAGACCAAGAAAAGATGATTTCATAGCAAATATATAAGATTTACAGTCAAAGAATACATATATATTAGCCCTAGCATCAATGGACAAGAATGGAAGAAAACCCCATACCTTCTTCTTCCTTGGTTTTATGTGAAGAACTTGAGATTTGATCTTTCTCCAACTTGAATGCACTCCTAATCTCTTGTTTTTTTCCTCCTTTCTTCCTCTCTAGGACTTTCTAGGGTTAAAAATGTTGAAATGGGGCTAATGGAGGCGTCATTATGTATTTATAGGGTGAAAAGCGGACCCTAGATCGCAACTTAAAATTTCTAGAACTTACATAGCGTACCGGTACGGTAAACTCTCTGGACAGTAGCGTACTTGTACGCTACTCCAGTACAGTAACTTCCAGGAGTACCGGTACGCAGTACTAGTACGGTCTGTTCAGTTTTGCCTGTTTCCTTTGTTTTTTATTTTCAATTCATTTCAAACCCTTCCAAAACTAACCCAAACTTATACAACATACATTTGTACATCAAACATAGTTGATATAAGTTCTATTGCAAACGGTTTCATATATTTACAAGTCAAAACTAAGTTTAAACTAAATATTTACCCGATTCTACACTATTAACATTTTCATCTCTACTCTTACAATCTACTTAGTTCATGCATACTCCATTACTTAAATTAGTATTTCAAAAACATAATTATGTGCTATATAAAGATAAGAGTGTGGGGGTTTACAATCCACCCCCTTTAAAGAAAGTTTCATCCTTGAAACTTACCTCAAGTAGCGAATAAATGAGGATACTTCTCTCGCATCTCTAACTCGGGTTCCCAAGTAGCTTCCTCCATTCCATGATGTTGCCACAAAACTTTCACTATTCGGATGACTTTGTTGCATAGCACCTTCTCTTTGGTATCAAGAATCTTCACCGGTTGTTCTTCATACGTTGCTCCATCTTGAACTTTGATATCTTCCAAATCTATCACATACGTGGTCTCCAACTGGCACTTCCTTAACATCGACACATGAAACACGTCGTGCACCCCTGACAACTGAGCCGGTAACTGAAGTTGATATGCCGCTTTGCCCACTACTTTGATCACTTCAAATGGTCCGATGTACCTTGGAGCCAATTTTCCCTTCTTGCCAAATCTCACAACTCCCTTCTTAGGCGACACTTTAAGGAAAACATAATCCCCTTATTGGAACTCCAATGGTCTTTGTCTTCTGTCCGCATAGCTTTTCTGTCTACTTTGTGCCGTGCGTAGTCTCTCCCAGATGAGTTGAATCTTCTTTGTAGTTTCCTGAACAATTTTCGACCCAAACAAGCTACTCTCGCCCGCTTCTAACCAACACGTTGGTGATCGACATGACCTTCCGTACAATGCTTCATACGAAGCCATTCCAATACTTGCTTGATAGCCGTTGTTGTACGCAAATTCCACCAACGACAAATGGTCACTCCAACTTCCTTGAAGTCTAATACGTAAGCACGGAGCATATCCTCCAAAATCTGTATCACCCTCTCGGATTGGCCATCCATTTAGGGATGAAAGCGGTGCTAAAATGCAATTCTGTCCCCATAGCTTGTTGTAGACTTTGCCAAAATTACGACACAAAATGGGAATTACAATTCGATACGATAGAGAGTGGAACTCCATGCAATCTCACGATCTCACGAATATACAGCTTGCTCAAGGTCTCTAGAGTGTCCATGGTCTTCATACTCAAGAAATGTGCGGACTTGGAGAGTCTATCAACTATAACCCATAATGCATTATGCCAGCGCGACGTCCATGGTAAACCCGACACGAAATCCATGGTGATGTGATCCCACTTTCACTCTGGGATAGGCAAAGACTATAGTAATTCTCCTGACTTTTGATGTTTGATCTTCACCTGCTGGCACACCGTACATCGTGCTATGAACCTTGCCACATCTTTCTTCATTCCCTTCCACCAATATTGGCGCTTCATGTCCCTATACATTTTTGTGCTACCGGGGTGGATAGCATACTTAGAGTTATGACACTCTCCCTAGTATCTCCTTCTTTAGGGACGAATCATCAGGAACACATAGCTTCTCCCTATATCTCAGTTCTCCATTTCTCCAAGACCAACTCTCCATTGTTTCTCCATTCTCTAATTTAGCTTGAATCGACGCTAAGTTAGGATCTAAGCATTGCAATTCCACAACCCTACGTTAAAGGGTAGGTTGGGCCACAAGGTTGAATAGGCATGGCCGAGATTTATCTTCTCCAACCCATAGATCATAGTCCTCAAGGGCATCCCTCATCTTCCATTTACTTGCAAGAACATTGAGTTCACCCCAAGACTTTCAGCTAAGTGCATCAGCGACTTCATTGGCCTTCCCCAGATGGTAGTTGAGTGTGAAATCATAATCTTCTAGATACTCAACCCACCTTCTTTGCCAAAGATTCCAGTCTTTCTATGTGAACACATACTTGAGGCTCTTATGATCAAAAAATACTTGAAACTTTTTCCCATATAAGTAACATCTCCATAACCTAAGAGCAGAAACCACAGTGGCAAGCTCTAAGTCATGGGTGGGATAATTATGCTCATGAACCTTGAGTTGCCTAGAGCCATAGGCAACCACCTTCCCTCCTTGCATTAGCACACACCCCAAGCCTAGTAGCGAAGCATTGGTGTACACATCGTATCCTTCCCCATTACTCGGAATAATGAGGACATGAGCGGTTGTCAACTTCTCCTTCAAGGTGCGAAAGACTAGTTCACACGCTTGAGTCCACAAGAACTTTTCTCCCTTCTTCGTAAGGCAAGTCATCGGCATCGCTAGCTTGGAGAACCCTTCCACAAACCTCTGGTAGTAGCCTGCTAAACCCAAGAAGCTACGTACTTCGGTCACATTCTTAGGTGGTTCTCATTTCATCACGACTTTAATCTTTGCGGGGTCAACAGCTACCCCTTGTTCCGACACAACATGGCCAAGGAATTTCACTTCCTTCATCCAAAACTTACATTTACTCATCTTCGCATATAACTTATGTTCTCTCAATGTCTGTAGCACAATAGAGAGATGACGTCCATGTTCCTCGTGAGTTCGGGAATAGATTAGTATGTCATCAATAAACACGATAAAAAACTGATCTAGATATGGCCGAAATACTCGGTGCATTAAATCCATGAAGGCTGCTAAAGTATTAGTCAATTCGAACGACATCACCGTATACTCGAAATGACCATACCGGGTACGAAAAGCAGTCTTAGAAATATCTTCCTCTTTGATTCGCAATTAATGATACCCTGTGCAAAGATCAATCTGGGAGTAATACTTAGAACCCCTCAATTGGTCGAACAAATCATCAATCCTTGGCCATGGATATTTGTTCTTCACTGTTACTCGATTTAACCTTCAGTAATTCATACATAATCGAAGTGTCTCATCATGCTTCTTCACAAAGAGGATCGGGGCTCCCTAAGGTGAAGTACTCAAATGGATAAACCCAATTGCCAACAAATGGTCTAATTGTTTCCTTAGCTCCTTCAACTCCAAAGGTGCCATCCGATAAGGAGCAATGGATATGGGTTCGATTCTCGGATAGAGATCAATCTTGAACTCAATCTCTCGTTGTGGGGGTAACCCAGGTAATTCATTGGGAAAAACATCAAGAAAGTCTGACACCACCAATATTACGTCCGGTTGGGATTTGTCCTGATCATCTCCCATTAAGCTGGCCAAGAAACTCAAATTGCTCCCTGCCTTAGCTTTCAAGAATCTATTTTCCGTCATGGGAAATGGATGAGAAGAATTGTGATCATTCTTGAAAGTAAAAACCACCCCTCCCAGTAATTGGAATGAAATTCGCTTGCGAAAATAATCCATCACTGCACGGAAGGTGGACAACAAATTCATCCCAAATATAATATCGTACCCCTTCATATGTAATGCAACCAAATCTATGATCAATTCATGCTCCTCAATTCGAAGCACACAACCTCTACACACCCTGCTGGTATCCAACTGTTCTCCCATAGGCATGTTAATACTCAGGGTATGTTCTAGCTTCTCGAATTTCAACCCCAATTTAAAAGCATATGCAATGCATATAAATGACTGAATTGCACCGGGGTCAAATAAAATTCAAGCCCAAGAATTATAGTGAAGGACAATACCTTCCACCACGGCATTGGAGACATCTTCCTCCGGTTGGGTCAAAGCAAACACCCTTCCTTGATGAGCGCTACCGGGGGCTGTAGCTCCTAACGGCCTCTGATGTAATGGCTTTAGTAGTGGTGGCTTGTTTGCATTCGCCTACCTAGTTGCTTGATTGGTCCTCGGTAGAAATGATGGGCATTGATTTTTGAAGTGCCCAAACTTTCCACATGCAAAGCAGTGACGCGAGTTAGTGCTTGTTCTAGTCTGTGCAACTCTATTTCCCCGAGATGTCAGAAGTCCTTGTCCGCCTGCCTGGTCTGGACGTCGGTATAGTGCTACCCGTTGCACTCCATTGGCGCTAATGCCAGTCCTGATTAGACCTCTTCTTGTAAAATTCTATCGCTGCTGGGTGTCCTCAATATCTCTCTCCACAAGTGCAGCTCGGTTAACTATATCCCCATAATCCCTGATCTTGAGAGTCATAAGCTTCTCCCTAATAGCATGACTTAGGCCCTGCTCAAAGCGTTTGGCCCTCCTAGCTTCTGTGGATATGAACTTTGTGGCATAGCAGGATAGCTCGTTGTTCCCATTGCCCGGTACTTGGGCTAGTGGATGAACCCCACCGTTGTGGTTGTTATTCCTGTTTTGGTTTTGCACCAATGTGGTAAGCTCTCTTAAACATTGGTAGATGTTGTTCATGGCATCAGGAGGTGGTGGTGGTGGTGGGTTCGCTTGGCCACCACGACCTCGTCCACGTCTACGCCTACCGCCCATCCTACACATCAATTAACAATTTAGTTTCATTCCTAACTATACCTTTAATCTAAAGCATTAGACGTGTGTAGAATTTATATCAACGATTCTATTTCACCTAGTCCTATATTCTAATGGTAATCCGTAACCTACAGCTTCCATGTAAGACCTAAAGCCTAAGCTCTGATACCAACTTGTAACACCCCCTCCACATGGCATAATATTGTCCGCTTTGGGCCCACTAGCCCTCATGACTTTGTTTCTCCCAGTATTCTTGGAAAAATGTCTTATGCCATGTAAGACAAGGGGCTTACTAATAAGCCCAGTCACTTTTCCCTCCCTAATCGATGTGGGACACCAAGATCTCACAGCCTAACCCCAAATGTGAAGCGTCACTGTAAACTACAAAATTCTCGCTTTCTGTTGGAATGGTTAATGCAAGTGCAGAAACCAACCTTATTTTCAACTCTTGGAAACTTTGTTCACACTTATCATCCCATTGAAATTTAACATCCCTTCTAGTGAGGCAGATCAACGGCATCACAATTGAGGAAAATCCTTGAATAAATCTATGGTAGTAACCCGCCAATGCCAAGAAACTTTTTACTTCCATTACATTCCTTAGTTTCTCCCATTTTACCATGGCCTCAGTTTTCTTTTGGATCCACTTGAATACCATCTTTTGACATCACATGTCCAAGAAATATCACGCTGTCCATCCAAAATTCACATTTGCTGAATTTGGCGTACAATTATTTTTTTCTTATAGTTTGTAAAACAATTCGCAAATGTTGCTCATGTTCTACTTCATTATGAGAATACATCAAAATATCATCTATAAATACAATTACAAATGAATCCAAGTAGGGTTGAAACACTCTATGCATCAAACCCATAAAAGCGGCCATAGCATTTGTTAACCCAAATGGCATAACTAGGAATTCATAGTGCCCGTTCCTAGTTAAAAATGCCGTCTTTGGTGCATCAGTTATTTTTACCCTTAACTGGTGATATCCCGATCTTAAATCAATTTTGGAATAGACTTTTGCTACCTGCAATTGATCAAACAAATCATCTATTCTTGGCAATGGGTATTTATTGTGAACAGTTACCTTATTAAGTTGTTGATAATCAATACATAGTTGTATAGTGTCATCCTTCTTTTTCACAAATAGCACTGGTGCTCCCCATGGTGAAGTACTCGGTTGAATAAAACCCCAATTCAATAAATCTTGTAATTGTTCCTTCAACTCTTTCAACTCAGCTGGTGCCATTTGATATGGGGCAATTGATATGGGTGCAATTTCAGGTAGTAATTCTATAACAAATTCTACTTCCCGATCAGGTAGCAACTCAGGTAATTCATTCGAAAAAACATCAAGGAAGTTCTTCACTACTGGTACCTTTTTTGGTTCAACTTTATCCTCACCCACACTTCTCACATATTCCAAATAACCTTAGCATCCCTTCTTAAGCAACCTTCGAGCTTTGATTGCTGATATAAGACAATTTGGAGTTACTTTCCATTCACCTTGGAATTTAAATTCGGTGTCATCAGGTGGTTGAAAAGTAACCTCCTTTTTATAGCAATCAACCAAGGTATGATAGACTGATAACCAATCCATCCCCAAAATCACATCAAAGTCACACATATCGAGTGGAAGTAAATCCACTAATAGTTCCCATTTGTCAATTCGAATTATGCAAGCATTATAAACAGTGTTAACTATCACTACCTCATCCATTGGGTTTGCTATGGATAAATGATAATTCAGAGGTGTGGCAGGGTGTTTCCAATGCTTACTATAGGTGTGTGCAACAAAAGAGTGTGTGGATCCGGGATCAATTAAAATTCAAGAATTTTCACTAATACAAAAATTGTACCTGTAACCACATTGGGCGATCCATAGGCATCCTGCTGTGTCATAGCGAAACCCATCCCTAAGTCCCGGTAGTACCAACAAATCCCTTACCTGCACCTTGTATCCCTACTGATGTTGATGCATCTCTTCTCCCTAGATTTACACTGCCCACTGAAGGTGACATGACAGATTTGGTTGAACATTCATGTGCAACGTGCCCTACCTTCCCACACTTATAACATCATCAAGCTCCACTAGCTGATCCTATTTGACAATTCTGAGCGATATGCCTTTCCACTCCACATTTAAAACAAGTAACATTAGCATCTCGTCCACTCGATTGTCCCCTGGCCTAGAATCCTATTGGGGGTTTAAAGGAAGTATAACCCCGTGAACCAATAGATTTACGAGAATTTCCAACACCTCCTATTTGTCAAAACTTCGATCCTTGCCCCTTCTGCCTCGAAGTCTAACCCCCAGATAGAGATCCATACCAAGAACAATGTCAAACTTCCTCCTCTTGAATTGCTCTCATTGCCCCTTTGATTCTTTTACATCTTTCTCAACAACCAAAGCTTTATTAACCAAGGTCACATAACTTGTTAACTCAAAGGCCGAAAGTCAACCCCATATTGGGTAAGCTAATCCCCACTGAAACTTTTTGTATAGAGCCTCATCAGTTTGAACAAAAACCTTTGCGAAACTTGACAATGTAGTGAATTGCTTTTTTAGACTCTACCACCTACATCCTGCCTTGAGTTAGATTAATAAATGCTATCTCCTGCTCATACTGATAAGACTCAGGAAAATACTTGTCATTGAACACTTTCACAAATTGATTCCAAGTAATATGCAGTGGTGTTGGAGCCACATTACCAACTACTTGACCTTCAACTCCTACAACTGGTGCAACCAACAGTCGCCTGATAGCCTCACACCAAAATCATGCTTCCTCCTTAAGTATAAAGTTTACAAGTGTCACTTGTTGATCATCATAGAGTTGCATTAACTTCAAAAATTGATTCCATCCATTTAAGTCAGTCCTTCGCCTCTAATGGATTAATTGTCCCTGCAAACATTGAAGGATCCAGTTTCATTAACCTTTCATGAACCGTACCTCGTGATTCCCCAAGAGGGACATGTGGTCTTGCCCTAGTGGCTGCCTGAATCTCTGTTTGTAATTCCACAATCCGATTTGTTAATGGCGCCACCTGCACCATCACTTCCAACAGCCTCTAAATCATACTAGGTTGATTATGTTCACCTTCCTCGCCTATCTGTTGTTGTCCCTTCCCTGCCTCAGCCACAATAGGAGCATGCGAACCTTTAGCTTCTCCTTGATTTTGACCCTCGGGAGGATCCATTATGCTTTCAACAATTTAGCTGTAATGCACAACGTACACAAATACACATGTACTTATCATTAGCACATTAACCCATCTCTACTCACTTACTTAAACAACTTAACCAGTCCACTGCCGACCTAAACATTCATGTCTATAGAACCTATAAACTTAGGCTCTGATACCAAAAATTGTAGCACCCCAATCCCACTACACTA
The DNA here is from genome assembly GCA_963454935.2 of Ilex paraguariensis. Lineage (NCBI taxonomy): Eukaryota > Viridiplantae > Streptophyta > Magnoliopsida > Aquifoliales > Aquifoliaceae > Ilex > Ilex paraguariensis. Next base: position 515,608 of record CAUOFW020004491.1, read on the forward strand.
TTATTATAAAAATAAAATTTAGGCAATCCCGCTATTAATAAAACATTATAACACAACAGTTAAAACAAACTTATCCTAGAAATATTTATCTTAGGATCACTTTTTTATGATAAAGTCATACGTGCGCGGCACACGGGCCCGCTACCATGTAGGATATACATATCCCAAAAATATTTACAAGTGTTGCTCACATGCCAAAACAAAAATATTGACATCATGTATAACTCAAAAAAAAAAAAAAAAAAAACATAAGACATAAGAAACTGACACAAGCCCTCCCGACACTCCTGACTAGACTTCTAGTTACGGCAATGGACTGCAAGCTTGTGTACAGTTTACCTGAAAAGATTTCAAGCAAAGTTAACATTAATGAGGAGGAGAAAGAAGAAGAGAAGCCTAGGAATGCAAGCTAGGCTTGTGCTAGCCTACCCTATGCCTTCCAATTAGCCTCTTATGGATGGGAGGGCTGTCTCACACCTAGGGGGACCTCCATGGACAAATTGGGGAACTTCATTGACAAGAATTCAGATTACATTGCATTGTAGAGAGAGACACTCCAAGGAAGAAGATGATGTTCTAGAGAGAAAAATTTATATTTTTGCATTTTCTTCCATCCATTCACTTGTAGTTTCTTGTAAGACATGTGTAAGCTTCATGTAATGTCTTTAATGTCATTTATTACAAGTGCATTTCAAGTTTAGTTCTACATTTTGGATTTCACCATTGTTGCAGGAAGTTTTCTTCATTTCAAGTTTTAAAATGGGTATTGAATGTTTTTATTCTTAGTCTAAGTTTTGTTGCATTAAAATAAGTTCCAATCTTCATTTCTTTACAATGTCTCTTCATTACATTTATGTTCCTACTTTAAATATGAGTAACTAAGATTTTAGTTGGCTAATCCAAGGGAGAATCCCTCTTGGGTATGCTAAACCAACTCTTTGTCATTCCTTCTCGCAGTGTGTGCTGATTTGGTTTGACTAGATTGAGTGTAGACATGGTTGTGAGTTCTTGATACACCATAGACTTGTCACGGTGTATGCTTGAATCCTCACCTCCATTTTAGTCCCGCATTTCCTATGAATCAATCAAACATCTAGACACCATTGAAGGAAGGTCTTGAGTCGATTTGGCACTCCCATTGGAATGACCTCTTCGAATTACCTAACACTTGTTTCCATTTCATTTTCATCAGGAACACAAATCACCAAACTCAAACATCAAAGTTTTTTACACTTTTCATTTTTCACCAAAATCACCTTCAAAACAATTCACCTCCTTCCCTGAGGAAACGACCTTGGAATACGATTTTCAAGTAAAACACGACACTTGAAAGTCTCTCTGCGCTTGAGGAGCATTTTTGTTCACACACACACATATTTCATTCCACACACGGTTGCCCCAATTCTCGCATCGAACCCAAGTGAGAGTGACATTCACCCACACACATAAGTCATATATACATTGAGGGTTCTTGTTTGGAGATTAGAGCATACGATGGAAAACATCAAGCGGGCTCCCTTGAGGGATGGCTCCTGCATTTTTTTATTTCTAGGGATTCTTAGGAGTCTGCTAAGGCACGGTTTGAATGTTCTCGGGTTCTTTGCTCATAGGGGCATCTTATAGATAGAGGTAAAGGAGTAGTTGCTCTACTCTCCATCTTTCCTCTTTTTCTGAAGTGATCTTTTATTTGGTTACTTTCATTTCGAGCCTTAACAGTCTTTGTGTTATGTAGATGGCCCCAGTCTGACTCCGAACAAGATCATCAGGGTCTATTGGCTTACTCGTGCTGAAGCAGCCCTCTTCTCCACTCTTGTTACATCTTAGAACCTTTTTCAGTTCGGGATTGGCCCCAATTTGACTGTCATTGTCGTTGTTGCAACTTCTCCAAGGGGAAACAGGAAACATCGATGAGGCAACCCCATCCCCATTGTCATCAGATTCTTCCTTTGGCAAGATGAGGTTTATGGCTACTGAGTTAGAGTTTGTATTAAGGAAAGCAAGGCTAAAAAAATAGTTCTCTAAAGCTGAGAAATAGTGGGACGAGCTAAACACCAAGAATGCTCGTCTATGGGTTACGAATGCGCAGCTGGAGAATGAAGTATCTAAGCTGAAGAAAAGATTTGGAGGGGCCCAAACTAGTATTTTACTTATTGTAAATTTGTTGCTCTTCTGAATGTAATTTGGCTCTTTGTTTTAATGCCTTGTTCATTCTTTTGTCTATTGTCAACTTTAACTGAATAGCTGCTAGGCCTTAAGCTCTGCTTGACTTAGTCCTTTAAATGGTTGAAATCCATTGGATTCTTAATGACCGAGCTGAAAATCTCTTAGGCTGAAAAGCCTAGTTGAAGTCGCACGATTTAGAAGGTTGCGGCTTTGGGGGAGTTGAAGAACTCCATAGTGGTTGAAAAGTGATGAGTATATTGCTTGTTTTTCTAGTGAAAATTAGGGGAAATGCTTCTAAACTCACATTTAATGGAAATTCGTGTGATTGTAGGTAAAGAGCAGGTAAGGTTGTGTATAAAGCCTCCCATTAAGTGCTCAAAGGCAATGGAGAGGAAGGGAAGGCTTAACGGATTGCTCGAGACATCAAGAAACCAAGAAAATTCTAAAATAGGAGAAAACCTACCGGTTGAAGTCAAGGAAAAGTGCACTAGAATTCTTCTACCACAACCTTGCCAAAAACCTACCAGTAGAAAATGCTTACTAAAAAAAACCTACCGGTAGGTTTTCTTGACATTCTACCAATAGGTTTTGCCCATAAATGCTAGATGCCTACCCACATGACTTGACCTACTCCAGGGGCCCACCTCTTGCCATCCAAACCATACCCTGACATCTTTGACAAACTATGATGGTCTCTTACACCCTAAAGTCAGATTTGGAAGAGAAAAGCATAGGATAGGCAAGAGAGAAAAATGGGGTGGTTGGTGAAGCATGGGAGGAACATGCTTGGCCTGTCATTGCTTGTGGAACTGTCCAATCTCTTCCCACTCATATCAATTCAATTCTCACAAGCGGAGGAGGGAGGATGGACGAATTTTGACCAAGTCTTACACCATTTTTTCAGTTTACACACAAGCTTTTAGAGAGAGAGGCTCAAGGAAGAAGATGAAGTTTTAGAAAGAGAAAGTTGGGTTTCACATTTCCTTCACCATTTTCATTGTAGTAAGCTTTAGGTTACTTGTAATCATTCCCTCTTTCACTTTAAGCTCTTTTATTTAAGTTGTAATCAAGATTAGTTAAGTGTTCTAGCATTTACATTTCTACATTTGGGTATTTTGTCTTCAATCTTTGTATTTTGGTTATGAATGCTATTTCTCTTGTAGTCTAAACCTTTTCTTGCATTAATACAAGTCTCATGCTTCATTCCAATTCCATGTCTCTTTAATTTATGTTGGCTTTTGCTTTTGTTATGAGTAGCTGGAATTTTAGTTGGCTAATCCAAGGGGAATTTTCTCTTGGGTATGTGAAATCAACTATCTTTCGTTCTACCTCATAGTGTAAAATGTTTGGTTTGACTAGGTTGAATGTGGACATGGTTGTGGGCTCTTGATACACCGTAGACTTGTCACAGGGTATGCTTTGGCTCAATACATCCACACTAGTACCTCACTTCCTACAAATCAATCAAACACCAACACATCATTGGTTGAATGACATAAGTTGATTTGGCATTCCCATTGGAATGATCCCTATGGATTAGCCTACCTTGCTTTCCTTGCATTTTTACCAAAACACAACTCATCAAAACATAAAAATCAAGATTTTCTAATTTTCATTTCTTTACAAACCACCCTTCAAAGCAATTTGACCTTCCTTTCCTGAGGAGACGATCTTGGAATACCTATTCCAATTAAAACACGATATTACAAGTCTCTCTTCGCTTGGGGATCACTTTTGCGCACACATATGTTTTGTTCATTCAAACATGATTTTCTCTATTTCTTGCATTGAACCCGAGGGAGAGTGATACTCACCACTTCGTATAATCCATATACACACAATTTGAGTTCGTTTTTGATGATTAGGAAAGACAAATACAAGAAAAAATTTGAGCTGAGAGGCTCTCAAGTTAAAGAGCTTGGGCTAGGTAACGAGGCTGAGGAGCTTGCGGCTTCTGAGCTGAAAAGCCTAGTTGAGGTCGCGCGGTTGAAAAAACTCACAGCTTTAGGGAGTTGAAGAAATCTGTCGTGACTGAAAAGCTAAGCTAAAAGGCTTTTAGGATGAAGAGCCTAGGCTGGGTCATGCGACTGAGGAGCTCGCAGCTTCTGAACTGAAAAGGTCTTAGGCTAAAAAGCTTAGTCGAGAGCTCGTGGCTGAAGAGCTCACAACTTTGGGGAGATAAAGAACTCCATAACGGCTAAAAAATTGAGCTGAGAGGCTCTCAAGCTGAAGAGCCTGGGTCAGATCACGCGGCCGAGGAGCTCGCAGCTTCCGTGCTAAAAACCTCTTAGACTAAAAATCCTAGCTGAGGTCATGTACGACTTTGGGGAGTTGAAGAACTCCATAGCAGCTAAAAAGCTGAGTTGAGAGGCTCTTAGACTAATGAGCCTGGTCTGAGAGCCTTGTGTGTGGCTAAAGAGCTGACGGCTTTGGGGAGTTGGAGGACACCTCAGGTCGTATATTGGGCAAGTTTACTTAGCTAGAATTTAAAATTTCATTAATTGGGGATTGGAAGTTTTCATTTGGCTTTCCCCCACTGCTATATCTAGCTGCTCAGGATCTTACTTGTAATACTGTTTCAAATGATCTACATTCTAGGAATGCTTCAGGTTCTTCCCCTCTTTAGTTTGCAGTTCGTAGTTGCCAGGTCAGCTCACCTTCTTCACAATGTATGGCCTTCCCAATTTGGTCCAAGTTTTTCATGTGGAAGGTCCTTCCTCGTCGAGGGCAGTTTCTTGAGGACCAGATCACCTGGTTTGAACCTTCTCTTCTTTACTTATTGATTGTAATACCTCGCAATGCTCCTCCGATAAGAGAATATTCGCTTCAGTGCTTCATCCCTTTTCTCATCCAAGAGATTGAGATTGACGACCAGGGACCTTTCATTCTACATAGGATCAAAGAGCTAGGCTCTTGCTGAAGGTAGAACAATGGTGTTAGAATAGTGGCACTTTTGCTCACACACATGTTTTGTTAGAACAGTGGTGTTAGAATAGTGGTCAGTAAGGCTGAATGGGGTTGCATTAGCTCTTGTTAGAACAGTGGTCTGGTAGGCCCACAACACTGCTAGAAGGTGATTGACCCACAGGGACTTAGAAGCTTCTAGTCGTGTCTTTAATGCAAGCTTGATGGTTTTGATGGTGACCTCTACGTGCTCGTTTGACTACAAATGCACGGATGCCGAGAATTAATTTTTGATTTCCAACTCTGCGCAGAATATTGTGAACCCTGGATTATCAAATTGCTTCCCATTATCCGAAACTATTGCTCTAGGGATGCCGAAGCGGCAGATTATCGAATTCCAAATTAAATTCTTGACTTTCTGCTTGGTTATTTTAGTCAATGCCTCTATCTCTACCTATTTGGTGAAGTAGTCCACCGCCACTATGGCAAACTTACACTGTCTGATGCCAATTGGTAGGGGCCCCAGAATGTCCAACGCCCACTTCTAAAAAGGCCAAGGGTTAATGACCAGCGTGAGCTGCTAAGGGGGACAATGATCTGGCACACTTGGCATTTCTTCACTATCTCTTTTGCATCCTTGGCCATTGTGCGCTAGAAGTACCCCTGTCGAAGTGCCTTGCTGGTCAAGGTTCATGCATTGATGTGATTCCCACAGATGCCCTCATTGAATCTCTCTCAAGATGTAATCTGTTTCCATCTCAATAACACATTTAATTAGAGGAAATGAAAAATCTCATTTGTACAACTTACCTTGCACCGTGGTGAACCTAGTGGCCTTGCTCTTTAGCTTTGCTGCCTCCATCTTATCGCGTGGGAGGAGCCCATCCTGGAGAAAGGAAATGATGGGGTTTATCCATGAGATGGTCTTGTCAAATGGCATGGCCTAACCATCGTCAAGATGGACGCTTGGCTCAAGCAGGACCTCAATGGGAGTTGTACCTGACAAGTCTTGCTGGGCTGTAGTGGCCAGCTTAGCCAATGTATCAGCTCCAGCGTTAGCTTCTTGGGGTACCTAGACAAGCTCAGCTACCACAAATCTCCTTAACTGGCTTCGCACCTTTCTCATATATAGTACCATCTTGTCGTCTTGGGCTGCGAATTCTTCTTCTACCTACCTAACCATCAATTGAGAATCACTATGGATAATGATCTATTGTGCATCCATTGATAAGGCTCAATTAAGGCCAACTGTAAGGGCCTCATACTTTGCCTCATTGTTGGAGGCTTAGAAGTTGAACCTTAGTGCATATTCTAGGTCATACCCTTCCGGTGAGATCAAAATCAGGCTAGCTTCGCTCCCTTGCGCGTTTGAGGCACCATCTACATATAATTTTTATGTTGGAATGTCGATGATTGGATACATATTTTTTGGTTGTTCTTTGGATACTGGGGTGAATTCGACTAGGAAGTCTGTGGGTACATGACCTTTGATTGTTGTTCTTGGTTTGAATTTAATGTCAAATTAACTGAGCTCCATGCCCCACTTCACCAGCCTTCTAGATGCTTCGGGTTTTTGTAAGACTTGCCTCACTGGTTGATCCATCAGAACTTCAATGGTGTGCGCCTAAAAGTAAGGTCTCAGCCTTCTTGCAGCCATGAGGAGGACAAGGATGAGATTTTTCACCTTTAGGTATCTTTCTTTAGCCCTTCTAAGAGCTTTGCTGCAAAAGTAGACCGGCTGCTGATCCCTCTCTTTATCCTTGACTAAAGCAGCACTAACTGAAAAATTAGATACAACATAATATAAGGTCAGGACCTCTTCTTCGTGGGGGCTTTCCCCCAAGAAGCCCAAGAGATGGGTTTTCACTGGTTCAAGTTTTGACTTGTCTATGCCGAGTTGATCAAAGGCCGAGAGGAAGATGATATCGGCCGAGCTTCCATTGTCAATGAGCACACGGTGTATCGTCTTGTTGGCAATGATGACCTTGATGACCAAAGGATCATAATGACGGTGCTGATATCCTTCTAGGTCAGCGTCTGAGAAGGTTATCTCCATATCTTTGTGTGGGGCTTTTCAAATGGTTTGAACATCAAGAAAATCATTAGATCGGGCCCTCCTGACGTATACTTTTCTTGCTGAGATTGACTCGCCTTTGCCTACAAAGCCGTTCGTGATGACCCTTATCTCCCCAAGGGCCTGCTGGTGCTGCTGTAGGAGTGGTATGGCAGCTCGATCCTCTCTTTCTCGATCATTTCACTCTCTCCCCTCCCAAGCCATGTAGTGGCATAAGTGGCCGCTTTGAATCAAATATTCTATCTCATTCTTTACCTAGATACAGTTGTTGGTGTCGTGTTCCGTATCCTTGTGAAAGTTGCTGTTGGGCAAAATTTTGAATATTTTTTCGAACATGACTTCACTCATATAACAAAGAATTGTGCGAGTTTTATTAAATGTAGGTTTGACCCATTCCAGATAGTATATATCCGTTAATTATAATCTCTTGCTTCAAGAGAACACCATTTGATTCTAACGAGAAATTATCACACGTTACCATTTACACCACAAAGGCATTTTATTTGTGATGGTGGTTGGACCTAGGTTAATTGCTTAGGTTGGTATCAAGCTGATTCGTAGTTCGGAGGGATTAAATTATTATTACTTTATTTGGGTAAGATCAACGGGTAAATGACTCATTGATCTTGGATGGACATAACATCCATTATAACCATTTGAATTGATATGGGTTTAAAGACCACTTGATTTTAGAGGAGTTGTGACTGTGCCTAGTTTAACTAGATTACCTACGAATTCGAAAGGGAATTAAGTCAGTCGTAGTTCATTATAAGAATTTGGAATTTATTTGAAGTTAATTTGGACTTGAAACTACGCCTAGTTTAACTAGACTGCCAATGTATCCGAAAAGGAATCAAGTCGAATGTAGTTTAGAGGTTTTGGAATTTATTAGGAATGTGAATGTGCCCAGTGTAGATGCTATACTGCCTACGTATCCAAAAGTGGAATCAAGCCGGACGTAGTTCGAAAAATAATTTTGAATTTGAGTCTGGTTTTAAATGAGTGAATGACTCGTTTAATTTGGTTTGAAATAGGTGAGTGTCCCAAAATTTGGAATTATGCGAATTTGGATTCACATATATTTTGACCTAAGACGGGATACAATTTTATGTGGAGTTCGAAACTCCAAAATTTATCTCGAGTGAAAGACTTTTTAATAAATATCATTGAGGAGTTTAAGACTCTAAAGATTGGCAAAGGGTTAGAAACTCTTTAATTTATAATTTAGTTGGTAAGAGTTAGAAACTCCTTTAATTTTTAATTTGACAAAAACCCATAAAATTCTAAGACTTATATCTTGAAAATGTTAGGAGTCAAAAATTCCAGTGGATTAAAAAGAGAGTATTAAACTCTCATGGTGCCAAAACTCAAGTTTGTTTGTTGTTTGCACCAATTTACTTTGCCGAGGGGAGTTGAAGACTTGATTAGAGTTGTTAGAAGGAGTTGAAGACTTCATGAAACTTTGTTGTGGGGTCAAAGACTCTAGATTTTTTTTAAGAGTTACAAACTCTTTTTTATGGTTTTAGAAAAATCAATGACTTGATTGAAGAGTATAAGACTCTTGAAAGTGGGTAAAAGAGGAGTTGGAAACTTCATTCAGAGGGACCGGTGGAAAGGCATCAAAATTACAAAAGTTCAAGACTCTTAAACAGTTACAGGTCCCATGGACATTGCTGAAGTGAGTCAGAGACTCTTATACAGAGACGCCATGATCTTGAAAGAGTCAAAGACTCAAATATATGATAGGTTTTGGGCATTAGTTTCAGTTCTACTTTTCCCTATTGTTGCCCATAAATGTAGGCATTGGTAGACTTTGCCGAAAGAAGTCAAAGAACTCCAACAAATTTTGTTTGGTTGCCAAGATCTCAAGACTCACTTCTGCCTTCTTTTTTTCTTAAGGATTTGCTACAAACATAGAAGAGCTTTTGCAAGAATTTCATTGGATTTGTTAAGGAATCAAAGATTCCAAATTTATTTTTAAGAGTTAGAAACTCTTCCATATGGTTTTAGAAAAACCAAGTGTTGATTAAAGAGTCTTAAGACTCTTGAGAGAGAATTAAAGGGGAGTTTGAAACTCCATTCAAAGAAACCAGTTTTTTGTTTGTGCTTTGAAGAGCATATAACTCTGTTACGATTTTGTGCTATGTCGATGTTTAGGAGTTAGAAACTCCTTTAACTCCTTGAATTGTTAACACCGAAGAGTTTAAACTCTTGTGATTTTTCACCGGAACTCTGGGAGTTGAAAACTCACAATCTTTGAAGAGCCAAAGGATCTTGTATGAAATTTATGTGCTCGACTTCGAAAGGAGTCAGTTGGTTCTTGAAAATTATGCATGTTGTGGCTACTTATAAGAGTTAGAAACTCCATTGATGCATGCAAGTTTTAAAGAACCGAAGGCTCTCACACGATTGCATAAGTTCACTTTGGTGATTTTTACACAGAGGAGTCGAAGACTCCGTGGTTCTATGAAAGAGTCAAAGACTCTTGATGGTTCAAAGAGGATAGAGGACCTTTTACTAATCTCCTTGAAGATTGTAGTATTGTGGGATTTTGCATAGCCGAAGGCTCTATTCCCACGGCTTTGAGCAAAGTGGAGGTAGAAACTCCTTTAATTCACAAAATTCTTGATGGGCGAAAGATTTCTTCCGATGCTCCCACGAGCAATATTGGAATGAGTCCAAAGATTCTTGAAACTTTCTTATAGCAACTTTTATTGGAGTTAGAAATTTCTTTGGTCTTTTTCTTTTCCACCAACTCTTGCAAGAGTTAAAACCTCCAAGTCAAATGCTTTTGCTTCAATATTTTTTTCCTTCAACCTACCGTCTGGGGGCCTTGTAAAGCTTGCCTCTCTTCTTTCTTGGTTTTTTTTTCTACCCATCCATTTACCGAAAGAGTTGAAGATGGTGAAGCTCTTGTCAATTTCTCAAAAGAGTTTGAAACACTTGTGGCTACTCCAAACGCTAGGAGTTTAAAACTCCTTTAATTTGTAACTTTGGGAGGATCGATATAGCCGAAGTTTCTTGAATTGCTGCCATCAAAGATCCAAAAGATTAAATTAACAAGAAATAGGGTGAACAGAATTTTTTTTACCTGTCGCAAAGATTCAGAATTTTTTTTTCTTTGCCTTTCTTCCTTCTCCTCTCTCTGCCAAAAATTCCCTTTCTCTTTTGCTCACTGTTTTTTTTTCTTCCTTTGATAACCTTCTGAAAACTCCCTCCTTTGATCTCAAAATCAAGTGTATTTATAAGGAGCTTTTTGCATGCAAAGGGGGCAGCTGGCAATCTTTTAGGAAACCCACCAAGTCCATTTTCTCTTGTTTGTAGGCAATTGATGTAGTGGGGAGTTTGGCAAAAAAAACCGTCCTTAACTCTCGGCTCTCATTTTTTTTTTTTACAACATACAATTTTCAAAATTCATAAGGATGAATTTTAATGGGTCAAATTAAAATGTGAAATTTAACAATTGAGCTTGCAGGGTCAAGTTAACGATCTATAATTTTAAAAAAAAAACCACATGTCAAGCATGAACCCGTCTTTGATATTTGCAATTTTTTTGTCGTTTAATAGTTGCAATACTTATTGGGGTCATGCCTCCTGAGATTAGACTTCATCCTTGGAGGCTACCTAATAAATCTCTTGTTCTGGACCTCATGGAGGACCTGAGAAATGGTGGCATTTGGAGGGGTGAGCCGAGCCGATACATATCTCGATTGAAGTTCTTGAGGTGAGGGGCTGAGGCAATCCTTGACATTGCCCCTCTATTTGGGTGAGGGCTCTCTATCTATTATGGGAGAGTGATCCCTCATTGGGGACCAATCTCGTCTCTTCTCGGGCTACATTCCCTTTTTTTCTTCTCTCCTTCACTTGCTGACGATGAGCCTCCTTTCATATAGAGGGCCTCTTCGCCACTTATGTAATTTTCAGCTTTGGCGAGCACCTTGACCATGGTAGGGTTTTGGCAATTGAGAATAAGAGATACTTTGACGAAGGCCAAGCACCGACTGAAGGTGGTCAGGGTGAACTTGTCATCTACGTTTTCTACTTTCAAAGACTCTTGGTTGAACTTTTGTATATAGCTTCATAGGGATTTGTTCGGTCCTTGTCTAATGCTTAACAGGTCATAGGATGGCTTTCGGTACGTCCATGCCCCGATGAAATGAGACAGAATTGTATGGACAGTTCTTAGAAAGAGGAAATTGAGGATAGTTGCAACATGTTGCCAACCTTTTGAGGGTTATGGTGAAAGCCCGACACATCTAATGGGGTCGACATAACCATAAAGATCCATCTGATTTTTATATGAGTTAAGATGATCCACTGGATCCAAGGTCCTGTCGAATGCCTCTACTTGTGGCATCCGAAACTTCTAGGGCAGATAAAAATAAAGGATTTCAGTGGTGAAGGGTGATTTGGTTTGCTGAATCAAGGCATCCATAGTAACATGTGTTTTCCCTTTTACTACCTCATTCACGTTTTCTAGCTCCTACTGGATCTCACGTTTCCCAAGCTACAGTGGTTTGATTGTTGATGGTGGTTTGGCTTTGGATGAATTGGTGCACTACATCCTCCAAGTTCCTTTTATGAGGTGGTTAGTAGGTGGGAGGATTGGATGGTCCTTATTGACCATAACTTTGTGGAGGTGGACTTTGGGCAAAACCTTGTGGAGGCAGGTTTTGTGAATACCCTTGCGGATTGGACCGGGGGTATTGAGAGCTAGACAATTGACATTGGCCGTGATATTGATTTTGTTTAGGAGGCATGGTAGGTGAATATGCATTAGGCCTATGAGGAGTGGGATTCTCATTCTTCCAACTTAAGTTTGTGTGATTACTCCAACCCAAATTATAAGTGTTAGAATGCGGGGAGAATGATTGTCTACTTTGGTTGAAGGCATTGACTTGCTCATGATAGACTTCCTTAAGTGCTGGAATGTTAGGGCAATCCGATATAGAATACTCAACACTCTCACTAATTGAACAAAACTCATTGATCTTGGAAATGTTGGACACCTCATGTCTCCTATTAATCTCTAGACTCTCCACTTTTTGAGACAACTTGGTAATTTTGAAAAGCAAGCCTTCCCAATCCCTTAAATTATACATCCCTCCCCCACTTGGTTGATTACTACCCGGAGAAGACCTCGGTACATCAGTGAGATCTGTAATATCCCAAGATTATGCATTTTGTGCTAATGTATTAAAGTAATCTAGGGCCTCATAGGGATCCTTATTTAAGAACTCCCCATTGCACATCATGTCTAAGAATTATTGATGGCCTGGTGCAATTCCTTTGTAGAAGAAACTCACCAATTGTCATGATTCAAAACCATAATGTGGAATGGATTGTAGCAATTCCTTGTAGCGATCCCTACATTGATAAAATTGCTCATTGGACTTTTTCAAAAAGTTTTGAATTTGCTCTTTAAGAGCAGTGGTTTTAGGCACCGGAAACAATTTGTTCAAAAACTCAGAAAGCATTTGTGCCCAAGAGATTATGGATCAAGACTTCAAGGAATGCAACCATGTTTTGGCTTTGTCCTTAAGGGAAAAGAGAAACAATTTTAGGTGAGCTATGTCTTCCATGGCATGATTGGTGAGGAAGATTGCAATTATTTCCTCGAATTCCTTAATGTGCAAATAAGGATTCTCTCTTTCAATTCCATAGAATTAAGGAAGTAGTTGTAACATTCCCGGCTTGACTAGGAAGACATGAGCTTGGACCGGAAAAAGAATGCATGAGGGAGTGGTGCTACGTGTGGGTTGGAGATAATCTCGCACTCCTCCTTCCCATACTAAAATCTAAAATTGAATGATTTGAAGTTTTTTTTTTTTTGAACATTACTTATATATTTTAAATATTTTTTAAAATTTTTTTAATTATGCTCACTCTATTTTTTTGGTACATTAATTAGTGTACACTTATATCAAATGAATATGAATTTTTTGATACATTTGGGACATGTTATACACCTATTTAGATAAATTTTGAATATACTAGAATTATTTTATACTTTCTAAGACTAGAAAAGATATTATATACATATTAGCTAGTTTACTTGTGATTTTAACATTTATTTTGCTAATTACGATAGACATTATAGAGTGCACATTGAACTGCATAATCAAACGAGTAATAAATATCAAAGTGATAATATGATTGTGTATATAAAGAATAATAAAGTTGTTATGCAGTAGTTTCAAAGTTCAAAAATTCACCCAAATCAATTTTAAATGATTTTAATTAGCTTATATTTTGTAAAATGATATAATTAGTCTTTTTTTACAGCAATCGTTGGTATATACTAGGCTTACCAATTTTTGATCTATTAGTTTAATGAAATTTTAAGTATTAAATAAGATATAATTAAAGATAAATTATTAACATGTTTCTATGGATTGTAAGAATAAAAATTTAATTTTTTAAAATATTTTTGCCCACCCTCACACAATTTTTTTACTCTACCCTTGGCCTCGAGAATGTGGTCATAGGGATCAATGGCCAGTTTCACTGACTGACCATTCGTGCTCATGTCAAAGATACTATCGTTGTGAGAGACGAAACTAGCATGAGGCCTAGGGGCTATGCCCCCCCTGTCGATGCTCAAGAACCCCTATAATATATTTATAGTAGGGAGCATCACTTTTGTAAGGCAAAAGACCGGTTCTAGGCATAGATCACTAAAATTAAGGGTGCAACTCGGATGGGTTGGGCAGGTTGAGAGGTCAACTCTAATGTAATCTTAGATATATAGCCTTTAACCCTAACCCTACCTCAACCCGAGGTACTCAACCCGAGTACTGCCCTAGTTTAATTCGGGCGGGTTCGGGTTGAATTTGGGTTACTTAATTTGGCTGATTTTGAGTTAAAAAGCGGGTTGACTTGGATTACTTAATTCTTGTTGATTTTTTGAAGTGTAGATCTGATTTTTTCAAGTGATCTGAGATGAAAGGCGAGACGCAGATGAAGAGAGAGGGAGGAGTGAAGAGTGAGAAATGGAGGAGTGATGATGAGTGAGAGAGGGAGACTCAGAGTTTGAAACGACTTAGACGAGTGACGATTGAGAGAGGAAGGCTAAGAGAGGGAAGAATGACAAGTGAGAGAGAGATCTGAGAGTGATGGAGGCACAAGGGTTAATAGTTGAAGTGAAGTGAAAGTTTGAACTCTAAAGAGTGAAAAAAAATACTAACCCTAGTTAAATATATTTATGTATATTCGGGTTCAACCTGATTTTAATATTCTGGTTGAACCTAACAACTTGAGGCCTCTGACTTGATCCGAAATGTGTACACCCAAGTGCAAGTGGTCAAGCTGTAGTAATAATCTGGTTAAGTCCGAAGTCGAATCCACATGGAATTATAATTGGTGTTTTGAAGTAAGCAGTAATAAAGACCAAGTAACTGGAAACTTTGAGAGTTTGAAGTTGTGAGATTTCTTAAATAGAATAGAAGATTCTTTCCAAGAGTTTTTTAGACAAAATATAAGATAAATTCAAATGTAAAACAGTCGCCCTTTAGCTTGAGGATCAGAACATGTAGTTAATCATCCGGTTTATTATACTTGTGCTTTATAATTCAATTAACTCCCGTGTCAACAACAAGTTAATCGGAAGGTAAAGATGGACTGTGAGAATTAAACACATGATTCTGATGCCTTTCTAGAAGTTGACAAGAATTGTCTATGCTGAGATTTAACCCGTCTACAAACAAGTAAGTGTTTCTACAAGGCATCCAACTATGGCGTTAATGTTTCATTCTTTAGATAAAGCACAATAATAGTGAAGATGAAAATGTGTCATGAAGATCTAGCTGAGGTACTTGCCTTGAACCAACAGGTTTTTCCATGCAAGAGTCATCCGTGACATGAAAAGAACTCATAGTAATACAAAGTACCTTAGCTTTGCTAAATGCATTCAATCCTTCAATAAGTGAAATATAAAGCATTAAAACATAAAGAAAATGCACAAATATAGCTTCCGGATAATCAATACATGTTCATCACCTCTTACTAAAGAGTAAATGAGGAACTACTTACTCTTCATGACTTGGGTAAAGCTAGAAAAGTGAGTGATACTCATCCCTCCAAGTAGAAAACTTACAAGGTAAAGTACAATAAGCGAAGAGCCGATCTTCACCAAAGAATAAGTGAATCACACCCTTCACGGTTTTGGTAAAACTCTAGCAAAATGGAAGAGTTTCACTCCTCTAAGGAAGAAGGAAGCTTAAGCAATAGAAGTGAAAGACATAAATAATGAAAGCAGGAGAAAACTAGTCACTACTTGGAGGGTGGCTTCCTCAACCAACAAGTGGAGGGTTGCTTCCTCAACCAAAAGATGGAGGATTGCTTCCTCAACTAAGAAATGAACTAACTCTCTTGATACAAGTAAATATAACATACATCTAAAATTAATCAAAATGAGTGGGAGTCTAAGCCTCCATACAAACTCCTTACAAGTTCTTGGTGTAGTCTAGGCCTACTAACCAAGCTCTAGCTCCTTACTTTACAAGAGAAATTTTTTTTTTGCACCCATGAAGCTCCCCTAATGGGAGTATTTATAGGAAAAAGAAGGGGAGGGGGGAAGATAAGAGAGGATGAATAATGTATGCCGCCCAGTTTAAGTGAAAACCAACTACTCTACAGGCAGTCTATGGAGGACATTCGAACGTGAGTTGACATTTGAACGTTATTTTTGTTTTGGCTTTATGGACGTTTGAACGTGGTCTGACGTTCGAACGTGTCTTCTGTCTTTGCTTTAGGGTCGTTCGAACGCCAGATGGAGTTTGACCATATAACTCAAGAGGTCGCTGGTCTTCTGTGGAAACCCACTTCCACACTTCATGCAGAACTTGGCGTTTTGCACTCATCACTTTGGTCTTCAATCAAATCAAGTGGACGTTCGAACATGGTATTCAAGTACCTCAGAGTTTTTTTTCTTGCCTGTAACACGCCATGTCTCAGCAGTCTGGTCTCCTTATAGTTCAAGTGGACGTTCGAATGTGAGTTGGCGTTCGAATGTTCTTGCTTTGTTCCAACCTTCTCCAATTTTGTTCTCCAATTTTGTTCCCTTATGCACTGGTATTACACTCAAGTGTGATATTTGTTGTTCTTGAGCCTTTGTTCACTTTAGGACCTAAAATGTCATCACTTAAACTCCATGAAAGTATAATTAGTCCTAAAAAGATATAGCAATATGTTAAATTTAAGTACTAATTAGTCTTAACTCGAGACTTGCCCAAATTCAATTCGGATTGAGGTTTTTTGTCCAAACCCAACCGACGTATTAAAAATCTTAACCCATGCCCTATTTTTTTCGAGTTGGGTTCGGGTTGAATTCGAGTTGGCTCGCCCAAGTTACACCCCTAACTAAGATGATTGTCTAGCCCCACAAAAAATTTACCCTTTTATTAGGTCCATTTTTTATTTATTCTGAATTTCAGATAGGATCCAAATTTTTAGGGCTCTAAATTTTAAGAGTTTAGTTTTATCAGGTCCAAAATTACTCTTTATTTTGTTAAACACAATAAAATCCCTTAAAAAAAAAACTCTATTATAAATATGAAACTTAATCCAACTCAACAATTTTGCATCTCTAATGCTCTGTCTCTCTACATGCATAGCTTATAGAATATTGTTAATCATACTTATAGTAGTTGCTTTAGCAAAAATGAACTTTTGAAAAATTAAATTAATACATTCTCATTTACGGTCAACTATGTCACAAGAAAAATTGAATGAATTAACTATATTATCTATTGGGAAGGAATTGTTGACAAAACTTAAATATAAGAACTTGATCAATATTTTTGCATCTCAAAAAGTAAGAAAAATAATTTTTAAATAAATAAAAAATTAAAAATAGTATATATATATTAATACACGAAATATTAATAGTGTCCCGTGTAAAATTTTTACTTAAGGCCTGCCGTTTATGTTGGGTCGCCCGGTAAGACATTGGCCCTTAGATAATTTTTGCCATTATTTTTAGTCTTTTATACCTATAATGATTCCATAAAAATATTGTCCATGTAATGAAATGACTCTTGATAAATGAGATACTAATAAAATAATGCCTTTTTTTAATTATTACCCATATCCCAATAAAATAATCAAAGAATTTTAGAGGAAAAATCTTGATAATATTAACATAAAAGTTCTTGGTAGTCAGCGGTAAAAAGTTAATAAAAATTACTACTTTTTTGATTATACCTAATAAACACTTTCTAACAAGCAAAGAAACTAAACGTTGAAAAGTCTAAAGGAGCTTAAAAGGACTTCAACGATGATTTGTTTCGCTATTGAAGTACAAAATTACTGATGTAATGTAAAAATGAATGAAGTTGTTTTATTATCAATTATCAATAAAGTTTGAAATTTTGGTTAATTTTTTAGATTTGGGAAGAGTATAATATTTATTAAATTGTGCAGTACATTTTTGGACATAAACTATGATATGTTTTTGATTTAGTGATTGTTTGCAGTTTTTTTTTTTTTGATGTGTTGTTTATATATAATATATGCTTGATTAGTGTTTGCCTTGGTGTTTTTTTTTAGTTTTGATATAGTTTAGACGCTATAAATTAGGATCTAACAAGTATAATAAAGTTTATGTTATTGGAATGAATTTTGGTGAAATTGAGCTCCAATGACAAAATGTTAATTCCGTCCCAAATCGTTGTGAAACTCACGAACAAGCTTGACACTGAAGGTGTAGTCATTCATTGGCATGGAATCTGACAGGTTGTACTCTCTCTCTCTCTCTCCGTCTGTTACATTAACCCTAAAACATGAGACTCAATTGTATGGGAGAGATATGACAATGCTTTTCGTCCAACTTCATTCATTTAAAATTCAAACTTAATTTACTATCTCAAGGTTATTAAAATATGAGCTTATATACAAGTTGGATTTAACCTTAGTTCAAAAGCTTAAGTCTTAAGCTCAAACTCAAATGGTTGTTCAAAATTTGAATATTAAACAATTTTTTTTTCTTCAATAGTCAATGCATGAAAACAGTTACATTATTTGGTTCTTATTTTTCGTTCTGGTAGCATTTTACACCTCTCCCTTCCTGTGTGTATTTCTATTTTGGTACTTAAGGAGGCATCTTTGCCTGTGAATTGGACAAGGTTATTTAACCATACTTCTGGTGTATTTAACCATACTTCTATTCTTTTGTATAATTTCAGTTTAGGACGCCATGGTCTGATGGAACTGCATCCATCTCCCAGTGTGCAATTAAACCTGGAGAAACCCTTGTCTACAGGTTCAAAGTAGATAAGGTACACCACAATAATTATGGAAAAATCCAGCATTTAATTTTTGGCGTTTAATTTAAACGTCATTAAAACTGGCGTTTGTTTCTACACGCCAAAAAATATTAATAAAAATAATAAAAAAAATTCACTTAATTTCCGACGTTTAAGTCAAACGCCACAAATTCTTAATTAAAAATAATAAAAAAAAAAAAAAAATTTCCTCCTCCAACATAAACCTAATAAATTTTTTTTTTTTCGTTTAATTCCTCAAATTCTTAATTTAAAATAATAAAAAAAAAATTTTCTCCCCCAACATAAACCTAATTTTTTTTTTCGCTTAATTCCGGGCGTTTAATCAAACACCACAAATTCTTAATTAAAAATAATAAAAAAAAAATTTTCTCCCTCAACATAAACCTAATAAAAAAAAATTGCGTAATTTCCGGCGTTTAAGCCAAACGCCACAAATTTTTAATCAAAAATAATAAAAAAAAAACTTTTCTCCCCCAACATAAACCCAAATTTTTTCCTAATTCATTCTCTCAACTTCTCTCCTCAGGCGACAACTCCTCACCGGCTCTCTCAGGCGACAACTCCTCACCGGCTCTCTCAGGCGACAACTCCTCACCGGCTCTCTCAGGCGACAACTCCTCACCGGCTCTCTCAGGCAACGACTCCTCACCGACTTGTTGTGTGTGTGTGTGTGTGTGTTAGAGAGAGAGAGAGAGAGAAAGAGAGAGGCCGTAGGTCTGTGTAAGACAATGCAGGTGAGTTTATAGTGGTGTTTCATCTTCATATGTGTATTTATAATTTCTTTGAATAGTATGTTTTGGATTTGTTGTGATTTTTCATTGTATTGTTTCAGACAAGAGTAGTATAAGTAGGTCAAGTATCAGATCTAGCCAGTGAGAGAGAAATTCACGAGTTTTTCTCATTTTTCGATGAAATCGAATACAGTGAGATCCACCAGTTCGTTGTTTTTTCATATTTATACTCTATGTATATGTGTGTGTGGTGTATTTTAAGGTTTTGAGATTAAGGCTTGATTTTGGCTGTTGTTTATGTATGGAGTGCAGCAACTCTGGGCAATCGAAGGCTGCATTTGTCACATTTAGAGATCCAAAAGCGCTTGAAATCGCATTGGTAATTCCTCGATTTTACTTTTAACTCCTGCTGGAAACTATGTACCACAGCCAGAGATTTAGGTAATTCTTTCCATTAATGCTGCAATATTTTTTCAAATATTGAAATGAAATTTATATTGTCGGACTAATTCATGTAGGTGCTGCCTAGCTTTGGACCAAATGAAAGTGGTAGCATCGGTAGTTTGGTTCAGCCATGTCTCTTCCCAAAGTTGTACATGAATCACTTTAGGTTGGTTGTATCAAAGCACTAGATACCTGAAATTGGAGATTTTTATTTTGAGTTGGCTGTTGGATATGAGTTAGATCTCAAGACTAATGCTTAGGCAGATGGTTTAGCCAAAGGGAATTTGAATTCCTTACAACTAAGGGGGAATTTTGTTCCCTTTTGGGCTTCAGTTTGTTAGTGGAACGAGGATAGGTTTTTACTGTTAAGTGCTTTCTATTTTGATTCATTGTTTATTCTCCGGAAAGTTCCTTGTTCATTGTCATTACTGAAGGAAGATCATTTTTCCCTTGTTTCTCTTTCCGTGGAGGGAAGTTTGAGTAGTTTCCTCTGCAAAAGAATAAACACGATGATAAAAGGACAAGGACAAGAAATGTTCAAACATGTTTGCATGCTTAGCAGTTTAAAAACCTTTGTTATCAGATGCCTAATCTGATCATTATTTGTAAACATATCAGCTTTTGGTGTCAAAAAGATGAATTCTAGAAAACAATCATTGAGGCACAACTGCTTATATTGCTCATATATGCTTATATTACTCTAGAAAACAATCATTAAAGCCATTGCTTTCTTCACACACACACACAAAATTCTATCTCTCTCTCTGAATTATTGGTGAATTTTTCTTCTCAATTTTATTTTATAACTAGGGCAAATAATGTACATCTTTTTTCAGTATGTATTATATTTGTTGTATATATGGAGCTTTACGTGTGGTATGTTGTGGTATAGGCTGGAACATATTTCTACCATGGACACTATGGGATGCAAAGGTCAGCAGGCTTGTATGGATCTCCGATGGTGGATGTGGCAGAGGGAGAGAGAGAGAGAGAGAGAGCCTTTTCATTATGACGGAGAGTTTAGTCTGTTACTCAGTGATTGGTGGCATAAAAGCTCTCAATTAAAATGTATGTGGCTGGCTGAAATGTTTGGTTTGGACAAAATAATATGTATTGTGAAATATTTTTGTATACTATAAGAGGGTTAATTGTATTAAAGGTCCCCAAAGTACGTGGTTTGTTTCATTTTGTTTCTAATATTTCAATTGTATTATTTTGGTTATTGAATATATTTCTATATGGTCTTTTAAATAGACAATGTTCAGATTCCTAACAATTTTTTATCATAAATTTATCACATAATACATAAATATGGACAAAAAAAAAGAATTTTGATAGCTTTTAAACAAAATTTGGGTAGCTTTTAAAAAAAAATGTATAATATAGGTAATTTTTTACCAAAACTTAAATAGATCAGTATCAAAACTGTATAATTTTGATAGTAATTTAACCAAAATTTAAGTAGAATTTGATCAAGAATTATCCAAATTATTTTTTTGTGTATATTTAAGTATTACGTGACAAGTTTATGATAAAAAATCGTTAGCAATTTGGACATTATTTGCTTGAGGGACCATATAGAAATGTATTTAACATTTTAAGGACCAAAATAATATAATTTAAACATTGGGAACCTGAGACAAATTCTATACTTTAGGGGTCTTCAATGCAATTAATCCATACTAAAATCTAAGATTGAATGATTTGAACCATTATTGTATTTTATACAAAGAGAATACTCTAATTATTACGTGGATATAACTCTAAACTCGATAGAGCCTTTATTACCTCTATAAAAATAAGTATATTTTACTTCAAAAGAAAAAAGCAAAATAGAGGAGGGCAAGGGTAACACTCATTTAAAATAACAATTGTGTATTTGAATACAATCTTCGGTGAGTTATAAAGATTGGGTCAAAATATTTGTTCATGGTCTTGCACTCCTCCTTCCCGTGGGACATTAGCATTGACACCTAAATCCTCAAAGTTTTCACCGACATCTTTGGGTGAGTCTTGATCAATATTCATGTTTGGCCTATGGGTCATCTAACCAATCTTTATAACTCACTGAAGATTGTATTCAAATACACAATTGTTTTTTTCAATGAGTGTTACCCTTGCCCTCCTCTATTTTGCTTTTTTCTTTTAAAATAAAATATACTTATTTTTATAGAGGTAATAAAGGCTCTATCGAGTTTAGAGTTATATCCACATAATAATTAAAGTATTCTCTTTGTATAAAATACAATAATGACTTTTTTGAGGGTGGGCATGTGCCCCTGGGTATATGCTTGTTCCGCCCATGCTTAGGGCAATCTGGAGACCATAGCATATACTCCACATCCCATTTGAAAATGCCTGGTCTTATACCCCAAAGATAAATTAACCAAAATTACCAAACAAACCAAAATATAACATCCCTTATAGGCCTTGAACATGGGTCACCCGTAGAGCTATTAAACAAGTCAAGTTTGAACATTTTTTTAGACTCGTTTATGTGTAAATAGTCGAACTATTAGGCTCGAATTCAACTCGATTAACACCCCTAGTCATCCGAAGAACCCATGTTCCCCAACACCAAAACTATAAGAAGAGAACGAAGGGCAGCTTGACCACTTACTGCCACTGCCCTTTTTCTCTCAAGGCCTGGCGTCTTGATTCCCTCGTTTAAGTATGAAATAATATTTATGTCTTTTTATTTATCAACAACATTAGAAAAAAAAAAAAGTGGTTGAGGAGATGAAACATGAAGAGGAAAAGGAAAAAAAGAGGAAATTTCAAAGTTGGTGCATGTAAGTTTGCATAAATGTCCGATTTTGTCAAAACTAATCATTATGTGCATGGAATACCATAAACACCAACCTTCTATATTGGATGAATTGAATGTTAATTTAGTGATAATTTGATAAATTAAAATTTTATTGGATGAAATTGAATGTTAGGTTAATTTGATGAATTAAATATTTATTAGATAGAATTGAATGCGAATTTAATGAATTGAATATTAATTTTGTGTTAATTTGATTATTTGAAAGTTAATTTGGTATTAATTTAGTGTTAATTTGATGAAATGAATATTAATTGAATAAAATTGAATCTTAATTTGATGAATTTAATGTTAAATACTTAATTTAATGAATTGAATATTTTATTATAAGAAATGAAATGTTAATTTGTTGAATTTGATGTTGATTTGATGAATTAAATATTTATTCGGTGAATTTTTATATTACATTGGTGTTGGTTTGATAAATTGAATTTTTATTAGAAGATTTTAAATGCTAATTTGATGAATTGAGTGTAAATTGCATGAATTTGAATATATATTGGATGAATTGAATGTTAATTTAGTACTAATTTGATGAATTAAAATTTTATTGGATAGACTTGAATGTTAGGTTAATTTGATAAATTAAATATTTATTAGATAGAATTGAATGTGGATTTAATGATTTGAATATTTATTTTGTATTTATTTGATGAATTGAATGTTAGTTTGGTGTTGATTTAAAAATTTTAATGTTAATTTGGTGTTAATTTGATTAATTAAATGTTAAATAGTTAATTTGAATATTAATTTAATGAATTGAATGTTTATTATAGGAAATGAGATGTTAATTTCTTGAATTGAATGTTAATTTGCTATGGATTTGATGAATTAAATCTTTATTGGATGATTTTTTATTTTAGTTTGATGAATTGAATTTTAACTTAATGAATTAAATATTAATTGGATTAATTGAATTTTAATTTGATGTTTATATGATGAATTGAATGTTTATTTGATGAAATTGAGTGTTTGTTTGATATAAATTTGATGAATTGAATACTAATTTGGTATTGATTTGATGAATTAAATGTTTATTGGATGAAATTGTATGTTATTTTGATGTTGATTTGTTAAATCTAACCTTTATTAGATGATTTTCGATGCTAATTTGATAAATTGAGTGTTAATTTAAAGAATTTAAATATAAATTAGATGAATTGTCGTGTTAATTTGATGAACTAAATATTAATTGAATGTGACTGAATGTAAAGTTGATGAATTAAATGTTTATTAGATGAAATTGAATGTTGATTTGAAGAATTGAATGTTAATTTATTATTTATTTAAAAAATTAAATTTTTATTGGATAAAATTGTATGTTACTTTAGTGTTAATTTATTAAATTGAATCTTTATTGGAGGATTTTCAATGTTAATTTTATGAATTGAATGTTAATTGAATGAATTTGAATATAAATTGGATGAAATTGAATGTTAGATTGATGAATTAAATTTTTATTAGTTGAATTTTAATGTTAATTTAATGAATTAAATATTTAATAGGTAAAATTAAATATTGATTTGTACAATTGAGTGTTACTTTTGTGTAAATTTAATCAATTGAGTATTAATTGGATGAAATTGCATGTTACTTTGATATTGATTTGATAAATTGAATATTTATGGAATGATTTTGGATGTTAGTTTGATTAATTAAGTGTTAATTGAATAAATTTGAATATAAATTGGATGAATTAAATCTTAATTTGGTGTTAATTTGATGAATTGAATATTCATTAGATGAGATTGAATATTAAGTTGATGAACTAAATGTTTATTAGTTGAATTTTAATGTTAATTTGATGAATTAAATGTCTATTACATAAAATTGAATATTGATTTAAAGAATTTAATGTTAATTTGGTGTAAATTTGATGAATATAATATTAATTAGATTAAATTGCATGTTATTTTGATTTTGATTTGATAAGTTGAATCTTTATTGGATGATTTTGGATCATAAAAGTCGTCTGAGACTATTTAAACACAAAATTGAATATTTTAGAGATAAAATTAGTAAATTACTATTTTTGGAACCATAAATATATATAACTTTAAGGATAAAAGGGTAATTAACCTTTTTAAAAAAAAAATATTACGACCAACCCTAGGAAGCGACGATTGGTCGTAGTTTAGCAAAGAAGACTTACATTCTCATCCTTAAAATTATACATATTTATTAGTTTGTCTTTAAAATATTTAATTCTGTGTTCAAATAGTATTAGATAAACATTTGACATCCAAAATCATCCAATAAAGATTCAAGTTATCAAATCAAAACCAAACTGATAATCCAATTAATATTCAACTCATCAAAATTTAAACAAAATTAACATTCAACTCTTCAAATCAAATTCAACTTCATCTAATAAACATTTAATTCATCAAATTAATATTCAAATTCAACCAATAAATATTTAATTCATCAACTTAACATTCAATGTCATCCAATTAATATTCAATTCATCAAATTAACAACAAATTAACATTCAATTCATCCAATTTATATTCAAATCCTTTCAATTAACACTCAATTAATCTAACTAACATTTAAAATCATCCAATAAAGATTTAATTTATTAAATCAAAATCAAAGTAACATGTAATTTCATCTATTTAATATTTAATTCATCAAATTTACATAATTTAACCTAATTAACATTCAATTCAACTAATTAACCTTCAATTCATCAAATTAACACTAAATCAACATTCAATTCATCAAATTAACACTCAATTCATTAAATTAACATCTAAAATTATCCAATAAAAATTTAATTTGTCAAATCAACACCAAAATAATATACAATTTTATCCAATAAACATTTAATTCATTAAATCAACACCAAATTAACATTCAATTTCATCTAATAAAATTCATCAAATTAACATTCCAAATCAACTATTTAACATTAAATTCAGACAAAAAATATATATTTTTTTATATAACATCGACGGTACCTTACCTCTCGATTCAATCTAGTTACATAGAGTAATAAAATAAAATAAAGCAAAAATACATGCTTAGTACAATAATAATTAAATAAAATTATCCTAAGCTTGATGCCTTTGAAATTAGTAGTGTCCGACTAATTTGTGTGAGCAGCTACTTGTAACTGCCCAAGCAGTCCAGCTGACATTGATCCCTGAGTAGTTGAAGCAAATTCCAGCTAGATCTACATCGTCATTACTGCAGCTGAAGTATAACACAGAAGAGTCCAACAGGTGTTGAAATTCGTTGATCCCTGCTAATAGAGTCCAAAAAATATTTATTTATCAAATTAACACCAAATTAATATTTAATTTATTAATATTTAATTCATCAAATTATTTGGAATTACAAGTTTTTAGGTTAGGATACAACTTTTGGACTAATTACCACTTTTTTGGTAACAACTTTTTTCATTCAACTATATGCCGGTTTCACTGATCATTTATTCTTTTAAAGAGACACGTGTAAAATAAATACACCAACTTACTTTATGGTATGATACCAAAAAATAAGTTGACGGTATTGTAGTTGTAACGCCCCAAAAAACCCCCGTGGGTGACATTACATTCTAAAAATCATTTACCGTATGAGAGCAATAAGTAAAATTCATCACGATGAAAGTTTCATTCATCAACTATTCATATTTTAACAAAATTTGGGCAGAGTCTCCTTTGTACGAGGAGCTCTATCCAAAACACAACCTGTACAATTATATTACAATTGACCACACCGGGTCCACATATGCATAACTATTGACCACACTGGGTCCATTTTTCCATCATAAAATAAACTTGCATTCATCATATGTCATATCCACACTATCATCCCAAATTAATAGGTCTAATCTTGGCCTTTACATCTCCAAAATGTAATAATATAACGCAGCGGAAATAACAGAAATGAACTAGAGTTCAAAAGGATATTCTAAGCATGATCTAGTCTAGAACAAAATAAAAGTGTCGCTCTAAGCGTCCACCTCGGGATCCACATCCCCGTCAAGCGGAGTCTTCCAATGGGTGGGCTCCTCGACTCCTAACTCCTCCTCAAGTGTGAAATCTGAAAAAATTTTATTTGTAGGGGGTGAGCACGAAGCTCTGTAGCAAAATCCTCTCCACTCAAACAAGGTTTGAAAAACATAGCAAACGGTCGGTCTCATTTCACAACTAACATATATATAGGTTTGGAATGAAAACAGTGACATTTTAAAAGAGATCTCAAGTTTAAACAATAGCAATAATCAGTTAAAAGAATAAAGTGAGTTTAGCATCGATAAACAAAATTCTAATTTAAGCTATTTAAGAAGGGCTTCTCCCTAAGCATTGTCCCATACCAATGCATCGGCAAGAACGACCCAACTCCCGATTCTATGTATTTTTGGTGCATCCCCGTACCATGTATGTTGATTGCTTCTCGTGAATCTACCTAACGATCATGCCTAGTCCACCAATTCCAACCAACAATCACAAATCTCTTTAGGAAGGGCGTGTACCGTCTCCTACGGCATTGACGAAATCCTCCCAAGGTGTCTAGTATACTAACCCTTTTCCTCGGTGTATATGTGAACAATAGTGATCGCGAGCACAACAACGATCCACTACGAGCATTAGGCAACCATCTCACCCCCCATTGGGATAGACTAACCTCTAACACTCTACGACATCTCTCGAAGGTAATCCAAGTCCATCACAACAACCATACAATGAGGAAATCAAGAATATTCACAATTCACAACAATTTTCCAAATATAGTAAAATCCTCAATTTTGTTTTCACATTTGTCATATAATCAAATAATCCAAGAAAATATGCAAGAGATCGTAATCTATATCATTTTGTTATACAATATTCAACACTAAAGTTTTAAAATCAAAGACAAAAAGAAATTAGGAGAAAATCCCATTTTCTTGAAAATTAGGGCTTTGAAGATAAAAAAAAAAATCAATAGAGCTTTGGTGGTTACCCACCCTTCATATTGTTCAAAACATGGCATTTATTACAAATAGAACAAGAATCATGTATTTCATATTATATATGTGAGAATGAGAGTGAAGAAACATATATCTATATACATATATATATCTATAGATATATATCTAGCCTCAATGTGAGAGATTGAGAGAAAATCCCCTACCTTAAATCAAGATTCCAAGCTAAGACCCAAGCTTCAAGACCTTCTTACTCTCCTTTTTTTTCCTCTTAATCTTCTCCTCCTAGGGTTTCAAAAGATTTGGGTGAGAGGGTAGCAAGAATGGAAGAAAATGGGAGGAGAATGTATTCTTGAAGAATTTGAAGTTTTGATTTCTACAAGGTATAAATCCCTCTTGATTGGTATTTCTATCTTCCTCTCTTCCTCTAAAATGGTTCCTAGGGTTTGGAGGGGTGAAATGAATGCTAAAGGGACGACATTAGGTTTTTATAGGGCAAGAAAATCGAGCAAAATCCGATATTTTCTGTTCAGAAAAAAAATCGGGTTTCCTTCGTACTGTTCACAGATTTTGGGTGCGACTTCCAGGTCAGTTTTGACCCATTTAGAGGTCGAATTGGAAATTTTTCATGAAATACACTTTTGTAGCCCTAGATGTCTAATATTTCCTGTCAAAATTTCAGATCAATTGGACATCAAAATATAAAGTTATGATCAAAATACTAAGCAGTGTCCATCACCCCTTTTTACCCAATTTCACTCCAATTTGGTTTTACTTCTAAAATACTTCCTAACTTCTAATACATCCCATATTACCTCTCCCAATGTTTTCCGACCTCCCGAATTCAATGGTAATGTTATTTTGATAAAAAAAAATTAATATATTTATTTAGTTACCCTTATCAATCTTAAACACATCCAAAAAAAAAAATTAAGTTTGACCCAAAAGTCAATCCGTTCGAAACTCAAACTTCATGATTAATATTTCAACAATGATTCTAAGTTTTTATCCTCATTTTATTCATATTTAGAAAACTCTTAAGATATTAGTATTCTTATTTAATTTTAGTACAGGGTCTTACAATCCACCCCCCTTAAAGAAAGTTTCGTCCTCGAAACTTACCTCAAGTAGCGAA
This sequence comes from Ilex paraguariensis, assembly GCA_963454935.2. Taxonomy (NCBI): domain Eukaryota; kingdom Viridiplantae; phylum Streptophyta; class Magnoliopsida; order Aquifoliales; family Aquifoliaceae; genus Ilex; species Ilex paraguariensis. The sequence goes on from CAUOFW020004491.1 coordinate 544,089, forward strand.
CAAATATGGATATTTCTCTCGCATCTCCCACTCCGGTTCCCAAGTTGCTTCCTCTACACCATGATGTTGCCACAGGACTTTCACCAGCTGGATTACCTTGTTGCGAAGCACTTTCTCCTGGATATCAAGAATCTTCACCAGCTGCTCTTCATAGGTGACTCCATCTTGCACTTCAATATCCTCCAAATCCATGACATGCGACGTATCTGGTTGACATTTCCTCAACATCGAAACGTGGAACACGTCATGAACTCCTGACAATGATACTGGTAGCCGAAGTTGGTATGCTACTTTGCCCACTGTCTTGATCACTTCAAATGGACCGATGTACCTTGGAGCGAGTTTTCCTTTCTTACCGAATCTAAGTACGCCCTTCTTGGGTGACACTTTAAGAAATACAAAATCTCCCTCCTTGAATTCCAAATGCCTTCTTCTCCTATCCGCATAGCTCTTTTGTCGACTCTGTGCTGTGCGTAATCTCTCCCGAATGAGCTGAATCTTCTCCGTTGTCTCCCGTACAATCTCGGGGCCAAACATACTACTCTCTCCGGCTTCCAACCAACATGTCGGGGATCTACATGGTCTTCCATACAAAGCTTCATACGGCGCCATTCTGATACTCGCTTGGTAACTGTTATTGTACGCAAATTCCACCAACGGTAAGTGATCGATCCAACTCCCTTTGAAGTCCAATGCGCAAGCTCGTAACCTGTCTTCCAAAACCTGTATCACTCTCTCGGATTGGCCATCTGTTTGAGGGTGAAAGGCTGTGCTGAAATGTAATTCTGTCCCCATAGCTTGTTGTAGACTTTGCCAAAAATGAGCCACAAAACGAGAATCGCGATCCGACACGATAGAAAGTGGAACTCCATGCAATCGAAGAATCTCTCGAATGTATAGTCTGCTCAAGATCTCTAACGAGTCTGTGGTCTTCATCCCCAAAAAGTGAGCTGACTTGGTGAGTCGATCTACGATAACCCATACGGCGTTATGCCCTCTTGAAGTCCGTGGAAAACCCGACAGGAAGTCCATGGTGATATGATCCCACTTCCACTCCGGGATAGGCAGAGACTGTAATAATCCTCCAGTCGTTGGTGCTCAATCTTCACTTGCTGACATACGGCACACCTTGAAATGAACTTTGCTACATCCTTCTTCATTCCACTCCACCAATATTGTCGTTTCATATCTCTATACATTTTTGTACTCCCCGGATGTATAGAGAACTTCGATCGGTGACACTCTCCCAACACTTCTTCCCTCACTTGGTCGTCGTTTGGCACGCATAATCTTCCCCAAAACTGTAACTCCTCATTCTTTAAAGACCAATCCTCAACAATCTCATTCCTCTCCAATTTATATCGAATTTTTGTCAACTCGGGATCTAATCGTTGCAACTCCACAATCCTTTGTCGGAGGATTGGTTGAGCTACTAGGTTAAACAAACATGATCGATCCTCCGGTCCATTAACCCATAGATCAAACTCCTCCAATGTATCCATCATTTTCCACCGTTTAGCCGCAAGGACATTGATTTCACCCTGAGACTTCCTACTCAATGCATCCGCTACTACATTAGCCTTCCCCGGATGATAGTTGAGAGTGAAGTCGTAATCTTCTAAGTACTCAATCCACCTTCTCTGCCGGAGATTTAATTCTTTCTGTGTGAACACAAGAAATTAATATTACATCAAAGAATTAAATCAATATAGATAAATAATTGATCCAAACATAATCAAAGAATTAATCAATTCAATAGAAAAAGCATGACTGAATTCATAAACAAAATAAATTCTATGACTATTCGGAGAAGAAAATATCAACAATAAATTGAGAATAATAAAAGCAAAGGAGTTTTAGTAATTAAAAATCAATTGCATAAATTAAAAATAAATAAAATACCATCTACTGTACAAGTTCATCCCTAACCTTACTTGAGAATTTAATTACCCATAAATATGATGGACAACAAAAATCTCCCAAAGAAATAAAACAAACCGATAGTCATCGGAATTATTTCCGCTCTAATCTGCGTCCGTCTTCTTCTGCCTAGCTGCTGGCTTCTTTTTTCCTTTACTTTTCTTTGTTCCAGCCGCCACTCCCAAGAGAAAGCCTCAACAAAAGGCCAGCCGCCCAGCACAAATAAAAAGAATAGGTTTTTAAAGTCAAAACTCTTTTCTAAAAATTACATTTTCCTCTTTCTTTATTCTAGCCCTTTTCACTTCAACCCCTCTTTATTCCAGCTTTTCCGTTTCAGCCTCTAAAGCCCAACTCTTGTGTAATTTGAGAAAGATAAAGTCCAATGAAAATTATGAGTGTGAGGCCTACGTGAAAGATGCATCAATTTCAGCTTTTTTACTCCATGGGCTGCCATCAAAATAAAAATAAATATAAAACCCGAATAATAAAGTTCCAAAAATATTAAATGTAAAGTCCAATTGTAAATTATTTTTCACCAACCAATAATGCAATATTTAAGATTTAAAATATTATAAAATCATGCTCAAATATATCTCAATGTGAATAGATATTAAATTCAATAATATAAATTATATCTAATTATTTATATTTATATTTTAACATTTTAATCCAATAATAGGGTATTTAGAATGCACTTTCTTGCACTCATCAATGACGTAGGGTTCAAAATGACCCATCTTTCACCCATAAATCACATATATCAATTAAGTCTGATGTTGTAACTTAATGTGATGTAATTTTATGGTAATGAGCAGATGGAATGATCAGTTTTTGACTATTAGGATTTGAGCTACAAGGTTCAAAAGAGCAATCTATGGAGAATTTGGAGATTGACACAGTAGAATTATAGTGGTTCACCAGTTCAGGAGCTTGACTAATCTACTCTTCAATGGAGACTCTTGTTCCCTTTTTACTTTGTTCCTCGTTTAGTAGGTTTACAAGATAAAGTATATATGTTACTCGCCCCCCCTCATTTGGGAGAGTTGCATAATATTTATAGGGTCGTTCCTAGTTCTATGAGATCTACCCTAAGATCCTCGTTTTTTATCCAAGGAACTCTCCTTAATTTTAGGAAAAGATCTTGGCTGATTAAGAATTTTATGCCTTGAACATGACTCTTTGTCACGTAACAGCCTCCTGTTATTATCTAATTGTTTCCTTATTGACTTGATCCGAAATGTGTACACCCAAGTGCAGGCGGTCAAGCTGTAGTAATAATTCGGTGAAGTCCGGAGTCGAATCCACAGGGAACTATGATTGGTGTTTTTGAAGTAAGCAGTAATAGAGATCAAGTGACTTTGGAAATTTTGAGTGTTTGGAGTGGTGGGGTTTTCTTGATTAGAATAGAAGATTCTTTTCAAGAGTTTTCTAGAAAAAATATAAGATTCTCAAAATGAAACAGCCACCCTTTAGCTCAAGGATTAGGACATGTAATAGAGTATCCATTTTGTTATGTTTGTACTTTATAACTCAATTAACTCCCATTTCAACAGCAAGTTAATCGGAAGATAAAGATGGACTGTGAGAATTAAGCACATGATTCTGATGCCTTTCTAGAAGTTTACAAGAATTGTCTGTACCGAGACTTAATCCGTCTACAAATAAGCAAGTGTTTCTACAAGACATCCAACCATGACATTAATGATCCATTATTTGAATAAAGCACAATGATAGTGGGGATTGAAAGGTTGTCATGAAGAGCTAGCCGGGGTAATTGCATTGAACCAATGGATCTTTCTATGCAAGAGTCATCCGTATCATAGATGGAGCCCTGGTTATACAAAGGACCTCGATCTTTGCTAGGTACTTTCAATCACCCAATAAACAAGTGGAGTATAAACCATTAAAGCATGAAGAAGACATAACTGTTGGATACTCTTTAGATATTCATCCCCTCTTACTAAAGAGTGAATGAGGAACTACTCACTTTTCATGGCCTTGGCAAAGCTAGAAGAGTGAGTGTTGCTCATCCCTCTAAGTAAGACAACTAAAACAAAGAGCTTTCCTTCAATGAAGAATAAGTGAATAACTTTTCACCCTTCACGGCTTTGGTAAAGCTCTAGAAAAGTGGAAGAGTTTCACTCTTCTAAGAAAGAAGGATGCTCAAGCAATGGAAGTGAAATACATGAACAATAAAAGTAGAGGAAAGCTAGTTGACTTTTGAAGGGTTTTCACCACAACCAAAAGATGAATTACCTCTCTTGATACTTTGTAAGTAAAAACAAGTACAACTATAAGGGGAGTCTAAGCCTCCATCATGGTTGTCACAACATGAATGTAAAGACTTAACATAAGTAAATGAAAGACTTCAACTACAAGGGGAGTCTAAGCCTCCAACATGGTAGATATAAATGGAAAATGAAAGCATAAACATGAAATAATCAAGACCTAGATTACTAAAACACTCTTACTTTACAAGAATAAAGATTGCTCCCTCCTTTCTCTCTAAGAGGAAGAATGCCCTTTAAGCTCCCAATAAGGGAGTATTTATAGGCAAGGAAGGGGATGGGGGTAAGAGATAGGTGAGGATGAGTGAATAGTATTTACCGCCATGGGAGTCAACTATTCTGCAGGCAGTCTGTAGGGGATGTTTGAACGTTATTTGGCGTTCGAACGTCAAGTTTGCCTTTGCTTTGAGGGCGTTCGAATGTTAGATGACGTTTTGATTTCTTCCACTCAAGTGGCCTGTGGTCACTGACTTGGTCACTTCCATACGCCTTGACATCATTGTTAGTACACTCAACAACTCCTTAGTCACTCAAGACAATGTTTGAACGTGAAGTGACGTTCGAACGTTGTACTCAAGTGCTTCTGGTTCTTCTTTTTTGTTGAATGCAACACGCCATGTCTCAGTAGCTGGTATTGTCAGGGTTTCAGATGACGTTCGAACATGGGTTGACGTTCGAACGTCCTTGCTTTGTTCCAACCTTCTGCATGTTTGCTCCCTTTTGTGCTGGTATTACATTAAAGTGTGATTTTTGTTGTTCTTGGGCCTTTGTTCACTTTAGGACTTGAAATGTCATTACTTAAACTCCATCAAAGCACAATTAGTCCAAAAAGGCATAGTAAAATTTGTTAACTTTGCACGAATCACACCCCTCAACCTAAATATTGCTAGTCTCTAGTAATACAATGACAATGAAAGGTAAATCTATTCCTAATGCCTTTTTCGTTGGTCATCCAGTTGTATTTAGCTTATGCAACAAGCCGTTGAAATGCTAGGTTTACCCTAGTGGACGAGTGTTGTCTTGTGAGGGTTTTCAGTGAAGCTACCCACAAACTTCAGTCGAACAAATGTGTGTGCTAGATTACTGACTTAAAAATGAATTAGCATCATGGTCGTTGGGACACTCAACCCTCAATCGTGACTTATTAGCTACATTTCTCTTCCATTGGTACTCTCTTCATGCAAAAATTAGCAATTGTCGCATTAGCATTTGAGATTCTCTGAGTAGTAGGATGGTCATACTGGAAACAAGAGTTGGTATGTAACAATCATTCCCTTTTTCCGCCTTCCGTGGATAGCTTTGATTACACAAGTCTCTCTAGGAATGCTCTCAGCAAAACAAATTGCTCCAATTATAGTGACATATATCTCATAGGTAGCATGTGATCAGAAGATGGCCAGTCAAAAAATCTCATGCATCATCAGTATAAGAGTGAAGTTTTGAGGAAACCAGTTTTAACCTTGGCATAATCTTATGAAAGAATATTGATGCAAATAAAGATATTCTAGTTAACACACCCCACTTGTAGTAGATAATACACATATGCATCACACTTGAGATCACCTAGGGCTTTTTGTAGGTTGTAATAGGGCCAGAGGTCAGTGGTTAATGAAATAACATCAATGGTGATCAAAGGCTATCTTTTTATACAGTGTTGCACACCTCTTTCTAACTTTCTTGATATTTTGCCTGGGAATGAGATTTCTTTCTTTTATTTGTCCCATTTTTCACTTTCTTGGTGATTCCTTGTCTCATAGTGTCTTTTCTCTTTTGGTTGCTTCCACTAATTTTCCTTGTTTTGAACAGTAGCCACCATTTACTATTTTTCTTGTCTTTCTGTTTTCATATTGAATTGCAAAAGGGTGCAAGAAATTCGATAGCAAGGTATGGTAAATGTGTGCTTTTGTGGCTTTGGTCATTACACGGGCGAAAAAGAATTCATTTATTTGAGGCTCAAGCATGGCTGACTAGAGATAAACTTTTGTAAAAGAATTAGCTAAGGCTCAAAGTCGATCCAAAGATGGCCTAAGATCCTTTCTCAAGTATGTGTGTATGTATGTATGCAAAAGTTCCCTGTGGGTTATGAAAAATAGATCCCTTTAGTTGCATCAATCAAAGCAATTTTAATGAGATTATTGAAAGAGATCAGAAATGAAAGAGCTTACTTTGAGTAATTGTTGATATCCTTTCAAAAAGCACTGTAAAGCTCAAGACTTACCCTAGTTTTCTTTGTCATCTCCACTGGTTATGTTGGGTGTTTCAAGGAATTTTAGTTATATAACGATTCTGTTTTCGAGTATGATTACCTTGTACGTTAAGAATAACAAATAATTATGTACATTTGACAATTTAAGCATAAAGATAGCATCGATGTTCCAAAAATTAAGGTTTTAAGTCGTGGGTGTTAAGTTGAGGTGTTAAACCGATCATGTGCTTAGTCATTTTCACAAGTAATCTTAACATCCACATGTGTTTCGTTATTAACAAGAATTAGAGTGCTAACCCTATACATGCATTTTAAACAAATAAAAGTGATAAACTGAATCATTCATTGCATAAAAGATACTCGTTTACAATAATGTCAATGATACAATTCATCCATTCAAAACATCACTTCAACTATCCACAATCATATACAAGTGTCCACAATAAGCACAAAACTACCACAAGAATTATCAAGAAGAAAACCCTCTACAATAGTACAAAAATCTCCTAAAAACTATTCAAAGAAGAATCAACAAACAACAAACAACTCAAAACAGAAATCAACTAATACTCCTCAAGAACAGAAATAATAAATCCTCTCCTCTATCTCCCTCAACACCACCAGCACCACCCCTCAAAAGCCTCAAGATCTCATCCTGCTTAGCTTCAATGCTAAGCATGATGTCCCATAGAGATCGTCGGGTGGTCGTGCTGGGGCCTGCTCGATCTGGTTGCTCTCTCTCTGTCTGCATTTCTCTTTCTTCTTCGGCGTCCAACTCTTCTTGTACCTCATCTATTCCCTAAGGAGGGTGCACTTCTTGCCTAGCCACCGGGGCACCACTATGTCATAAGCTTCTTTTGAATGATCCTTTGTTTAGTGGTCCCATTAGCTTTTGGATGTTCATTTCTAGCTTCACCCTCACTCCATTGTCGGTGCAAATTTCCATCACAAGTGTGCCAAATGGGAGTGCACTCCTCTTTGCATCGCACCCCTTCTTCATCTTATTCAAAACCATCGAGGGGAGGTCGATGCTATGCCCTTGCCCTAGTGCATAGAGCAATCGTGCCATCTCGGGCAAAATCTCATTTTTTCTTCCTATTGGCGCTAGGTTCGCCACTGCAATCAAATTAAGCATCTTGGACTTGTTAGTCAGCTCTCCTTGTTTCAAATATTTTCTTCCTTCCCATGAAAACTCAGCCTGCCCTGTCAACTCTCTTCTAATAACATTCAACACCAAATTTTTCTTAGGTGGATACATTGGGTTTTCTACCCGAGGCATGTCTTTTCTTACCTCCAAAAGACATGCCTCATCCACATCGATGTGGGTGCCTTGAACATATGTTTGGATTACTCCGTTGATGATCTCGGTGTTGGAGTAGAACTCCCTCACCATGTCAACAACAGCGTCTCCATCGTTTCTTAAATGCCACACCCATCCCCTCCTCTCCATCTCTTCCAACAATCCCAACTCAGCAAAATTCGCAATTACTACGTCCCGTTCACAAAACTACAGCATGATTTTGAAAAAAAATTTCATACCTCTCAGCCTTAAGGGCGCTTGGAAATCTAGTACGATCGTATCTCTTTCTTCTTTGTTTCCCTTCCCCTTCTTGAATGACTTCTTCTACGAAGTTTGGCTCTTGATTTACTGGTGGAGTGCACTTGGCAAGGAGCTTAACCCTAGGCATTGTGCTATTCTCATTTTTGAGCTTAAGAGGTGGTGAAAAATTTTGGTTATCTGGTGAAAATTGGGGATTTTTGATGTGGAAAAGCTTTTGGGTGGCTGATTTATGGTGGAAATGAGGAATGAGTGGAGTATTAAGGGTTGGGGAGTGAAAAGGGACCATAGGGCTTGGAGGATTTTTTAGTTTTTTGGGAATTTTGAACTGAGGAAGACAACCCAGGTATTTATAGTCTGAGGAATAACATTCGAACGTTATTTATGTTCGAACGTTGTATGAAGGATTTTAAAATATTGTTCGAACGTTGTGAACTCCCAGTACTTTTGAGTTTTGTCAGAGACCAAAGTACTGTAAGCTTCTGTCGTTCAAACGTGCTATTGGCGTTTGAACGTTGTTATCATTCGAACGGGCTATTGGCATTCGAACGAGATGAGCTCCCAGTACTTTTGTTTCCATCAGAGACTTCATTAGAGGCTGAGTACTGTAAGCAGTCTACGTTCGAACGTTACTTGGCATTCGAACGTAGAATCAAAACTCAAAAAAATTCAAAATTTTTTTTTCTGTACTTATTTTATGCAAAACAAAAGAGGGCAACATATTCAAATTTGAACCAAAATTTCATGGCGTCTCAGGACAGATCCCTATCCACGCTTCAGGTTGGTATTTTGGGACGATCATTACTCGACCCATGTTTTCATTTCAGTCAAAAGAGTTTGTACAAAAAAAATTTTTTTTTTTTAAATAGAAATTCGGACCCTTGGCTTTCATTCCAACTATTCTAATCTGAGTCTTCATCTGTCCCCGTGCCATTTGAACAACCAGTAACTCTCCCAATTTCCTGTCTCACAAATCGGTTAAACAATGTACCGGAATAGGATGGCGTGTCAGGATAATCCTTACTCTGCCCATTCACCATCCAGTCTAATCGATCGAGCGCTCGACCGAAAATTGGTTCAGAACACTGATTATATCTCTTCTCATGAAAGTATCTACCACACTGTTTACAGGCACCAAGTCTTTTGGCACGACGGCGTTTGGCATAGGTGCTTCGACCGCACAGGGGTTTCGCTTGTTGTTCCCGATCTCATTCTTTCTTACCAATCTTGCTTGTCTCATGATCACAATGTGCACATCAGAAGAAATGTGCGTAGAACTCCTAAACTAAACCAAAAAAGTTTAACATCTATGCTTTTTATACTATTAAGACTCACTATCTGGTTCTTTAACGTCTGCCAGTCACAAAGACGATCAGAGATAACCCACAAACATAATCATCAAAATATAAAACATGGTAAAACTACGGTACACAATCTGGTCAAGAACAACAACAACAGAAGCAACAACAACAACAAAAATTTTAAAAATTTTCTAATAGGCTCAGGCTCAGGCTTATATAAACTATAGTTCTCTCCCCCCAACCTAAACTGAACATTGTCCCCAATGTTTAGAATTTATCGATCAGGTGAGCTTTGAATGGTAGAGATTTGGTTCATTACCCGAAAACTACAAGCAAAATACACAAATCAACCATCTCGTTGCAGATCTGGGTTAGGGTGATAACCCTTGATTCTGAGTGCAGACAGAAGAAGCATAGCCATGTACAAATAAAGTAAACACACGTAGATTATGAGACAAAGGATGGGATCTTTCGGTAGTATGGTCATGGTGTTGTTGGGTCCAAAGTATCATAACAGCAGAGAAGAAGAAGAAAAATAGAAGAAGAAGAAGAAGAAGAATAAGAAGAAGAAGAAGAAAGAAAAGAAAAGAAAAGGGAAAGGGGCCGAGGTGTGTGGAAAGGGAGAAAAACGGGGAGGGGCCTTATAAAGGCGGTGGTGTGGTTTGGGTTGGACCGAGTTCTCCCTGACTTGGCCCTTTTTTGTGTCGGCAGACGCTTTTCTAGAAGCGCTGTTTTGGATCCATTAAAAAATGGTCTCCATATTTTTGACAAAGTCCTCCACAAAGGGTTTCAATCTCTGGCCATTGACGGTAAAGATATTACTGTTTGATGGGTTCTCCACTTCCATTGCCCCATGTTCAAACATTTTTTTGACAATGTAAGGTCCAGTCCATCTTGATTTCAACTTTCCAGGAAAAAGGCGGAGTCTTGAATTGAAAAGTAGAACTTTTTGATCTGGTTCAAAAGACTTTTGCACTATATTCTTATCATGAAAAATTTTCATTCTGGATTTTGTAATCTTAGCATTTTCATATGCTTCATTTCTTAATTCCTCCAATTCATTAATCTGGAGTTGTCTTGCTAGTCCAGCTTTGTCCATGTCAAAGTTCATTGCCTTAATAGCCCAGTATGCCCTATATTCCAATTTCACAAGTAGGTGACAAGGCTTTCCATAGACTAGTCGATAAGGAGACATGTCCAAAATTGTTTTAAAAGCAGTACGATACGCCCAGAGTGCATCAATTAGTCTTGACGATCAATCTTTGCGGTCTGGATTTGCCATTTTTTCTAATATTAATTTGATCTCCCGATTAGCTAATTCAGTCTGTCCACTAGTTTGTGGATGGTATGAAGTTGCAATTTTGTGAAAAATCAAGTATTTTTTTATCAAATTCCAGAAAGGTCGATTACAAAAATAAGCACCTCCGTCACTTATGATGAACGGGATAAAATATTTTATTTAAAAAACTTGATCACTATTTGATGATCATTATTCTGACATGGAATTGCCTCAACCCATTTGGATACATAGTCTACGGCTACGAAAATGTATAAATAGTTAAATAAAGGGGGAAATAGTCCCATAAAATCAATGCCCCAACAGTCAAAAACTTCAATTATCAGAATGGGTTTTAGAGGCATCATGTTTCTCTTTGAAATATTTCCAAACCTTTGACATGTATTGCAAGTTGAACAAAAAACATGGACATCTTTGAAAAGTGTGGGCCAGTAAAATCCACACTGCAGGATTTTCGCAGCGATTTTTCTGGATGAAAAATGACCACTACATGCTTCAGAATGACAAAATGTTATTACCTGTTTGCTTTCTTGAGTGGGGATGCAACGTCTTATGATTTGATCTTTACAGTACTTAAATACGTATGGATCTTCCCAAAAAAGTTTCAAACCTCTCTCAAAAATTTCTTTTTGTCTGTGGGAGAAAAAGACAGATGGAGTGTTCCAGTAGCAAGAAAATTAGCAATATCAGCGTACTAGGGGGTCTCATCAATTATGAACAGTTGTTCATCAGAAAATTTTTCATTGATTGACATTCCATCCTTATGAAATTCATAAGTTAACCTGGAAAGATGGTCTGCTACCACATTCTCAACACCCTTTTTGTCTTTAATGACCAAGTGAAACTCTTGAAGTAAGAGTATCCATCGCAAGAGCCTAGGTTTAGCATCCTTCTTTGTGAGCAAAAATTTTAATGCTGCATGGTCAATGAACACAGTAACAGAAGAACCAACAAGATAAGAACGAAATCTTTCCAAAGCAAAGATTACAACAAGTAATTCTTTCATTTGATCATCATTCAAAGTTTTACTTGCATAGTAAATCACATGTGGTTTCTTATCTTGTTGTTGACCTAACACAACACCTACAACATAGTCACTTGCATCACACATTAGCTCAAAGGGTAAAGTCCAGTCAGGGGGTTGTATTATTGGGACAGAAATTAACATGCCTTTAAGCTTGTCAAAAGCTTTTTAGCACATTTCACTCCAATCATAGATTACGTCATGACTTTGGAGATGACACATGGGTTTAGCTATGGTACTGAAATCTTTTATGAATCTCCTGTAAAACCCTGCATGTCCCAGAAATGATCGGACATCCTTTACAGTCTTGGGAGCAGGAAAATTCTCAATCAGATCTATTTTGGCCTTGTCACTTTCATGCCCTCAGACGACATAATGTGACCTAAGACAATGCCTTATGTTACCATGAAATGGTATTTCTCCCAATTGAGCACTAGATTTGCTTTTTGACATCTTACCAATACTTTTTCTAGGTTGCCCAGACATAAATCAAATGAGTCACCATACACAGAGAAGTCATCCATGAACACTTCCAAAAATTTATCGACTATGTCACTGAACAGACTCAACATGTATCTTTGGAATGTTGCAGGAGCGTTACAAAGTCCGAATGGCATCCTTTTGAATGCAAAGGTGCCAAAGGGGCACGTGAATGTGGTTTTCTCGTAATCATTGAGTGTTATCTCAATTTGATTGTATCTGGAATGGCCATCCAGGAAACAGTAAAATTCATGCCCTGCGATTCTCTCAAGAACCTGGTCAAGAAAGGGAAGAAGGAAATGGTCTTTTCTGGTTATCAAATTGAGTTTTCGGTAATCGATACACATCCGCCATCTTGTGACGACTCTAGTTGGTACCAGTTCATTTGCATCATTTTTAACCACTGTGACTCCAGACTTTTTAAGCACAAATTGGGTTGGACTAACCCATTTGCTATCAGAGATAGGGAAGATTATCCCGACATCTAAGAGCTTTAAAATCTCTTCCTTTACTACTTCCTTCATGTGAGGGTTCAGTCGTCACTGCATTTGACGAGAGGATTTTGAGTCCTCTTCAAGGTATATAGCATGATAGCAGATTAACGGGCTTATACCTTTCAAGTCAGCGATGATCCACCCAATGGTGCTTTTGTGGCTTTTAAGAACTTCAATCAGTTTATACTCTTGCAAGTCTGTGAGCTTAGACAAAATTACCACTAGGAATGACTCATCCTTTCCTAGGAATGCATATTTGAGGTTAGATGGGAGAGGTTTCAATTTAGGCTTCGATGACTTATCACTTGATGAGAGTGGCTTTGTACCACTTGGTGAAAGTTTCTCAAATTTGGGGGTCCATGTATTAACAACATGAATTGGGAAATTCTTTGGATCATCATCCATGATTTCAGATGTGATAGATTCTGACAAAGAAAGTTTAATGGAATTTTCACAGAATGTGTTGTTGAGATGGTCCTGGACAAAAGCCTCAATAGTATTTATTTCTCTTTCTTCTCTGTCCTCTCCTGGGTGTTTGGAAATATTGAAAATATTCAGCTCAAGTGTCATATTTCCAAAGGTTAATTTCATGACCCCATTCCTACAATTGATTAGTGCATTTGAAATTACTAGGAAGGGTCGACCAAGAATAACAGGAATTGGATTCTCTGAATATTATGCTGGCTGAGTATCTAAGACGATGAAGTCAACAGGGAATACAAAGTTGTCCACTTAAACAAGTACATCTTCAACAATACCCCTAGGAATTTTGACAGACTTGTCTGCCAACTGAATTGTGACACTTGTGGGTTTGAGTTCTCCCAGACCCAACTGCTGGTAAATAGAGAATTAGAGCAAATTGACACTTGCTCCAAGGTCTAACAGTGCTTGTTCGATTCTGAAATTTCCAATGACACGACACAGTTGGACACCCTAGATCTTTGTATTTTGGAGGGGTTTTGTGTTAAAGCAACGCATTGGCATATTCTGTCAAGAATGCTCTTTTTTGAACATTCTAGCTTCTCTTGACTGTGCACAAGTCTTTCAGAAACTTGGCATAAGATGGAACTTGTTTGATTGCATCCAGAAGTGGGATGTTGATGTTTACTTGCTTGAAGAGCTCGTAAATTTCTAGTTGATTATTCAATTTCTATGCAGTTTTGAGTCTATGAGGAAAAGGAGCAGGAATAGAACACGAGGGTTCTTCATCCTGTGATGGTTCTGGTTCTTGTTCAATCATGGGCTCGGGTTCCTCTTCTCTCACAAGTTCAGGCTCATTTGATTCAGGCTCGATTGGTGAGTTGACTGGGATGGATTTTGGCTTTGGAATTAGCTTGTTTTGAATGGTCTTGTCAATCACCTTGTCACTTCTTAGTGTAGTGACAACTTGGGCTTGACCTTATGGATTTTCCATGGATGAAGGGTTTTCCACCTGAAGTTGGTCTTGTGGTGGTTTTGGTTGGGCAGGAAACTTGCCCTTTTCTTGTGTGGTCATGGATTGGGTAAACTTTTGGATGTGACTTTTAAGATAATCGAAAGATTGAGTGGTCTGGGTTTTGAAATCAGTGAAAGCCTGAGTGAAACTATGGTTGTAGTTCATTTGGCTTTGCATGAATTGGTTCAGTGTGTCCTCAAGGTTCCTCTTTTGTGGTGGTTGGTATGGTTGGTATGCGGGAGGTCCTTAAGGTGGTGGGTGTGAACCTTGTTGGTTCATTGGAGTTGGTTGTGTGTTCCTCCAACTGAAGTGAATTGTATGTTTCAGAGTATGGGTTGGAGTAAGGCTTGTTGAAATTAGAGACAACATTTGTTTGTTCCAACAAAACCTCTTTGAATGCGGGAATTGTGGGACACTCCCCAGTAGGGTGTCTTGTTAGCGCACAAATACCACACACTTGTTCTGTGGGAGAGCTAACTTCAACTTGATGGACTTTTTTCATCTCTAAAGCTTCAAGCTTTCGAGATAGGGTGGACATTTTTGCTCTAAGGTCATCATCATCTTTCAATATATACTTACCCCCTTGGGAAGTAGATGGTTTGGCTTCAATAGTTGTGGGGGAGGCGGAGTCCCACATCTGAGAACTATCAGATATGGTATCAAAGAAATTGAAGCCTCCCCCGGACTTTTTCCCATAAACTCTCCTTGGCGTAGTCTACTGGGCAAGGAGTCATAGAAAAATCCTACCAAGGTCCAATTCTCAAAAGCATGGTGTGGGCAAGACTGGAGTAGATCTTTGAAGCTCTCCCAAATTTGGTAAAAGGTTTCTCCTTCTTTGACTAAAAATTCATGATTTGCCTTTTCAATGCATTAGTGTGGTGTAGAGGAAAAAACTTTCTGAAAAATTTATTTTGTAATGCCCGCTAGTTAGGTATTGAAAGAGCTTGTAAAGAATTTATCCATTGTTTAGCTTTATCCCTTAGGGAAAAAGGGAAAAGTTTCATCTTGGCCAGTTCAGAATTGTCTTGAAAAGTTCCACATACTTTCTCAAATTCTTTTATATGCATATATGGGTTTTCTATTTCGCGTCCACAAAATTGAGGAAGTAGTTGAACTATCCCCGTCTTTACAGTAAAGGGGGTGCATCTTCAAGAAAAACAAAACAAGAGGGGACACTATTCCTAGTGGGATTCAAGTAATCCCTCAGACTTCGAATGTTAGGTACTTCCCCTTCCTTTATAGGAATTTCCTCTTGTTTTTCACCATTTACCATTTTACTTTCACAAGAGTCTGCTACTGATCCAAGTGAAAGTGGTTCAGATTGATTCACAGATCCAGAAGATTCAGCAGGCAAATTTTGATAGTGAAGGACTTTTTTAGACATAAAAGTAATTAACACAACTTAATATACAGTAAAGCAAAGTTATACACAAAAATAAGGTCTTTTTACCTTTTACTATAAAAGATATTTTATGGCTCCCTGGCAACGGCGCCAAAAACTTGGCTTGATCCGAAATGTATACACCCAAGTGCAAGCGGTCAAGCTGTAGTAATAATCCAGTGAAGTCCGAAGTCGAATCGACATGGAACTATGATTGGTGTTTTTGAAGTAAGCAGTAACAGAGACCAAGTGACTTTGGAAATTTTGAGTGTTTGGAGTGGTGGGGTTTTCTTGATTATAATAGAAGATTATTTTCAAGAGTTTTCTACACAAAATATAAGATTCTCAAAAAGAAATAGCCACCCTTTAGCTCAAGGATCAGAACATGTAATAGAGTATCCATTTTGTTATGTTTGTGCTTTATAACTCAATTAACTCCCGTGTCAACAACAAGTTAATTGAAAGATAAAGATGGATTGTGAGAATTAAGCACATGATTCCGATGCCTTTCTAAAAGTTTACAAGAATTGTCTGTGCCAAAACTTAACCCGTCATGGCATTAATTATCCATTCTTTGAATAAAGCGCAATGATAGTGGGGATTGAAAGGTTGTCATGAAGAGCTAGCCGGGGTACTTGCATTGAACCAACGGATCTTTCTATGCAGGAGTCATCCGTGTCATAGATGGAGCCCTGGTTATACAAAGGACCTCGATCTTTGCTAGGTACATTCAATCACCCAATGAACATGTGGAGTATAAACCATTAAAGCATGAAGAAGTTGCACAGACATAACTGTTGGATACTCTTTACATATTCATCCACTCTTACTAAATAGTGAATAAGGAACTACTCACTTTTCATGGCCTTGGCAAAGCTAGAAGAGTGAGTGCTACTCATCCCTCTAAGTAGAGAAGCTACTAAGTAAGACAACTTAAACAAAGAGTTTTCCTTCAATGAAGAATAAGTGAATCACTTTTCACCCTTCACGGCTTTGGTAAAACTCTAGAAAAGTGGAAGAGTTTCACTCTTCTAAGAAAGAAGGATGCTCAAGCAATGGAAGTGAAATACATGAACAATAAAAGTAGAAGAAAGCTAGTTGACTTTTGAAGGGTTTCCACCATAACCAAAAGATGAACTACCTCTCTTGATACTTTGTAAGTAAAAGCAAGTACAACTACAAGGGGAGTCTAAACCTCCATCATAGTTGTCATAACATGAATGTAAAGACTTAACATAAGTAAATGAAAGACTTCAACTATAAGGGGAGTCTAAGCCTCCAACATGGTTGATATAAATGGAAAATGAAAGCATAAACATGAAATATTCAAGACCTAGATTACTCAAACACTCTTACTTTACAAGAATAAAGATTGCTCCCTCCTTTCTCTCCAAGAGGAAGAATGCCCTTTAAACTCCCAACAAGGGAGTATTTATAGGCAAGGAAGGGGAGGGGGTAAGAGATAGATGAGGATGAGTGAATAGTATTTGCCACCCATGGAGTCAACTATTCTGCAGGCAGTCTGCAGGGGGACGTTCGAACGTTATCTGGCATTCGAACGCCAAGTTTGCCGTTGCTTTGAGGGCGTTTGAACATCAGATGACGTTTGATTTCTTCCACTCAGTGGCTTGTGGTCACTGAATTGGTCTCTAACTTGGTCACTTCCATACGCCTTGACATCATTGTCTGTACACTCACCAACTCCTCAGTCACTCAAGACAACGTTCGAACGTGGAGTGACGTTCGAACGTTGTACTCAAGTGCTTCTGGTTCTTCTCTTTTTGTTGACTGCAACACGCCATGTCTCAGCAGTTGGTCTTGTCAGGGTTTCAGATGACGTTCAAACGTGGGTTGACGTTCGAACGTCCTTGCTTTGTTCCAACCTTCTGCATGTTTGCTCCCTTTTGTGCTGGTGTTACATTAAAGTGTGATTTTTGTTGTTCTTGGGCCTTTGTTCACTTTAGGACCTGGAATATCATTACTTAAACTCCATCAAAACACTATTAGTCCAAAAAGGTATAGTAAAATTTGTTAACTTTACGCACGAATCACTTATCACTTCAGTTGTTGGCGTGCCTGGGGGGGGGGAAGAGCTCTAGCTCTGACCTATGCTCTGTGTGTCTTTCTGACTTCTTTTCCAGACCTGCTCGTCTGACCTCTTGGTCCGACCTCTTGGTCAGACCTCATGCTTGGAAATTACTCTGAGTACTATCAGTTGTCCCCAACCCTTACTCCAAGTGAACTTGAGTGGGGGCTAAGCTGAGGCTTAATCAGGCTTAACCTCCAGAAGTTGACCTTGATTTACGTGTAAACAAATTTTTGACAATTTCAGGCAATCATTTCACTTCCTAGTTTCTCGTGCACGCTCTCCACTCTATACCGTTAGCTTAAATGCTTCCAAATTGAGGGGGAGCGGTTCATTCTATCCTTTGAACTCCCTTCCTGTACTTTTCCCTCTCTTCTTCCTCCGACTTTCAATTTTTCCATCTTGCTAGTGCCACTAGAGTTTCATTGAGGAAATGATTTCCCAGATCCAATCCGAGGTTTCGACGTGGTTTGCTCTTTGTCCTTGATTTTGGCTTTGGCCTCTGTTCCTCTTCTCCTAGGTGCATTTTTTATCCTCTGTTTGGCTCTTCGTTCTGGATCCCTCAGACTTGAGGTGGTTCTTGCATTTTTGGACCTTTCAATTTTGCTACTTTAGAAACCGAGGTCGATCGTTGTCTCGAATTCCCCTTTTCTTGGACGCATATTCAATTGCTAGGGTCTTCCTCATTGGAAGTTGTTGTGTTGCTGCCCAAACCCTTAGGGAGTGTTTCGTGAATATCCCACCTCTTTATCGCACCTTTAGACTCCTTTTTTCTTGCCCCCACTATGTCTGCCTCTTCCGAAGCCACCCCTTCCTCTGTTTCCCTCCTGGGGGATAGGTCTGCTGAAGATAACTCGGATTTAGGCAAGGAAATCGATAAATTCCCTAGAGTGTTGATTCTGCTGAAGCTAAGGGAAACACCAGGAAAACTCCCATATCTGCCTCCCCTACACCCAAGAATTCTAATAAAGGCAAGACTAAGGTAAGTGGAGTTGGTATTTCTGGGCAGGTGCCGAAGGCAAGCTGCTGTTTGGCAGCTGCTGAGCTCGCAGGCCCCAATGAGGTTCACCCATCTCTAATAAA
>CAUOFW020004492.1:0-31057 GCA_963454935.2 Ilex paraguariensis
ATACAAGCGTCCACTATCTTTTGCCCTTCTTAACGTTCAAATCCTAACTCTTCTTGTTTGCTGGGAAAATCCCATGCAATTCGAAAAGAAGGCTTGGTATTACTCTCTTGCTTTGTCATCATGGCATGCCCTGCATTGACCGCCTTCACCAATTCCTCCTTTGTTCTTATTTCATCACGTCTTTACCCTCTGAACCTTAGCACAGCGTCTACCACTACCCTGAAGACTTTACATCCTCCAAAATCATTATTTTAAAATTAAGGAATTTGCTTGCACATGAACTTTGAATAATAATTAATTTGGTAGGAACCCGTTTATTCTTTTAAGCTGGATTCCACCCCGGGATTTTAAAATCAGGATTGTAGCTTGGATCTATAGGCGAGGTTGAAGGATCAAAATCGTAAGATAAGACAGAGAATCATAAGATCCTTACCAATTGAAAATAGAGACGAAAAATATAGACAATATACAAAATTCTTAAACAAGATTAAACAAAATTAATATATATGAAAATAGAAATGGCATTACAAAATAAAAATTAGAGATGTGATTGAAATTTGAGAAATTAACATTTGAGCATTAAGAGTTGAAAATTAAGTTGGACTGTTAATAATTAATGTGGGATTTTGCAAAGAGAAATTAGAGAATTGAAATATTTTGATCTTATCTATTGGATAGAAACAAATATGGGCTAGAGATTGGAAAGTTGAAAGGCTGTGGAATAATAACATTACTAGTCAACATCCAAACAAAGAAAAAAAAAACGACTAATTGGCTATGATCACTCTTTTTTTTTCTTTCATTATTTTTGCAAGGCTATGATCACTCGCCAAGGAGAACATCAATCTTAACCTTGCTTTCAACTTTTTTAATGAGAGAGACGAGCATAAAGAGACATGTTTTGTGAACGAAATAAATAATATCTCTTTTCTCATCTGATGAAATTCTCTAATAGCTGACAATTATATGGACGACAGTCTTGCTTGGATTGAGTCTTTAATTATTAAAAAGATAAATATGGATTGGGTTTGCTCAATAACTGAATTCTTCTGACAATCGCGACCCATTAAGATCTTATAAATTTGGGATTCTACAAGAGACTCGATTGCTTTGCTTATACCGGATCGTAGGATTGTGATATTCTTTGATCTGGATTTGAATTTTGCTAACATGATCCCTCCCTTAGACTCATTATTTTTTGCTCCACTGAACTTGTAGGTATTGCATCCCATTGTCCAAACCTTGGCTTGAGAATCCTCTCTAAGAGTCCTTCCACCAAGTCTCACAATCAATCAGCTCATATCTTTAGGTGTTTTGAGATACAGGCCTCCCTACGTCAGAATGATAATTTGCGAAGAGTTAAAGCTAGCAGAGGGTTAGGATGTATTTGTCAACACTGACAAGAATACTATTCTGGGAACAACTACCAAGTTATAGCATATACATACTTTCCCTAATAGAGTCAACTCACCAACTCATTTCAAGAAAGTTTTATCCTAACTATTTGGTGTCGGCTACTGGAGAAATAAAGTAGCAAGTATTATATCTGAGATTTCCCCTATTTATACGATTTTGCTACGATGTTTCAAAGAGGAAAATCCCCGCGGGCTTGTTATTAAAGAGCATGATCTCAGAGCTGCCTATATTGTGATTGTATCATTGTAAGTATAAACATCTGTCATTGGAAATTGTCCACTTCTTGTAAGTTCTTTATAGCCTTCAGATTCACGTATGTATACAGGTAAAGGTGCCAAGCTAAGCTTACTCTTATATTTATCATCAACAAACTCATCAACATCTGTACTTATATTTGCTGATTAATCTTTTGTGATCATTGGGTTCAGCACTCCAGGGAAAGCATTGGAATAGCAGGAAGATGGAAGTGTAATAGTAGAGAAGATAGGAACAGCAAAGATGATGGAGAGAGAGGAGAGACTGAAGCTAAATCTTGAAAATATGGCATAGGAACAGTCAGAAGACAAAATCTCATTGGAAAAGGAGGTGAAATGTCAAATAATTCATCTGATTTTCAGGAAATAGGTTAGACAGGGCCACATAAGTGTTTTCTGCTTTTGTTTTCTGGTAGGGCATCTCAGGTTAATCTGTGGGCAATTTTGTGGAGTTACATATTTTCATGGATGGTGGATGACCTCTTGTCCACTGTTTGCAAATGTAAAATGAGCTTTGGCTACTGGAAATTGCCCGGTGTTGTATGTGGTTGAGAATATCCTTTTTTGCCTCTCTCTGTATCCGAGTCATGGGTTGGGTTTCGGCCGAATGATTGGCCACTCCTCTTCCAGAGATTAAATCTATGTTTTTCACAAACTAACTGGACGGTGTACAATTCTGCCGTAGTTATTACGAGCAATATAGTGATGCTTACAAATGTGATATTCACGAATTTTTGCTTTTGTAAAAATATGGTGATACATTTTGTTGTTTTGATTCTCAGATTGCCTAGAGTTGCAAAATGGTATTTGCACATAAAAGAAGTGAGACACAACTTTTTGGCATAGAATAAATTTTTTTTGCAGCCTCTTGTGAAATTCATTAATTAGCTCTTCTACAAAATCAGTCGCATGTACTGTCTTATCGAGGAATCAATTAATGCTGCTGTACTTCTTGGCAAATTTTGTTTCGAATTTATCTGGTTAGTTATTGATGACGGTTTAGAATGTCCACCGAGCTTGAGATGCTATAGTGAGCTAGGACAATCCCCTTGTAACCTGCAAAGGCAAATCGAAGACCGGAGATGATCTGGGGGGCGACCCTCGGATGGTAAAGTTAGTTGAAGATATTGGAGGGATCTAAGGAAGCTTTGTTCATGTTCAATTCACTTATCTTGATCTCTTTAATGACCTCCCCTATTATTGGCCGTATGGTTAGGTTAGTGGATTCTGCTCCGCTAATTTGAGCTACTAAGCCCGGCATTCCAAGCACGTGTCTTTTCCTTGTTAATCAATTGCTCGACGTTATTTGTACCTGGTCCGCATTTAATTTTTTTGTCCGTTAGTGTCTTAGGAAGTGGCGTCGTGACTCGTGCAGATGTAACTGCCAAAGGGTTGTTGTATGACTAGTGTTTAAACACGCTTCACTGTTAGAGCCCAGCATGCCTTAAGAACTCGTCCAATAACCCGGGTATGTTGCTCTTCCATGATCTTGATTCTTGATTTGCTTGGATTCTTCAAATGGGAGTATTTAGGTTGGAGTCGCACATTTCAATTGTATGTCTATCCTTTTTGTTTTTTCAAGTGGAAAGGTCACAATCTCGATCACTTGGACCTCTTTGTTGATCGATTTTTCTAGTCTCAATTTGTGACGCTCCTAAAATCGGAGGTCTTTTATTAACCGTTGACTACCCATCAATCCGCGGAAGTGCTTGTGATCATTACACAATCCGACATCACATCAATATCATCCCCTTAATTGGGATCACAAAATCCAACATTTGGACGGAGTTTCCATTGTACCAGGAACTCACAATGCATAACCTGTATACATTACATTTACATGATCCATCCGAGATCTAATATACAACAATTTTTTCTCATTTAACGTTCATTTATATCATTTGAACAAAAGAATCCAAAGTCCAAAAGTATAGCACAATATTCTTAATATTTGAGATTTTTAGAAAACCTACCAGAAGGTTTTGCCTCCTGAAAAATTTCTTCCAGAAGACCTTCTGGAAGGTTTTGCCCATTGAAAAACTTCTTCCGGAAGGTCTTATCTAATCTTCCGGAAGGTTTTCTTTGTTTTCTTACGATTCCTTCCTTTTTCAATTCTAATCTATTTCAAATTTATTCAAACCAACCCAAAACATATATAACAAAGTTTTTCATATAAACATGGTCTATTACAATCATCTCCATATAATTACATACCCAAAACTAAATTTCATAAAAGATGTACAACATGAGTCATAAAAGCCACAAATCGACCTTCTTCACCCTTGAGACTAGAATTGGGAGTCGTCCGCTAGTGTGAACCCCGCACTTGGAATGTTTTTCCACGAAGGGTGAGTCACGCTTAATAGGGTGCCTCATAAAAAGGTTACTCCCTAACCTAGATGCATATAAAATGTTCACATGCAACAATCAACCATTCAATACATTTTCATCAAGAATATGCATTCAATAACAAGAATTTCATACCATGTAATGAAATGAGATGAGACTCATTCATGTAATTTAACCCGAGCCCTCATCGGCTCCCACAACACAATGCAATGTCAATGTATGAAAATCGGGCATTCCAAGCCTCTGTCATTGATGTTACACATCGAATGACATATTTTTATTAAACAAAATCATGTGTTTTTGTTAGGTAGCAGACTTTTGGTGTCGCACCGCCGGCTCTGCACACCGATACACTTTTTTGGACTTGCACTATCGGAAAGTGTATAAACCAGTAGCCGGGTTTTGCATCCGAGTGAGAGTCTAGTCTTTCTTGCTATATCCGACACAAATTTTTTCATGCAACCGTGTGACTCAGTTGGAACTTTGTACCAATTTTTCTCGAGTCCATCCATCATCCACTAAGTATGGTGTTTGATTTAGCGATGCACACACACACACACACTCTCTCTTTCTCTATCTCATGTCCAATGCCCATGAATGTGATGCCAACATCATGCCCAATATGCAATGAATGTCAAATAAACTATTTCAATACATATCATAGATAATTACATCTTGAGGATATAATTTCCATAATTCATTAATTGCCAATATATCATAAGTATATATCAACATTTCATTCAACACAATTTCTAAGCATGTCATTACTTAATCATGCAATTAACACACTAATTTTATCAAGGCATAATGTAAACATATAACATGCCCACAAATCACATTTAGCTAAGAAATTACTTACTTAGCAATTTCTAATCACCAATTCACACTGGAATTAAATTTACCTATTTTCAATATCCAATTCCATCAACTTTATAACAATAGACAAGTGATATATAATTCTATCAACCTACCTATCTCATATAAATACCTTAAGTTGGAAATAAACTTAATTAGGGAGAAAATCCTCTCTCTTGAAGCGTAAAACGACGTTAAGAAGCTTCAATAACCCAAAATAAGCTAGAATCTCCACTTTCTCCAAATCTCGTTTCTTAAACTTCGGTGAAAACCTCCTTTTTTGTATGGTCGCATAGGCCACGACGAGGAGGTCGACTTTTGTTCTTGGCTCATGTTGATTTGAGTGACGGGGAGTCATAGGTCATAGAGAGAAGTTGAATTTTCTCTATTTTTCCCTCTTTTCTTCTCCAAGGTGAAGACCCAGCAGATTTGTGGGGAATAAATATAATTTCCATTTTTTATACTCCCTAACTACTTGGTCCTCATTGCGCCACATAGGTCTCCACTTTCGGTTTCAATTTTGACCCAAAAACGATTAAATTTCACTTCGATTCAAGTTCAAAATATTTTTATTTTAATTTACTTTAAATTATTTTTTAATTTTTAAAATTTTATTCAAAAATTCGTTGTTGGGTCACCCGAGGTTCGATCGTCTCGTGAAACGTAAAAATTCGACTATCTCAGAATTCAACGAAAATTGATGGGGTAGTTAGATTTTGTGAGACGAATCCAACGATGAGGTCCAAATCGTTATCCGAACTCTAGAAAAATTTAATTTTGTAACTTATACCGTAGTGACAAATTATCGTTTTGTCTTTTTTTTTTATAAAAGTTTAAATTTACCCATGTTTTACATTCTTCCTCCATTATAAGAATTTTGTCATTGGAATTCACACACACATACACACTTAACCGCATGTATATGCAACAAGTAATACTATACTCAAAATTGTAAACATGTACCTCCATCCTCGAACAATAATGGATAACTAGTACGTATGGTGTCCTCACGCTCTCATGTTGCCTCCTCTATACCTCGGTGCTGCCACAACACATTCACTAGCCTTACAGTCTTTCCTCGTAAAACCTGCTCCCAACTGTCCATGATACGCATTGGTCCCTCCTCAAATGTCACATCTGCATCAACAATCAACTCGCCCCAATCCACCACATGTGTCGAATCTGGAGTATACTTCCACAGCATAAAGACATGGAATACTGCGTGAACACCCGATAAATTTGACGGTAATGCTAACCGGTAAGTCACTGTACCCACCCTATCGAGTACCTCGAAGGGCCCGATAAGCTTTCCCTGCTTTCTAAATCTGACCACTCTTCTCTTAGGCGTCACCTTCAAAAAGACATGATCACCAACCTCAAATCTAGAGGTCGCTTTTATCTGTCAGCATAGCTCTTCTGCCAGCTTTGAGCCGTGAAAAGACGCTTTCGAATCAAGTCCATCTTCTCCAAGTTATCTCTAATCAGATTTGGACCCGTGGAATGTCTCTCTCCCACCTCCGTCCAACACACCAGAGAACGACAAGGCCTCCTATATAACTCCTCATAAGGTGCCATCTGTATGCTCGTCTGATAACTATTGTTATAGACAAACTCCACTAAGGATAAATGCTCTTTCCAACTACCCTTGAGATCTAAGACACATGCCCACAATATGTCCTCTAAAACCTAGATGGTCCTCTCTGATTGACCGTCTATCTGGGAATGAAAAACAGTACTCATTGTCAATTGTGTCCCCATAGCCTGCTAGAAACTCTCCCAAAAATGAGCCATAAACTTGGGGGTTTTGATCCGATATTATAGATACGGGCACCCTATGCAACCAAACTATCTCCTGTATGTACAACCTATAGAACTCCTCCAGCTTAAAGGTCATCCGCACCGCCAAAAAGTGTGCCGACTTGGTAAGTCGGTTCAATATCACCCACACCGCGTCATACCCCCATGATGTCCATGACAAGTGAGTCACAAAATCTATCATGACGTGTTCTCACTTCCACTCAACCACCTATAAAGGTTGGAGCAATTTTGCTGATCTCTGGTGCTCAGCCTTCACCTATTGACACGTGAGACATCTACTGACAAAGTCTCCAATGTGTCTCTTCATTTCACTCCAATAGTACTGGCGACAGAGATCATGATATATCTTTGTGCTGCCTAGATGAGCCTTAAAACTGGAGCAATAAAACTCCCTGAGGATCTCTTCTCTCAAATCTATAGACTATGAAACTACAACCCTTCCCCTATACCAAAGACTACCCATCCGCATGAATGGCTTAGCCCTCACCACCTGTACCCGACTGTATCCGGTCCTGATGGACAATATCTTCGTGTCTTGCCCCTAGGACTCGATCACTCTACTCAGTAAGGAAGACATAGCCACCAAAATCCTCCAAAGTGTCATGAGCCTGACCTCTATAGTGTAGCCCAAACTGTCCCATAATCTCGAACATCTGCCACTCTCGGGAAGCCACACTAGTCAATACTCCCTGTGACTTTCGGCTGACTGCATCAGCCACTATATTTGCCTTACCAAAGTGGTAATGCAAAGTGAAGTCGTAGTCCTCTAAATACTCCATCTACCTGTGTTGCCTCATGTTGAGGTCCTGTTGTGTAAAGATATATTTAAGACTTTTGTTTTCTGAAAACACTTCAAACTGCTCACCATATAAGAAGTGGCACCAACCTTTCAAAGCAAAGACAATGACCACCAACTCCATGTCTTGCATGGGTTAGTTGTGGTCGTGGTTCTTTAATTGTCAAGAACCATAAGTCACCACCCTCCTAGACTGCATCAAAACACAATCAAGTCCGTCTCTAAAGGCATTATAGTACGCTGTGTACATCTGTCCCCTTTTCAGAACTATCAAAATAGGAGTTGAAGTAAGCATTCTCTTCAACTCTTGGAATGCCTCCTCACACGATTCATCTCACTGAAATTTGACCTCCTTCTGAGTCAACTTGGTCATAAGTGTGGCTAGTATGAAGAAGTTCTCGATGAACCTCTGATAGTATCCTGCCAATCCCAAGAAACTACGTATCTCAAAGATTGACTTCGGCCTCTCCCAACTCATAACTGTCTCAACCTTCTCCAGGTCAACTGACACACACAAAAGCAGACACCACGTGTCCCACAAATTTTACCTCTGTAAGCCAAAATTCATATTTGCTGAACTTGGCGTACACTTGATGGTTCCTCAAGGTCTAGAGAACAATCCTCAAGTAACCCTCATGCTCCTCCTCAGACTTGAAGTAGATCAGGATGTCGTCAACAAACACCACAACGAACTGATCTAAATAGGTTTGGAACACCCTATGCATGAGATCCAAAAATGCTGCTGGGGCATTCATTAATCCAAATGGCATCACAGTGAACTTGAAAATGCCCATACCGCATTTTGAATGTTGTCTTAGGGATATCTCCTTCTCTGATTCTCAACTGATGGTAGCCCATGCCAAGATCTATCTTGGAGTAGACCCGCACTCCCCTCAGCTAATCAAATAGATTATCAATCCTCGGCAAAGGATACCTACTCTTGATGGTGACCCCGTTCAACTGCCAATAATCTATACATAACCGAAGGGTCTTGTCCTTCTTCTTGACAAATAATACCAGAGTGCCCCACGGTGCAGTGCTCGGTCTAATAAAGCCCTTGTTCAATAATTCTTGTAATTGGACTTTGAGTTCTTGCAACTTAGCTGATGCTATACTATGCAAAGTCATAAAAATAGGAGATGTACCCAGATGCAAGTCGATACTAAAGTCTACATCCCTATGGGGAGGTAATCCTGGTAGTTTGTCAAGTAAAACGTTCTCATACTCACAGACAACCCCGAGTTAGGCCTAATTCTTGTCTCATATCGTCCTCCAGAGTATGGCTCGCAAGCCAACCCATCAATTGTCTATGCCATCAAGAGTCATACATGGCTTAGGGCAAGGCATCATGTTTTTCCCCTGAAACTTGAAACAAACGTCTTCCGGTGTATAGGTAGTTACCCTTTTTCGATCGCAATAAATGACGACCCGATGTGCCGTCAACTAGTCCATCCCAAGGATGACATCGAACTTCGACATGTCCATGACCCTAAGGTTCACGGTGAGTAGAACCTCCGAGATCTCTAGCTCATAACCTCGACATATCTGGTCAACACACATCCTAGCTCCTAGGGGTGAATTCATATACAATGACTCTGCCAAGGCATCAACCTCTAAGCTTAAATCCCTCATACATGATGCATAAATGAATGAATGTGATGCACCAGATTCAAATAACACCTTAGCCCATAAGTGAGAGAGTGAAAATATACCTTGAATGACTGATTGATCCACTAGCTTAGCCTGAGGTGTGATGGTGTAGACACACCCCTGGGTCCTCGAAGTCCTGACCTACATGCCTTGTCCTCGACCTCAGCCCATGCCTTGACCCATCTGGCCTAACTGCGGAGTCCCCACTCGAAAAGTGGTTGGGGCCTGAGTGGTGCCATGAAATTGATACTAACTTCCCTGACCCGTGGTGGGGTAAGAAGGAACAAAGTATGTATGTGACTGTCCCACTGATAACTGAGACTGAAATGTCCCTTAACCTTGGGATCCTTGTCTTTGGGGACAATCCCGCTTCATGTGGTCTAGTTGGTTGCAACGAAAACATATCCGTGAGCCTGCCTGGCTAGAAACCCTGAAGTGTCTCTCGCCTTGGGAAGACTGACCTTGTCCTTGGCTTTGATAGCTGCGGCCTTGTCCCTGATGTCCATGAAGTAGAAATTCGTTGCTTCTTCCCCCAACTAGAAGAAGAGGATTGACCCTCATTCT
This sequence comes from Ilex paraguariensis, assembly GCA_963454935.2. Taxonomy (NCBI): domain Eukaryota; kingdom Viridiplantae; phylum Streptophyta; class Magnoliopsida; order Aquifoliales; family Aquifoliaceae; genus Ilex; species Ilex paraguariensis. The sequence continues at coordinate 9,703 of CAUOFW020004492.1, forward strand.
TCTTATCCTTAGCACCTGCCTCCAGGATGCTTCGTGCGTAATCGACCTCTCTTTCAATAACCATTGTCGTCTCGACCATTGAGTCTAAATCCTGTAGGCGGTGGCCCACAATTTTACGCTAGATGGACAACTTCAACCCATCCTCAAACCTTCTCACTTTGGCCAAGTTTGTGGCCACATAATCGTTGACAAAGTGGGCTAATTCAGTGAACTTAGCCACATACTCCATCACTATCATAATCCCTTGCTTCAAGTTTACGAATTCCTGAACCTTCGTATGTCGAACGGCCACTAGGAAGTACTTGCCCATGAAGAGCTCCCGGATTTATCTCCATGTCATTACCTCTAAGTTCTTCGAGGCCTTTGCCTAATCCCACCACAGATGGACTTCTACCTCTAGTTGAAATGTAGCTAGCCTTATCTTCGTGGCATCAAATGTGATCTTTATAACCTCTAAAATCTTGTCGACTTATTGAAACCAACAGTCGGCCACTATCAGAACCGCCCCTCCCAAAAAATTTGGAGGTTTGTGTGCCTTAAACCTTTGGAGGTTACTTGAGCCTCCTTGCCCCGCATTTGCACTAGCCTGTGCAATGGTGGCTGCCATCGTGCCAATAGCCTCCATGAAAGCTTGTCGGTCAAAGGCAAGTGGTGGTTGGTTGTTGTTCTGCCCATCGCCTCGGTCACATTCTCTTCCTCTAATTTCCATCTACACACATGCCAAATAGCAACATGACATTTACTTAGTATCCCAAGATAGAGATCAAGTTTAAATTTTGAGATTTCTCTCCTTATCTCACTAGTAGTGCATGTGCCACTCACGAGTAGACATCTACACCCTGAACCATCTCGTTTATTTTCTTTCAGACCCCCAAGGTTATATTCTCTAACCCTAGTGTCTCTTATCCATATATATTTAACCATGCATACAATTTACATAACACATAACATGTAGCATTTAAAACACATAACATGAAATACACAATGGATGCAATGGTCTAGACCTATACCCCATCATGCCTTACGTAATTCATAAATCTAGGTTCTGATACCAAGCTGTGACGCCCCTAAAACCAAGGGTCTTTTATTAACTGTTGACCACCCATCCACCCGCGAAAATGCCCGTGATCGTCGCACAATCCGACATCACGTCAATAGCATCCCCTTAATCGGGATCACAAAACCCAAATTTGAACAGAGTCTCCCTTGTACCGGGAACTCCCAATGCATAACTTGTGTACACTGCATTCACATGACCCATCCGAGGTCCAATATACAACAATTTATTTTCATTTAATGTCTATTTATATCATTTGAACAAAATTTGAGACTTTTAGAAAACCTACCAGAAGGTTTTGATCAACCTTCTGGAAGGTTTTTCCTTCTACAAAATTTCTTCCAAAAGGTTTTGTCCATTGGAAAACTTCTTCCGGAAGGTCTTGTCTAATCTTCTGGAAGTTTTTCTCTGTTTTCCTACGGTTCCTTCCTTTTTTAATTCCAATCCATTCCAAATGCATTTAAGCCAACCCAACACATATATAATGAAGTTTTTCATATAAACATGGTCTATTACAATCATCTCCGCATAATTACATGCCTAAAACTAAATTTCACAAAAGTTAAACAACATGAGTCATAAAAGTCATAAGTCGGTCTTCTTCACCCTTGAGGCTCGAATTAAGAGCCGTCCACCGATGTGAACCTCACGCTTGAAATATTTTCTAGGAATGGTGAGTCATGCTCAATAGGGTGTCTCCTAAAGAAGTTACTCTCCAATCTAGATGCATATAAAATATTCACATGCAACAATCAACCATTCAAAACATTTCCATCAAGAATATGCATTCAATGACAAGAATTTCATTTCATATTATAAATGAGATGAGACTCACTCATGCACTTTAACTCGAGTACTCATTAGCTCCCACAACACAACGCAATGCCAATGTGTGAAAACTAGGCATTCCAAGCCTCCGCCATTGATGTTACACATCGAATGACATTTTTTTATTAAACAAAATCATGTGTCTTTGTTGGGTTGCGGACTTTTGGGGTTTCACTACTGACTCTACACACCGATACATTTTTTGGACTTGCACTGTCGAAAGTGTATAAACCAGTAGCCAGATCTTGCACCCGAGAGAGAGTTTAATCCTTCTTGTCATACCCGTCACAAGTTTTTCATGCAACCATGCGACTCAGTCAGAACTTTTTTCTAACTTTTCCCGAGCCCATCCATCATCTACCAAGTATGTTGTTTGATTTAGCAATGCACACACACACACTCACACTCATGTCTAATGCCCATGAATGTGATGTCAACATCATGTCCAATATGCAATGAATGTCAAATGAGCAATTTCAACACATATGATGAATAATTACATCTTAAGCATATAATTTTCATAATTTATCAATTGCCAATATATCATAAGCATATATTAATATTTCATTTAACATAATTTTCAAGCATGTCATCACTTAATCATGCAATTAACACACTAATTTCATCAAGACATAATGTAAACACATAACATGCCCACAAACTATATTTTGTCAAAAAATTACATACTTAGCAATTTCTAATCACCAATTCACACTAGAATTAAATTTATCCATTTTCAATACCCAATTCCATCAACTTTACAACAATAGGCAAGTAATATATAATTATATCAACTTATTCATCTCATATAAACACCTTAGGTTGAAAAATAAACCTAATTGGGGAGAAAACTCTACTTCTTGAAACCTAAAACGACGTTAAGAAGCTCCAATAACCCAAAACAAGCTAGAATCTCTACTTTCCCCAAATCCCATTTCTTGAACTTCGGTGAAAACCCTCTTTTTTGGTAACGACGAGAAGGTTGACTTTTGTTCTTGGTTTGTGTTGAATTGAGTGACAAGGAAGCATAGATCGTAGAGAAAAGTTGAATTTTCTCTCTTTTTCCCGCTCTTCCTCTCCAACGTGAAGACCCAACGGATTTGTGGGGAAGAAATCTGATTTCTTCCCCTTTTTATACTCCCTAACTACTTGGTCCTCATCATGCAACACATGTCTCCACTTTCGGCTTCAGTTTTGACCCGAAACGATTAAATTTTACCCCGGTTCAAGTTTAAAATATTTTTATTTCAAATTTCTTTAAATTATTTTTCAAATTTTAAAATTTTATTCAAAAATTTGTTTTGGGTCACCCGAGGTCTGATCTTCTCGTAAAACGCAATAAATTCAATTATCTCAGAATTTGACAAAAATTGACAGGGTAGCTAGAATTTGCGAGATGAATCCAACGGTGAGATTCATTTCGTCATATGAGCTCTATAAAAATTTAGATTTGCAACCCTTACCGTAGTGACAAATTACTATTTTCCCCTTTTTCATAAAAGTTCAAATTTACCCGAATTTTACACGACTTGAATTCATCTTTGATCCATGCTTATCTCTTCTTTTTGATAGTCCCCAGTTGCCTTGCCCCATCTAATTTGTATATCAATCACCATTATTTTCAAGCAATGATTCGGAGCAAACTCTCTCGAGGAACGCTACCTCCTTGTTGCTAAGGCCGATAGGGTCAACAAAACACCAATCACTTCTTGAGACACATCAAGATATAGGTACAACCTCTCCTTGTTCTGGCCAAACAAGGAGTGGCATTTTATTGATGTATTCTTTGAGAGCTTTGAAAGTAGCCTCGCATTCCAGGCTCCAGTCGAAGGCCTACCTTGGTGTTTTGAAGAAAGGTAGGCATTTCTCACTAGTTTGAGAGATAAACATGTTTAGCGATGCTATTCTCCCTATGAGCACCTGAACTTCCTTGGTGTTCCGAGGGGACCTCGTGTCTAGGAGTGTGTGGATTTTCTCAGGGTTGGCTTCAATTCTTCTTTGGGTCACCATAAAACTTAAGAACTTCCTTGAAGAGAATCCAAAAGCACATTTGGTAGGGTTGAGCTGCATGTTGTACCTTTCGAGTATTTCGAAAGCTCCTCTTAGGTTGTCTATGTGTTCACTGGCTTGAAGACTTTTGATGAGCATGTTGTCCACATAGACTTTCATAGAGCTCCCCATGAGTTCTCTAAACATTTGGTTGACTAGCCTTTGATATGTGGCCCTTGTATTCTTTAGACCGAAAGACATGACTTTGTAGCAATAAGTCGCTTCTTTTGTGATGAAAAAGGTCTTCTCTTGGTCAGACTCGCCCATCATGACTTGATTATAGCAAAAAAAAAAATGTATCCATGAAGGTTAGTATCTCATATTCTGTTGTAGCATCAACCAGAATATCAATTTTGGGTAATAAGAAATAGCCTTTTGGACATGTTTTGTTAAGAGCTGTAAAGTCAACACACAACCGCCATTTTTGCTTATTTTCTTTACCAGCATTATGTTAGCCAACCATTCTAGGTACTACACCTCCCTTATTGAGTTGGCTTGAAGGAGGTTGAGCCCTTCCTTCTTTAATTGCTCTATTATGTTCCAAAGCAAAGTTTTGTCATCTTTGTCGAATAGGTTTGAAGGTCAAATAGATGACATACCGATGAACCATAATAGATGGATCAATTCCCATCATATTTGATTGCTTCTAAGCAAAAATGTCTTTGTTAGAACGCAGAAATTCTATAAACAATGATTTAAGAGCATTTATGAGCATTTTCTCAACATAGGTGACCTGATCTGGTTGGTCTCAATTTGGATGGGCCCAAGGTCCTCAACTGGCTGCGAGCATTCTTCATCAACCTATTTTCTCTATGGTCCAGAGATCTTATCTATAGTGCCTCTTATTGTTGCTTTTCCTGCGTGGAAGCAATATAGCACTCCCTGGCTGCTACTTGGTCACCTCGTACCTCACATACTCCTGACTTAGTCGGGAACGTAGCAAAAGTTAGTATGTCAAGGGTATTGCCATCATTGCATTGAGGCTTAGTTGGCTCATAATCATGTTGTAAGCCGAAGGGCAGTCTAAAACCAAAAAGCTTGTCATAATGGTAGTTTGATGAGGAATTTGTCCTTCTGTTGTTGGGATGACGATAGCTCCCAAGGAATATGCTTTCTTTCATGAGAATTCAATGAGTAGAGCAGTGACAGACACCAAATTTTCACTACCTATGTTTAACTTATCAAAGACATGAGTAAATATGATGTCGATCGAGCGACCGTTGTCTATCAAGACCCTTCTAACCGAGTAACTGGAAATAGTCAAGGTCATAACCAAGAGGGTCATCATGAGGATGTTGAATCCCACTCAAATCCTCACCGGAGAAGGTAATTGGTGGGTTTATATGAGGCTTCTTCCTTGGGTTTTACCAAGGAGATCTCCTCTTCGGATTTTGCTTTCCAAGCATATGGGTCTATCTTGCAGAGCTACTCTCTCCACCTCAGGCAAACCCTTTGGAGATTACCTGGACTTCTCTGATGGGCTGCTGGTTTGGTGCTTCATCCCGATTTGGTTGTACTTCTACCTTTCCTAGCATCTGCGCTCTATATACTTCCCTAGACATCCCTTCTAGATGAGATCTTCTCTTTGGTCTTTGAGGACCTGATAATGCTCAGTGTTTATAGCCATTGTCCCTTGGAACCTGTAGTATTTGTGTCTTGATCTCTTACTCGGATGAGTACGCATCTATCCTGGCCACGTTAGGAACCTTTCATCCTAGATATGAAAGAAAATTTTGCTCAATCGAGGTGTGTTAGTGGCGTATATCTTTGAGTTTGCTCCCTCGAAGGCCGGGGGCCCAAGCGATCTCTTGCATTCACTCGTTCAGTTATTTTAGTTTGGCTCTTCTTTGGGTTGCTTGCCCTTTCACTCTGGCTTGGTTAGTCACGCCTCTTGTTCTTCTCATTTCTGTCCTTATGGTTACTCCGTGCAAGGTGAGTGTCCTCAGCATTCTTGTGACTTTGGGCTCTTGACTAGAGCTTGGTCATGTTCTGAGGTGGATCCTTAAAAAGGGAGAAGAGAAATTGGGATGGTTGAAGACCTCCCATAAAGACAGTAAGAGCCACCTTATCATCCATCCACATTGTCAATTTGTAGTGATTTTGTGGTGAATCAACCAACAAAGCTTTTGAGTGTCTTATTTTTGGTTTGTTTTATATTGAGGAGGTAAGCAGGCTTTTGGGGGGGGGGGGGGGTCTCTTGTGAGCCTGACCGCCAATGAAATGTGAGATGAAGGATGTCCTTAGCTTTCTAAAGAGCTAATTGAGCTAGGTTTAAGCTTATTGAACTAATGCCTCGTTGTTCCCTTAAGGGTAGTTGCGAAGGCTTTGCACATGATTTGATCTAGGACGTTGTGGAGCATCATTAAGCATCGGTAAGTCTCCAAGCGATCGAGTAGGTCCTACATCCCATCGAAGCTCTCCACTACTGGCATCTTAAACCTCTTTGGAAGAGGATAGTTTGAGACATCTTGGGTAAAAAGGGACTCGGTGTGTTGTACCAAGGCTTCTACAACTTCCAAGACTCGAGCTTTAACGGTGTTCAAACGTTACCCAACTTTTCATTTACTTCTTGGAACTTTCGTTCCCATTGGTCACTGACTTGTGATTGGATAATCTCGTTTTGGCTTTTCCCGTCATTCCTGTGGCAACCATCCTTATGCTCTTGGATTTGGGATAAAACCTTCTCTAGGTGATGCTGGTTGGTGAGAAGCTAAAGAATTTTCTGGTTCTGGCGAAGCAGTTTTTCCACCGTTTTCTCTGTTTTCTTCACCCTTGTTGACTCTTTTTTCGGGAAGCGTTGTGGTCCTCCGGTCCACTCTGTGTGACTTCAATCACTTGTTATATGAGTTTGATCCCTAACGAGATCCTTTGATCTGGGTTTGCTCCGCCTACTTAAGTTGAGTTGGTTACTCCACTTGTTTGACCCAGTCTTGCAGGTTGGGTGGAAGTGAAGTCTATGTTGAGCTAGTCAAAGTCCTTCTAAGGAAGGACTCTACCAAGCTTCAGGGTTCTTAGGGTGGTTAGTTGCCAAGTTAGAACTAATCTGACCAATTGAGCCCGACAGTCTGAGCGCGTGCCTTTTCCCTGTTTATCAGTTACCAAGCTAAATAAAAAACGAATGTGATAACTGTTGCTTTCTTTGCTACTTTGATTAGTTACAGGGTAGGTAGGGATTCTTTCTCTTCCATCTCTTCGTCCTCGTTTACCTTTTGCTCTTGCTGCCTTTTCTTAGTTAGCGCTTTTGAACTAGCTTTCCTTGCGTTGGCCCAAAGTGGGTTGGCTCGGGTGTGAAAAAAGAGTATACCATACACTAATGTGGCGTCATCAAGTTTAAGTTCTCTACATCTGGAAATTTCACTTCCAATTTTTTTTTGTTAAGAACATTAGCTTAATTGCTAGGGCGTTATTCTCTGTTTTTTTTTTTCAAGAAAGAATCAAGGAACATCTATTGATAGTGATGAATACTAAGAACATGAATTCCCTTAGCGCGCACTTCCAACCATCACCCATGTTTTACCAGACCTAGTTGCACACCTTTTACTCCTCCTGACCTTGGGAGGGTAGCATGTTAATTCCCGCCAAAAGCGAAAATTAATCTCTCATGCCTCTATTTTTGGATGCTTTATTTTATTATTCCTTCACGCCTGTTTCTCAGCGTCTTATTAGCATTTCATTGTGATAACTAGTGTGGTCCTGTGCAGAACACACTTTTTTTTAATACATGAGTTAAGTTACTATAGTTAAAAAGTCAATATATGAATGAGTTATTGTGGTTAAAATATAGGTTGAGTTACTATAGTTAAAAAATTAAAATTTAAATGAGTTATTGTTGTTAAAAAGTTAAAATATAAGTCGTTAGATCTAAACACTTGGCCGTTGTTGTGCTAAGCTAATTCCAGTCTTGTTTTATCATGTCTGTTTCTTGGCGTCTTATTAGCATTTCATTGTGATCCGGTTAAAAACATACTTTTTTTTTAATAAATGAGTTGAGTTATTATGATTAAAAATTTAAATTTAAATGAGTTATTGTAGTGGAAAAGTTAAAATATAGGTTGAGTTATTATGATTAAAAAGTTAAATTAAACGAGTTACTGTGGTAAAAGGTTAAAATATAATCTGTAATATCTACGCCGTTGTTATGCTAAGCTAAGTTCCAGTCCTATTTTATTATATAGACTAGGGTAACCCGTGCTTGAAAGCACGATGTAGTATGAATAATTTTAAGAGGAATGTTGGTGACCATTAAATGAGTATATTAAAACCTACCCTACTTTATATTATAAATTATAGATGATTAGTTTAGACTTGCATTTTTATTGTGATAATGATTTGTTTAGACCCTCGTTGGATTATGACTTATTTGGACTTCTTTGTAAAAGAAATATACTAGAAAATAACTGTGTGTCTAAATATACTCTACAATATAAAAAATCAAGCATTAATAATACAAAATTTATATTTGAAATAGCAATTTATTTTTATTTTTTTTTTAAATTTACAATTTGAAATTAAAATAGACAGAGAGAAAATTTGAGAGAGTTTAGTGTAGATTGTGGGGTTGTCTAATATTGGAGAGCGTATTTAGCTGAGTTGTTTAACATTGGGGTTCGTGCAAACAAGATGATATTTTTAGACAAATTTTTTTTTTCAAATAAATTTTACACAGTTAAATGAAATTGAATGAATATTGGATTAATCTCAACTGTTGTCGTTCTTTTATAAATGTCCAATTTAAATTGCTACCCGTAATACTAGATAGATTGTACTTAAAATGTTGATCCATTTCTAAATATAAAAAGAAATTTACTCCTAGGGTTTTAATTTTATATATTTTTTCACATATTTGATTTATTTTTTTGTGTTCCCAAATATATCCTTGTCAAAGATTATTTTGATCACGTGTTAGCTAACAAAGAGCTGGTGATACTTTTAAACTGTTGGGATAAACACAATAATGTTTTAAGTATGTATATTCTCAAATTTTGATCCCCGTCCTTAATTATGTCAATCTAGTTTTTAAACTTTCCAATCTTTGTTAAAGGTATTCCATGATCATATCTTGAGGGGATACTTGCATTGATGGTAGAGCGTGGAGCTCATACCTTAGCTTAGATCCCAATCCCATTATCTATGATACCTTATCACGTTGATCCTTGAGCCTATACCTACTGAGAAGAACATTGAGCACCTGATCTCGAGTAAACTGAACAGATGCTTAGAGACTTGATAGCTTCAAAATCATTGTAGTATCCAAAATTTTCAGACTTGTCTCGTCCGAGCCAAAGAGCTCACTCTCTCCAAAGAGTCCAACAAATGATAAGTGACTTCCTCGCCTAAAGAGGGGCAGTCCGGGAGGGGAAGAAGGTTACGCTGCTGTGGCATCAGCGATGTTTAGGTTCGCCACATTTGAAAATTTCACTCCCAGATTGTTTGGTGACAACATTGGCTTGATTATCCAGGGTGTTATCCTCTTCTTTTTTTTTTTTTTTTGAAAAAAAAAAATGAAGGAGCACCTATTGATAATGATGAATTCTAAGAAGATGAATTACCTAAGCGCTTTCTTCCATCCACCTCTCATGTTTTAATTGTCCTAATTGCACACCCTTTACTCTCCTAACCTTGGAAGGCCCACCAAAACTGAAAATTGATCTCTCATACCTATCTTTGGATGCCGTATTTTTTATTATTCCTTCATGTCTCTTTCTCATTGTCTTATTTGCATTTCATTGTGATAATGATTTGTTTAGACTTGATTGGATAACGACAAATTTGAACATCTTTGCAATAGTAATATATACTAGTAATAACTGCCTGCTTTAATGTATAATGTTATTTGGACTTAAAAATCTGATATAATTTGCTGACATAATGATGTGGGTGCATAGCAATCATTGAATCAACATCAAGTTCCAATGGTTTATGGGGCCTGTAATCAATTCAAAGATCACAGTGAATTAAATCAATAAATTATGTCAGTAAATTAGGTCTCAATAATATTGTTCTGCCTAAATACAATGTACAATACAAAAAATTGATCATTGACCATCCAACATTTATAATTTAGATAGTAATTTATTTTATTGTCTTTAATTATATAATTTAAAATTAAAATGGATATAGAGAAAATAAGATAGATATGTGTGAATTAATATACTTGTCTAATATTGAAGAGTATGTTTATTGAGTTATCTAACATTAGGGGTTGTGCTGAAGAAAATGATATTCTTGGATACTGCTATGAGCTCCAGCGCCCTACTTTTCATCTCACTTCGCTTGATCGCCTTGAATTGAAGAATGTTGTAGAGCGTGGAACTCATACCTTAGAGTACCTTCAAAAGACTAGTTATTTGGAATTTGTTAGCTAAAATAAAGAGTCAAACCCTAAAATTGTACACTAAGAGATTAGTTATTTGACTAACTAGTTTAGAGCATCTGTAAAAGGGTTATCTAAAATAGCTACTCAAAATATATTTAAATATTGTATTATCTATTTTAACTAACCATTTTTTTAAACTCTTGGAACTTATGTAAAATAGCTAAAGGGGAGGGTTTAGATAGCCTCTTGGAGATGCTCTTTTACATTTGGATTAAATGACTCTACATTTAACTAGTCTCCTTGGCTAGCTATTTTATATTTTGAGAGCTAAATAACTCTTTTTGCACTCCAAGGGAATAATTATTTTGCATTTTTATGAAGTGTCAAGTTATGCAATTTTTTGGCTTATAGTAGTTAACTAAAATAGAGAGTATGATTGGAATAATTTTGTAAAAATGACTCTTTAAAATAAAAAAATATAATATTTTAATATATTTTGAATAACTATTTTGAAGAGTTCGCTTAGAAATGTTCTTAGCTTAGATTGTGATCTCATTTCCTCTAATCCCTTATGGCATCATACTGATAGAATAGAGGATTGAGCACTGATCTCGAGTAAAATGAACCAATGCGTAGTACCCTAACTTTGAGAGGGTAGCATGTTAATTCCCGCAAAAAGCAAAAATTGATCTCCCATGCCTCAATGTTTTGTAGCTTTATTTTATTATTTCTTCATGTCTCTTTCTCAGCGTTATTTGCATTCCATTGTGATAATGGTTTGTTAAGACTTGAGTGGATAACGTATAATAATAATAATAATATACTAGTAATAATTAAGTTTCTGAATATAGTCTACAATACCAAACATTAACCAGTGATCGTATAATTTTTATATTTTAAATCATAATTTATTTTTTTAATTATGTACTTTAAAATTAAAGTTGACAGAGAAAAAAAAAAGAGATATGTATGAATTAGTGGGATTATTTGACATTAAACAGTGTGTTAGCTAAGTTGTCTAACATTAAAAGTCATGTAAATAAGATATTTTTGAAAGAAAAAAAAATTAGGAATAAATTTTGTACCGTTAAATGAAATAGAATGAAAATTAGATTAATATCAACTATTTTTGTGCTTTTATAAATAAGTAATTTAAATTGCTAACTATAATATTAGATATAGTGTAATTAACTTGTTTATCCAAAGTTAGCCCCAATTTATTTTATTTTCTTGTTCACATATTTGATTTAATTTTTTGGGTTCCCAATTGACGAAGATTACATGTTAGTTAACAGAGAGGTGACGGTGCTTTTAAATTTTTAGGATAAACAGAATAATGGTTTTAAAAGTATGTACATTACCCAATTTGATCCCCCCTTCTTTAATTACATCAATCTAGTTTATAAACCTTTCGATTCGTGTTTGAATGATTCAATGAAACCCCGTTGTTAAAATTGGCTAGAAGGACAGGCCACCTGGGTATTGCGTGATCATAGCTGAGGGTATACTGGGGTGCACATTTGATCTTCAATGTGTATGAAAAGTAGTTGGACCAAGTCCTGGATTTGATCCTTAAAGGCGTCTTCTCGGCTTCCATCTACCTTCCTTCAGAAATAAACTAAAGTCATCAGCAGTTATATTTTACATTTATATATAAAGAGATCACACAGAAGCAACACGTTTGTTTTTTTTTTTTCATGCAATGCACTTCTTGTCTGAAGAGACGGAAAAAATAGTTTGTATACGAGTTTTGGGGCACATTACCTGGATACTAGAATTTCAAATTCTGAATTTATACTATAAAAGGAATAAAATTCCACATTGTACTTTCAATCAAATAAAAAGATAGTAATGTCATCCCATTTTAATAAAATTAAGTGCAAAATTTTATTTTAAAATATTTAAAATTGAGTAGAATGCAAATCTACAATATAAAATAGGATAGATTTTAATAAGTCCATCCGACTGTCTCAAATAGATTCAATTAATTGTCACTAACATCCCTCTTAATACTATTTATATTGCACCGTGTCTTTATGCACAAATTACTCTTAGTAATTATATATAAAAATACAACAAAAACACACAAAATAAAAATATTATTTACAGATAATTTGATGATGTAATCAACTATAACTACTGAATTCAAAGTAAATTCTATTTAAAATTGAAACTCACTATTACCCCGGTAAGTCTCTAATTAAACTATCAAATTATTTCGTATAACATTGACCGAATGAAACCCCACAAATTGCTCAAATGAAAGTGCATATACTTTATTGCCACCCAAACATACGTGCCCCACCAGTGTTGTAAATGGTATTACGACTGATTAGCGTAGGACATTAAGCAACAGTTTCTTGCATGACTTTGCTTTGCCTGCAAAATACCAACATAATAACGGTAGGGTGACGGAAGTTGAAACCTCTACAAAAAGTTTTCTTCTCCAAAGCTAATCCAACCTAGAGACCCAAGGAATTATAATTCCTCTCAATCTTTGTGTGGTAGGGGTTTTTCTTCTGCCTATCTGGAATTGCTTTCCATAGAACATCCTCAAGAAGCTAAGGACGGACACCTTTGTCCAACCCACAATCTCAATTTAACTTGAACTGCAAGAAAATTCAATCACCAAATGAAAAGAATATTCTTCTCCATTCCATGCATTTCCCTCCTTCTCTCTCTTCTTCATTTGCCCATTTATAACACCATGATCACGTGGAAATGGGATAATCTGAATCTGCAAACAAGATTTGACAACACCCAGAAATGGCTGTCACGAATTTGGACAATGAAGGAACATCTGAGATTGTGTTCTTCGACTTGGAAACAACAGTACCCAAAATCCCTGGACAGAGGTTTTGGGTATTGGAGTTTGGTGCAATCGTAGTTTGCCCGCAGAAGCTGTCGGAGCTAGAGAGCTTTTGTACGCTGATCAGGCCGGGGGACTTGTCGGCCGTTGCATTGAGGTCCAGTCGATGTGATGGGATTACTCGCGAAGCTGTTGCAAATGCGCCGATGTTTGAAGAAGTTGCAGACAAGGTGTTCGACATTATGGATGGGAGAATATGGGCAGGTCATAACATTCAGAGATTTGATTGCGTTCGTATTAAAGAGGCGTTTGCGGAGATTGGTCGACCTGCGCCGGTGCCTGTTGGGTTGATTGATTCGTTAGGAGTCTTGACGCAGAAATTTGGCAGAAGAGCTGGCAACATGAAGGTACGTAGCAATTTCAAACCGATGAACGTTCCACATGAATGATTTGACAGATGAAACTTGTAGCATGCGTATATCACACATTTTTGTCCAATTTTGATTTGCAATGATTTTTCACATAGCAAGTCTTGGATGTAAAATTAGATATTATCACATTAACATTACAAGTACAAATACATGTAACAACATTGTTTTTCAGACTTTTCAACAAATCTATACGACCTAGAGAGTTGCTTTTGCAAAAACGCGAATAGATATTTTGAAACTTGTATTACATATGAGATTTCAAGTACTTATGAAAATGGGAAATTGTATCGCCCGAATGACCTTGTTTTGCTGCAGCACCATATACGTATTATTTGATTATCCACCAAAGTCATCTTACCTTCGGTTATAATCAACACAAATTGTAACCCCAATCTTGTAGATATTTCGACTATAACATAGAGTAACATATGCATTTGTCTCATGTTTCACAATATATACTAGGAAAAATTATACTTTGACCCCTCAACTATGGGCTTGATTTCATTGTGACGCTTGAAGTATTAATTTTTTTGACATTACCCCTCAACTAATTATTTTACAGTGCCCAAATGTTAAAGACCATTATCTTTTTGGACAGATTTTATCAATAGGTCGAAGTAAAAAAAAAAAAAAAATACAAAGTACTGAAAGCAAAATGAAACAACTTTTCATCAAATTCGTAACAAACGTTAATAATTGGGGCGAAGTGTGAAACCAATCTCATAGTTGAGGGCGCAATGTGAAAGACATGATAGTTGAGGGAGCAATGTGAAAAAGAGTTATACGTGAAGGGGTCCAAGTGTAATTTTCCCTATATACTACTATAAAATTTCCCCTTACACGTTTTTTGTCCTTTAGATGGCAACATTGGCTGCTTACTTTGGGATTGGGAAGCAAAAGCACAGGTATAATTTACAATCCCGATTCTAATGATTACCGCACTGCGTGTGGCAAAAACGAAAATCTTAAAATTGTGTTCTTATGACTGTTATTAATAGGAGTCTGGAGGATGTTCGCATGAATTTGGAAGTGCTCAAGCATTGTGCAACAGTGCTATTTCTGGTATGCGTAAACTTCTTCAAAATAAATATATATGATCTTGGTGACGCAGTAATGCATGCATAGAGACAACTCTCTTATCTCCAGCTGTTTGGGTTTCTTATCAGGAATCAACCCTCCCAAGTTTGTTAATTAAAGGGAAGTTTCACAACTCTCCCAGTGTTACAACGAGAAGCAGAAGTGCATTGGTAATTCATCAACATCTTTCTAATGCAACAGTTTGTGCCAGGTATACATGTGAACTAAATTTCTTTTTTTTTTTTTTGGGTTTCTCTTGTTCTTTTATCAGAATTCAAACCCCCCAAGTGGGTTACATGGAAATTGGCATAATTCTCCAACAATTGCAAGAAGGAGGAGGTATTATGGCAAGGTGCCATGTGTAGAAGAAACTAGCCGGAAATCTCCTCCGACAACTTCACTTGCTTATCAGCGAGCTGTTCCTTATGCAAGGGGAACTCTGGGAAAGGTCTCTTCAGGTTCTATTGCAAACTATGTGCATGATTTAATTGTTTTTGAGTGGATACTGAATGATAATTTGAAAAGCAGATGACAGAAAATGTAGTGAAGAATATATTGTGTAAAGCCCAAAACAGGCCTCTCAATAATTTATTAAAGCATTCTCAGTTGCTGCTCCGATGAGTAAGACGAGACAGTCTTTCCATGTCGAATCTGCATGAAAATCGATGACACTCAACACAAACATGGAGGAAAACAAGAAGCCTATTGATGAAGGTGCATAGGTGTCTGTCAATTGAATTGGAGACTTCTCAAGACTCAAGTTTCGTGCGATACAGAAGAAGTAACATGATTGAAAGGCTTATTGCCATTGTTTCGTTGAAGCTTCCTCGCCAGCAGAATGAACATTGGAAATACAAATGCGCCAGCTTTCAACTCCTAGAAGAAGGCGGCACTGTAGCAACAAAAAATAATTTGACCATTCTTTGATTTATTGATTGATTTATTCTTTCACTATGGCATTTCTCTCGATGGCCTAAGGTGATTTGATTTGACTCTTTACTTGTACATTATAAAATAAATAAATAAAACATTGTACATACAAAGTAATGGAAAAAGGGCAGTTGGAATTCTTGGCACTCCTGTCTCATTTACAACTGTTTTTACAGTTAAAAGTAGAATGGAACTTGAATAGTTAATCATGACTAATTTCGCATTATTTGGAACCAATAGGTAGACCTACAGACTATGAGTTATTCAGCAATCAAAAGGTTCACTATGCATGTCCTGATTGAAGCAAAACAATTAAAGGTACCAAAGATAATTCCCTTTTTCTTTGCTTTTTTTTTTTAAGGAGTAAATTTATGGAGAAAACCAACACCAACTAAATTTGAATGAAACTTTTGATATTCGTTGATGATGCAAGACATTTGGTATAGGCAACTGATTTTTTTTTTAATGGAAAATTTGCATAGCCCTCTATTCAAGCTCTCTATGTGTCATTCTAACTTTTTTTTGTTTGATAATTGAGAATCATTTAACGTGTTTGGTGGATTCATGATTATAACGTAATCTCAAAAGGTGCATTGGATTGATAAAGTATTTGTTAGTGGACTCAAACTTGGGATCTGGTCTAACATATGAGACCTTTCTTATTTGAGCTAACCTTTAAAGACCAACTTTCCAACTTTTGTTAGTATACCTCTTTTTACCATTTTCAGTCAAACAAAAAAAACAAGAAAAAAAGAAAAGAATGCCATTTCTCTGATACTTATCATAATCATGTGCCCAGTTTTTGTAACTTATCACTGCAAACTTCAATCATTCAACGATCGGCACTCCTAGCTGAGAAGTCACCCTTGCAGTGTATAACATAAAGAACAACCTTATGCAGTTGAGTTTTGCTTGCAGAAATTACGTACCTTAAAATCTCTTACGGTTAAATGTTGATCTTAATGATACATATGCCAACAATAAGAAATGAACGTGCAAATTCACGAATAGGCCTGCTTACATAAATTTACATGAAGGATAAGAGAAGGTTAAGGACAGGATCAACTATCAGGACCAGCAGGATAAAGAGATTCAACGGTGATAAAGCATCAAGTTTGTTGGTCAGGCTTGGAGGGATATAAGAGAATCAAGGTTGGCGAACCAGTGATGCATCATCATGTACATGTCCTTGTGGCATCATCTCTTGTTGCTTCTTCAATCTCTCAATCTCTTTCACTAATAAGCCTTGGCTATCCTTCTCTTCATTACTTGCTTTTTTACCACCATTTTTGCTTCCCATCTTAAATGTGTATGGCAAATTCAAACACATTATCTTGATTGTAACAATCTTGTTGGCAACTCTCTATCCTACCTATATCTCTTCCTGCTATATATTATTTAAATTTCACACCTTGGGGCTCCTAACAAGAAATGACGTTGACATCAATGATTTTTGGATTATTTCACTGTACTAGAGTTCAAATTCATCAATGCCTTTCGAGCTCAAATTTCTGCATTCAATTCTTCTAATATAATTTTTCAAAAATATATCACGTAACGTGCATATATTGATGAATATCCCAAGTATATTTAGTGGGACCCACTTAAATTAATATTGTATAATTAATTGATTAAAGATGTATTAGAGGATATCCAAAATCCCAAAATTTGCAACTGTTTTATATAAAAAGGAAATAAAAAGCTTTTCTAGTACATGGTGAATGCCTGGCAAGATGCTTGATTTATGTAGAGCAATGCTTCCCTCATCAAAATTTGGGTCAAGTTGCATTTATAAATGATGTGACATATTTATTATAAGGGGTTAATCAGATTCGATAAGTGTCTTATAGTGATAAACAGAGGTGTCAATCGTGTTATGTTCATCTACCTCGCGTATAATATATTTTTGTGTCGTGTCATTGTTATTCGTATCGTGTACACGTCAAAATCCACGAAAAAAAAATTTATTTAATGTGTTTTGAGTATTAAATATTAGTTTAGACTATTTAATAATCGTGTTAATTTAATAATTATTCATATCGAGCTCGTATCAACGTGTCAAACTCGACAGCCCAGTGATAAAATGGTCACATAAAATTTTGTAAGAGTAGTCTTGTTGTTTTCGGAAGGTATTAACAGAGGTACTGTTGTTAATATGGAACAAATTAGATAATAGTTTCCATCGCTTTCACCATAAAGATCTAATTTAGCAGTTTGGTTAGGCTGAGTAGCCACAACGTATCGTAAACGGCATGACTTCGTTAATTTCGATAATTTGATCACTAATTTATTTGTAGACTGATCTCTGTTGCATACTTGCCAAATGAAATGGCCCAACATCTACAGGAACTTTTAATTTTAAATTTGAATTTTTTTATTTTCATTTTAAATTCTTCAAAAATGTCAATTAGGTTTGCCTAAATTATTTATCAGGGATTTTGATATTATTTATAATACAAAAAACTAATGGTGACAATCTTAATTCATTACCTATTAATCCGTCCAACCCGCTCCATAAATAAATAGGTTAGGTAATGTGAATCATTTTAATTAAGCGGGTTAATATAGATTACAAATTGGTATCCATTGGGTTGAGTATTTATTTTTTTATTAAATAAAAAAATTAAAAAAATATACCAAAAAGTACACATTATCACACTAAAAAAATACATATATATACAATAATACATCAAAATATGCATACACTAATACACAAAAAACATACACATTAATACACGACCCATGACCCACAGACTAACCTATAGCCCACAAATGACCCCGGCCCATTATGTGTATATTTGTTTTTATTAAATATGTTTTAGTTTTTGTATTAGTATATATGTTTGTGTATTTTTGGTGTATTAATGTGTAAATTTTAAATGTATTAGTTTGTGCGTGTTTTTGGTGTATTAGTGTATTTGTGTATGTTTATATTTTGGTGTACTACTAATGCGTGTTTGTGTGTGTGTTTTGGTGTACTAATGTGTCTATTAAAAATTTTAATTATTTTATGGGTTAATCGGTTTAACCCAACCGATTATAAATCTAACTCATTATAACTCATTTACTAGGTAAATAAAAAATGGATTTGATTTATTGCAGCTCAATCTAATTTAACCCAACTCATAATCAACTCAATCCACCCATTTACCACCCTTACAAAAAATTATATGAATTTTTTTTTTTTTTTTGAAAAATTTGGAGGCCGGTTCTCCTATATGGACTTATTTGGAGATAAATCCGTCAAGAAAATTTATTTGATTTTAAGTTTGTTTTTTTGTCAATTCTATTATTGTAACCCTTCTATGTAGAAATGTTATAAACGACGTTTATAGACACAATAACCAATCATATACATCTCCTTCATAAATTGCTTTCAAATCCAACTACAATATTCCAAGCCACAATATTTTTTTATTCAAAAAAAAGAAACCGACATTTACCAACAACTGTTCATATTCAAATTTTAAACCTATTACATTCCATAAAATACAATTTCAATTTACTATTCCAGTTTATTTTGGATTTCATTGACAAAATATTAATATTGAATATTAATATTTAAAAAATAATAATAGTAACATACAGTACAAGAAAAAAAAAATTTATGGTAGTAAAATGCTATCATAAAAAATTTATTTGTCGTCACAAATTCTTTTTGTGGCGGCATTGCCTCACCATAATAAGTGTGGTTTCAAAAGGTTTTTACGGCAACAACGATCTGTCTCAAATAGTATTTACGATAGCAATACCTTGTTGTAAGTAAGTTGTCACAAAAAATTCAATACTTTTGCTTTTATCATGGTGGCAAAAGTGCTGCCTTAAATACCATATTTGGATGTTGTAAAATATAAAAGATATATTTTATGACGGCACCGTATGCATATATACATTTTGTACAACTTTTTTTTTGGGAGGGGGAGAGGAAAGAAGGCTTAAAACCTTGATCATAAGAAAACAAAGTTTTCCTAATGTAAGGAGTACTATTAGACCAAAGACCCATTGGTATCCACACAACTGTCCAATTTAATGTATAGATAAAAAAAAAAGTAAATATAATCAATATTTCCAAAAATATAGCAATATTTTCATACAAAAAACAATTCCACGAGTTAAACAAAATGTAAAATATGCACTTTTATAAAATTTAACGATCTATGAGTACAAAAAATTAATGCAAAAAATTGAACATTTTTCCCGAGCCATCTACTCTCTCAGTGACATCTGAAAGAAATATAAAATTATTGTTACTATACTGATATATATATATATATATATATATACACAATAAAGAATTAAAAGAAATTAGAATATACATCAACAGAGGGCCACACAATATTTCTCTGAACTACTTTTCCAATTATATAAATGATATATAAACGAGTCATATCGTATATATTTCTTCTAATTGGTTTCACCAATACCTGATTCGTTTATGATCGTATTGTGATGGGTCCACTCATTTACTAAACAGGTGGTTTAAGAAAAACTCAAACCCACTAAATTTAAATCGTGTTAATGGGTCGTGCCATATTTTAACACCCCTAATTTTGATATAAAAACTTGACTTTGTAGAGCTTAATTTTTTTTTTGAACTAGAAATTGTCTTTTGATGTTAAACTACGTAATTTTATAAAATATTACTTGTAACATGAAAAATAGTTGTGGTCAATACAATTTCTTTTTAGAGTTTTTTTTTCTTTAAAATATAATTTTTTTTTTAATTTAAAACAACAATTTAATGTTTTATGAAATATTGTATACGATGACAATTTATTTCATCACATAACCCTTGTATCATCTCCAAGGGATGAGAGTAGAAAATCAATCAAATCATTACAATTTAAAGTATATTTAGGCAAGTTATGTACTACAAAACATTAGATTCAGAATATTGAGTGATGGGACATTTTTCGGACACTCAAAGATAGCAACACGTGTACTTGGTGTCAAGAAATACTCTCTGCCGTGATCACAACACGTGCTCGTCGGATCATGATCCCTCTTCTCCCGAGATGGTACTATGCATAAGGATCTACAACGCCGGTATGCACGGGCGACACGTATTCCTCGATCGAATGGGGGGTACATCGGCCCTAACCATACTAGGCCCCTCGGCACTGATGTGTATCCACTACATCGGCGTTCCTGTTCCTGTAGGCTATTGATAGACAGGTCATCAGCCTGGGCTAGGCTAGATTAGCTATCATGACCTGATCTTACCTAGATGGCGTCATGACGCACAGGAAAGTAGAAGACTCAACCAAAGGGAGCTAGCACGTGGCGTACCATGTCAGATCTGAGGCAAAAAGACTAAAATGCCCTTGCTGACACACGACTTGGGAAAACAAGTATTTAATGCACCTTTCCCTTGATGAGACATCATTTAATGCGTGAAGAACCGGAAGTGAAAGACAATGAATGTTCCTGTGACCGAGCATATTTAAGATATCCTGTTGCCCGAGTGAAGGTCATTAAAACGTTCAACAGGAAGACCGAGGGTGATGCATGGTTGCTCAGGGTCCCGAGCAGTTAAGGAAGATATCATTTCTCCTAAAAACCAGTGCGCACATTACCCACCTCTAATGATCACCTACTGGTCATACTGACAACAATCATGAGCTTTTAAGGTATCAATACTCCTACACGAAATGCATGATAAGGTACGCAATAAACCCTCTCTCAACCTTCATACAGTGTTCTCTTCTTCCCTCTCTCAAAGAAACTGACTTGATCGTCGGAGGGAATATGCCAGAAAACACTTCTGGCGTCATCTAACCTGTTTTTCTTTATTCCAGGAACCCCTTTCAATTTTTCCAGATCACTCAGGCGACTCATACCAACGATTGATTATCCAC
>CAUOFW020004493.1:0-31048 GCA_963454935.2 Ilex paraguariensis
CGGAGACAAAGGATCTAAGAAACACCTGGATCACAAAGCAGAAAACTCCAGGGCCCCGAAGCGACCCAAAGCCGGCGAATGCCATCTTGACAACCACTCCAGGAAGCAAGGCCATTGGCCCTAGACGACCTCCGGCGAGGTTTATCCAGACGGAGGAAGGAGATGAATCATCGAGGAGGACTCAACCCAATCTACACGACGCCCAGGAAACGAGGGGCTACCGACGAACCAAGAGACTTCAGGAGGCATCCCGTAAGGGAAGAAGTAGATCTCAGAGCCCGATTAGACTCCAGAAGAAAGGGCAAGACGATCCAGGACGAGGCCGAGGACGAAGTCATGCAAACACCTTCACGAGGGAAATCAGTGAGATGGATGTCTCAAGAAAGTTCGTCGTGCCACGGTTCAAGACCTATGATGGGCGATCTGATCCCGATGCCCATATCAGACAATATAAGCAGATGATGTCCCTCTATCATTCGGACCAACGGTTTCTATGCCGGGTGTTCCCTATGAGCTTGGGGGACTCTGCGATGAGGTGGTTCGAGGCGCTTCCCCAAACAGTATTGGGTCCTGGAAAGAATTGACAAGGCAGTTCCTAACCCGATTCATCACGGGGAGTAAGCGCCCCAAGGACATTGGATCACTGCTGACCCTCAGGAGGAGGGAATCCGAGACTCTTCGCCAGTACGCCATCCGATACTGGGAAGAAGTCAATGAGGTCGAGGGATGCTCGGAGGTCATGGCAGCAGCATCCTTCCGGCTCGGCTTGGCAAGGGACACGGACCTGTACCGATCCCTGACCAAAAAGACTCCCTCGGATATGGGGAACTGATGGCCCGGATCAACAAGTACTCAAGGGTCGAGGACGAGATGGGAGCAACAAAGGCCGAGCCCTCCAACCCAAGAGAAAGGAAAAAGAGCGCGAAGATATTCCCCGGAAGGGATTGCTACCCCATCCAGGGGGTTCGTCCAGAGGAGTTCACACCGTCTTCAAGGAACCCATCTTCAGGTTGCTCCATAAAATCAAACACGAGCCGTTCTTCAAATGGCCGCCCAGGATGCAAAGCGACCCCTCCACCCGTGATCAAAAAGTAAGGTGTTCATATCACCGGGATGTCGGGCATCGCACCGAGAGCTGCAGGGTGTTCAAGTCATTCTTGGAGAGCTTAGTCCGAGATGGATACCTGAAAGAATACATAGAGCCTAGGCCAGAAGAAAAACGAGCCCCTGCCCCAACCGAGGAACCGACCAACATCATAGACGTCATCCATGTGTGTCCACTGGAGCGCCCCACGTCCAAAGAGCTCGAATCCGACCTCAAGAGGGTAGCTTTTACCAGAAAGGTAGCAGAAGGAGATGTGGGGCCATCAAGTAAAAGGGCCAGGATGGGTGACCTTGGCATTACGTTCTCTGACGCGGATTTGACGGGCGTGGTGATTCCTCATAACGACGCCCTTGTCTTAACCCTAAAGATAGGGAAATTCGATGTCAAGAGAATCTTGATAGATTCAGGGAGCTCCTCGGAGGTGATGTACTTCGAGACTTTGAAGCGGATGGGTTTTGGCCCCAAAGACTTAACCAAAATCAGGACACCCCTCATCGGGTTCAACGGCTCTTTCGCCTTGCCCGTGGGGAAAATTACATTACCGGTCGCCACTGGCCCCTTCGTCATCGACACAGAGTTTGTGGTGATCGACACGGACTCTCCTTACAACGTGATTATGGGGCGAACATGGCTGCACGCGTTGGGAGCGGTGCACTCCACTCTCCACCAGAAGTTGAAGTTCGCCACGCCAGAGGGCGTCATGGAGATTCGGGGGGATCAAGCGTCTGCGAAGAACTGTTTTTATTCGGCCGTCCGAGCCGGGGCGTCCAGCCAGGAGAAGGGGCGAGCACCGGAAGAGATCATAGAAAAATAGCAATTACAGTCCGGGCGTCCAGGATGGATGACCCCCGGGTGGACCCAGCTGAACGATCGGTTGAAGACCTCCGGAAGGTTCCCTTGGTTGAAGGAGAAGAGGAGAAGTATTTCCTAGTGGGGACCTCGATGCCCGCGGCCGAACAGGAGGAGATGATCAGGTTCTTAAGGGGAAATACGGACGTGTTCGCCTGGAACGAAATGGAAATGACAGGAGTAGACCCTGAGATCATTACTCACAGGCTGCATGTTGACCCATCTCACAAGCCAGTAAAGCAGAGGCCGCGACGTATGGCCCCGCATCACACTAACGCGGTCAATGAGGAAATAGACAAACTCCTAAGAGCCGATGCCATTCGAGAGATACAGTTCCCAGAATGGCTGTCCAATACAGTGTGTGCAAAGAAGAAAGGGGGAAATGGCGTGTCTGCGTGGATTTCACAGATCTAAACAAAGCCTGTCCCAAGGATGACTACCCCCTGCCGAAGGTGGACCAGCTGGTAGATGCCACAGCCGGATATGAACGGATGGACTTCCTGGATGCCCGAGCAGGATATCATCAGATCCCTCTCTATGCCCCGGATCAAGAAAAGACGGCATTTATCACTCCGAAGGGAGTTTATTGTTATAAAGTGATGCCGTTTGGATTGAAGAACGCCGGGGCAACATACCAAAGATTGATGAATCGGATGTTCAAAAAGCAGATCGGCAACACCATGGAGGTCTACATAGACGACATGCTGGTAAAAAGCAAACGGAGTGGTGATCATCTTACAGACTTGGCGGATACCTTCTCCACTCTCAGGGAGTATGGGTTGAAGCTGAATGCAGCAAAGTGCGTCTTCGGAGTGGAGTCGGGAAAATTCCTCGGGTATCTGGTTAGTCAGCGAGGAATCGAAGCCAACCCAGATCAGATTAAAGCAATCCTGGATATCCGAAGCCCTCGCACTGTCCGAGAAGTCCAGAAACTCACAGGGATGCTGGCTGCACTTAACCGATTCGTCTCACGCTCCTCGGATAAATGCAAACCCTTCTTTGGAGCAATCAAATGTGCTGGGAAGAGTATGTGGAGCCAGGGGTGCGAGGACGCCCTGGCTGGGATCAAAGAATACCTGAGGACTCTTCCGACCCTATCCGTCCCCATCCAGGGGGAGATGCTGTTCCTATACCTGGCAGTTTCAGAGTTTGCAGTAAGCGGAGTACTTATCCGTGAGCATGAGCACCGACAGAAGCCGATTTACTACATCAGCAAGGCGCTCCTGGATGCAGAGACAAGATATCTGCCCCTAGAGAAACTGGCCCTGTCCTTGGTCACCACTGCAAGGAAACTGCGCCATTACTTCCAGGCTCACCCGATCACTGTCCTAACTGATCAGCCCTTGAAGGCAATTTTGAGGAAAGCTGAACTCTCCGGAAGGATCTCCAAATGGGCTGTAGAGTTGGGGGAGCACGACATTCATTTCAAACCCCGAACTGCAATAAAGGGTCAAATACTGGCAGACTTCATAGCCGAGTTTTCGGGGGAGAATCCTGTTCTAGAAGGACCGCCTCCTCCCAACTTAGCATCTCCAACAAATGTTGAAGGATCGCCATGGCTTTTATGTGTGGATGGTTCATCAAACAGTAAGGGGTCCGGAATCGGTGTCTTGCTGACCTCTCCAGAAGGGATTATTGCAGAGCAGGCCATCCGGCTGGGGTTCAAAGCATCGAACAATGAAGCGGAATATGAGGCACTCATCTCAGGACTTCGGTTAGCTGAGGCGACTGGAGTTACCAATTTGATCGTGCATTGCGATTCCATGCTGGTGGTCAATCAAGTCAATGGGGAATTCGAAACGAGGGACCCTAGGATGAAGGCGTACCATCACCAGGCAACGACCGTTATCCAAAGGTTCGACCGATTTGAAATCAAGCAGGTGTCCCGCGACAAGAACACACATGCCGACGCCCTGGCTTGTCTAGCCTCGGCAGTGGACTCCTCCCAGTCGCGCAGGATCACCATTGAGTATCTTCCCACATCCTGCATTGATCATACTCTCGAGGCGATGGTCATCCAGGACGCGCCCCAGCAGCTCAGTTGGATTGATCCCTTTGTCAAATTCCTAACAACGGGAGATCTCCCGGAGTGTCCAAGGGAAGCTAGAAAGATAAGGCTGAAAGCTCCAAGATTTTGGGTCTCTTCGGATCAGAAGCTTTACCGGAGGTCTTTCTCAGGACCTTACTTGCTATGCGTCCGAGAAGATCAAGTGCAAGACCTCCTGTACGAAGTGCATGAAGGAATATGTGGGGGGCACTCTGGAGGGCGATCAATGGCGCACCGCATTATGTCTCAGGGGTATTGGTGGCCGCGAATGCAAAGGGATGCGCGGGCATATGTCCAAAAATGCGACCAGTGCCAGAGGTTCTCCCCTGCGATCAGGCAACCTGCGGGGGACTTACACCCCCTCACCAGCCCTTGGCCATTCGCCCAATGGGGGCTCGATTTGGTTGGACCTCTGCCTAAAGCTCCGGGAAATAAAAAGTTCCTCATCGTGGCCACAGATTACTTCACCAAGTGGGTGGAGGCGGAGCCGTTGAGTCACATCCGAGACATAGACGCCAAAAAGTTCGTCTGGGAGAACATAGTCGTCAGATTTGGGATTCCTCGTGCACTGGTATCGGATAACGGGACCCAGTTCACTGGCGGGCGCTTCAAGTCTTTCTGTGAGCATCTCGGGATCCGTAACTTCTACTCCACCCCTGCATACCCTCAAGCCAATGGGCAGGCGGAGGCCACCAACAAGACAATTATCAATGGGATCAAGAAGAGATTGGAGAAAGCCAAGGGAAAGTGGGCGACAGAGCTGTTAAATATTTTATGGGTGTACAGGACAACCCCTCGGTCATCAACAGGCGAAACCCCTACTCCCTGGCATACGGGATGGAGGCAATCATACCCCTCGAAGTAGGGCTTCCGACCATAAGGACCCAAGCTTTCGATGAAGGGGGAAATGATCATCAACTGGGATTGGATCTGGACCTACTGGAAGAAAGAAGGGAGGAAACCGCCTTGAAGATAACCAAGTATCAAGAGAAGATCTCCCAGCTATACAACAGGAGGGTCAAGACTCGAGAATTCCGGATAGGCGACCTGGTCCTCAGAAGGGTAACGGCCAATACCCGGGATCCAACAGAGGGAAAGATGGGACCTAACTGGGAAGGGCCTTACAAAGTAATATCAATCGGGGGCGCCGGGTCGTATGGACTAGAAGATATGAGTGGAAGACCTGTAATACGACCATGGAATGTTATGAATTTGAAGAAGTATTACTTTTAAAGTACTCTCTCTCAAGAACTCGCCAAACAAAAGACAAAGGGTATGGCCCTGGGGACAGAGTTCAAGGACTCTCGTCCCCGAAGTACATACAGGAGCAAGCCTCCTGCAAGGGTATGGCCCTGGGGACAGAGTTCAAGGACTCTCGTCCCCGAAGTACATACAGGAGCAAGCCTCCTGCAAGGGTATGGCCCTGGGGACAGAGTTCAAGGACTCTCGTCCCCGAAGTACATACAGGAGCAAGCCTCCTGCAAGGGTATGGCCCTGGGGACAGAGTTCAAGGACTCTCGTCCCCGAAGTACATACAGGAGCAAGCCTCCTGCAAGGGTATGGCCCTGGGGACAGAGTTCAAGGACTCTCGTCCCCGAAGTACATACAGGAGCAAGCCTCCTGCAAGGGTATGGCCCTGGGGACAGAGTTCAAGGACTCTCGTCCCCGAAGTACATACAGGAGCAAGCCTCCTGCAAGGGTATGGCCCTGGGGACAGAGTCCAAGGACTTGTCCCCGAAGCACATACAGGAGCAAGCCTCCTGCAAGGATGCGGCCCTGGGGACAGAGTTCAAGGACTCCTGTCCCCGAAGCGAATGCAGGAACAAGCATCCATAAAGAACATTATCCTGGGAGCGAAACACAAGCATTCCAGTCCCCAGAGTAGATACAAGATCTTGCCTCCGGAACGGGCCAGCACGCCCCGAAGACAGTTCAAAGACACTTATGATTTATTTTACACAGAAGTAAAGAAAAGCAAAACACTACTGTACACAGAAGAAGGAAAGGAAAAACTTGCTATTTATTTCCAAAAATAGGGGCTTTGCGTCCCCAAAAGCTACAAAAGGAAAAGGGGTACAAAAAAGGGGAAGTGAAAAGCAGCTTCATCGGGCTCCAGGCACCTCCAGAACTTCGGCCGAGGGCGAATCAGCGATAAAAGGTTGGGAAGCTTCTGGAGCGGGCAGGAGAAGAACTTCGGCAGCAGGAACAGCTGGAACAGTTTGAGCAGCTTGAGGTTCAGGGGCAAGGTCGACGGAGCGTCCTCGGACAAGTCCACTATCACCGTCTCGGGAGCATCAGCCGAGGTTTGCATCGGTGTAGGGGCTTCATCCTCGGCAGCAACCTGTGCTTCTGCCTGCTCCATCTCTGCCGAGGGCACATACTTGTGCACTTGGAAGAGAGGGGAGTCTGACGGGACTCCAGCAGCCTGGAGCGCCTCGTCCCACCCTTTCTTGAAGAACTCTTTGCTATTTTCTTCAAGAGCGGGGAGCACGTCATCGGCAAACTCCTCCAGAAGTTGTTGCTCCGACTTCCGGTTCAGCTCCTCGGCTCTGATCCTATCTAGCTCCTGGGTAAGGGCCAGACAGCTTTCCTCGGAGCCCACTGCCCTCTCCTCCGCAGCCGAGAGCCGCTGCGTTTGCTCAGTAATCCTCCTCTCAGCATCGGCAAGTGCGGCACTTAGCTTCTCAGCGCCCAACTTGGCCGATTCAGCGTCCTTGAGGAGCTGCTCTATTTGGGCAGCCTGCCCCGCCAGGGTAGAATCCCTGGCAGCAACATCTTCCGTTGCCCGAGCAAGGGCAGCTTCCGCTTCCGCCTTCTGATCCTTGGCCCTCTGAAGGTCCATCCTGGACGCGTGGTACCGGCCAGCAATGATAGAAATCTGCTGGGCAGCCTGTAAAGGAAGGAAAGAGTGTTAAAACACAAAAATAGAAAACAAGAGTGAAGGGATCAAAACGAGAATAAACTCACCACCAGGGAGTTCTGGATCATGGAGCGGAACAACACGTTGGTTGATCGCCCCCGATGAGCCTCCATGTCAGCCTCAAAATGCAATGTCTCACTCACTGCATAGGCGACATGGGGATCCTGCAGAATGGAATCGTCGACCCTGATCACTCGGTTCATGTGATCAGTGGCCCGAGGATTCCACACCGCGGCCTCCACTGTGGATGGGAGGGAAGGAGTAGCCTGTTGCTGTTGTCGGGGCTGCTGTAGTTGCTGCTGTTGTCGAGTTTGCTGCTGCTGTTGCTGCTGTTGTGAGGGAGCAGAGGGTAATCCACGATCCCTCCCGCTTTGCTGCTGAGCGGGAGGCACCCTGGGTCCTCGGCTGAGGCCATCGTGCCGATGCTTCACCCTCCTCTCCTCCTCCACCTGAGGGTCCCGATCTCGCACCTGACCCCGATCAGGAACCCTTGATGATGGGGGAGAGCTGGTTCCTGCCGGAGTACCGCCGGCCGTCCCTCGACCTCTCCCGGCTGCGAGGGATTGCCTCTGCCTAAGAAACCCCAAATTAATGCGAGGGGCGTTGGACATCGCTTCCTCGAGAGCGTCTTCGGCGTCCAAAGATTGGAGAATTTGAAAATCGGGCCACAAGTCGCCTCCCGAAGTCCCCACCTCGGCGTCCGAAGGAGCAACGTCCTCTCTGACCCCGACCTCCTCAGCAACTCCTCTACCTCTCCCTCTGAAGCCCGATCCGGGTCTTCCTCCAAGTTCTGCTCGACCTCTAGCCTCGCCGCCTGATCAAAGAGCTCTGACCACTGCGAAGGCTCGAAAGGTTGAGGGAGCTGTGAGAACTTCTTATACCCGGGGGTATAGTGCAGCAGATTATGGGCAGCTCGGCCAAATCCGTCGGCGCCCGTGAAACTCCAAACCGTTATTAGGTCGGCAAAATTGACCAGCGACCGAGGGGGTGGAGCTGTTTCCCGAGAAGGAATATCTGCACAACGAAAAAGATTGTCATAAGCATGAGAAGTCCCAAGAAACAAATAAAAAACCCAAAGGAACCGACGTACTTGTCGTTCTCCATTCCCGAGGGCAAAATAAGTCATTGTACTCGGGACCAACACCCCTCTCCCAACATCCCTTGAAGATCAAGATGTCGTCCTTGTACCCCTTGTCCGAGTCAGGAAGATGGGTTACAAGGTACATGGAGGGGTCCCTGGCTTTGAGGTAGAAATGTTGGTGGGGCATGACTCTTAGGAGGGAGTAACAGAAAAGGAGATCATTGAGCCCAATATTCACCCCGAGGCGCCTATTGAGCTCTAGGACCCCCATAATTATCCGAAAGACGTTGAGGCAGCATTGCCCGGGGAAGAGACGGAAGCGAGACAGGAACTGAAGAAGCAGGGGGGTAAAGGAAACCTAATGCCACCCTCTATGATGGCCTTGGTATAAAAAGGCATGGCATCCGCGGCCCCGAAGGTAGGAGAGTTCCACAAAGGGTTAAAGCCCACTACGTCCACGCTCGGGGGGATGCCATACTTCGCCCTGAACCTATCGATCTGCGCCTCGCCTGTCACCTTGTATTTCCCTGACCCCGAGGGACCAGCCGATGGATTCTCGGGAACAGGGCGACGACGAGGCATCTCTAAAAGAAAGGGAAGGAAAAAGGTGTTCTCTCTTGAAAACCTGAGGAAGTTCCCCGAGGGTTTAAATCAAGACGAACCGACCGGATGACACCACTGTTCAATCGGAAAGCAAGAAGGCTAGGGGGACGATAAAGAAGAAGGTTGTGAAACTCACCAGAAGACGTCGAAAACGGAGTTTTTCAGGAAAAACTTTGAAAATAACTCGCACCGGAAGGATCAGGAGTCAACAATGGGTTTTACTGACTGAGGTTTTAAGAGAAGATGCTGTCGACGATGGCTGAGGAAACAAAAAACTCCGGCGAGCAGATCAGAAAAGGCGTATTCTGGGTCAGAGATCGGAATGGCAAAACGATAGAAACCGGAGAAGAACCCCCTTTATATAGGGGGGAAACTGTCATCATTGGGCGGGAGAACCAAAAACAGCGCATTTAATGCGCACGACATCCCAAGACGGGGAAAGCTGCTCGAGGCCATAATGAAGGACGGATGGCAGTTGGAAAAACCCTTCGTCTCCTGACAACGCGTGTCCTCGGTGTCAGAAGATCGAAGGCTGGGGGGCAGTTGATGGGACTCTTCTGAAAAGCCTATGATGAAGACACGTGTCCTCGGGGTTTCTAGAACAATGTTGCTCGGGTTCAAGCACCATCGGCAAAGACGTCCTCTCCCCCGAGGTACCTCTCATATAGGATCACATATTCGGTGCATTACACAACGACACGTGTCGTCGGTCACTGTGTATCTCGAAACATACCACCCTCGGTGCCGAGGGTCACTCCATCCTGGACGCTTTCTCTACTCCCGGATAAAGCTACTGACGTACGGGACATCAGCCTATGCCAGTCTAGACTATTCATCATGACCTCTTCTTACACAAGTAATGTCAGAACGTTCTGGAATACCGACGTAACAGCCAATAAGGGATGGACGCGTGGCAAATAATGTCACATCCGAAGCAGACAAACCGCATGCCGCTGCTGGCACGCGACTTGGGAAAACAAACAATTAATTGCGCCCTTCTGTTGATGAGACCGCATTCAATGCGGTAAGGTTCGGATATGAAAGGTAATAAATGCTCCTATTACAGAGCATTTATTGCATCCTTCCCGAAAGGAGCATATTGTACCGTCGGCGTCCCGACAACTCAGCATTGATTGCTCGGGACCCCGAGCAGTCAATTAGAGAAGACATTCCTCATCAAATGATTACACACGCTACCTGTGCCTGATAATCACCTACTGACCACACTGACAGCCATCATGAGCTTCTAAGGTATAAATACCCCACCCAAAAGACAAAGCGGGTATGCAATCACAAACTCTCTACTACGAAATATCCTTCTCAGTGTTTTCTCCTTCCTCTCTCTCATTCAAAGACTGACTAGACCGTCGGAGGGGATACGCCGGAAAACACTCCGACGCCCTTCTAACTTGTTCTCCTTTGTTCCAGGAAATACCTTCCACACGTACATGATCGTTCTTCCTTTCCCAAGGCCTTCCTTTGCCGTTCCAGGTTGCCACCGTACCTCGAAGGTTGTTTCGAGCAGCGTGTTTGGCCACTCAACCGGCTCACTCAGAATTCACCAGGGGAGAGATCTGTTCCCAATATTTTATATATCGTGCAGGATCGAGCCCGCACATATAAGATGTAATTACATTGATTCTCTGTCCAACTAATGAACTCATCATATCCATCTTTCATTCTCCTGTTGGAGGGGTAATTGGAGGTAATCTTGGCAATGACGATGGAACAATGATATAATATGTTTCTTTCAATTTTTCACACAAATTTATCAAAAACAGATTATCACGTAGAGCTGAAATTTCTTAAATGTCTAAATTATTGGCAAAACACTTCAGCCCGATTCTTGGCACGTGTGGTCATGGGGTGAATTGATGAGGGGTTGGGCGTTGGTGTATTGCTGACAGGGAGGGTTAGACGAGAAGGAGTAGATAAGAGAGTGGGAGATATGAGATCTAACATAGATAATGATGGACTGGGGGATGGTGCTGTGTCAAGAGATGGTCTGATGGTATTTTCTGGTGATGATGGAGTGTCCAAAGAAGATGTTGTCGTGGGTCCATAGTTAAGGGGAATTAGTAGTGGACTTGGATTGTTGAACACCTGTAGAGATATGTTAGTGGGTAAAGAGGATGGAGGAGAGGCATACTTGCTGGAGTTTATTTTTATTGTATGGACATAAGTTTGGCCAACATGCGCAGCCAAAAGTGTGTAAAAAAAAATAATCGTGTTCACAACGAAAAAGAGTTTGAAAGGGTGAGTTGTTTTTTTAGCACAGAGGTAGGCAGGCGATTAATTAGGTAGCATGCCATAGAGAATGCGTCGTCTCAAAATTGGAGAGGGACTTGAGCTTAAGAGAGTAAGGCTAGTCCAGTTTCGATAATGTGTTGATGTTTGTGCTCAATTTTGTCGTTCTGTTGATGTGTGTGCGGGCAAGAGACACGATGAGAGATGTCAAAAGATTGAAGAAGTGTGTGAAAGGGACGGTATTCACCACCCCAATCAGATTAGGCAGCACGAATTTTTTCTTTGAAGAAGTATTCAACATAAATTTTAAATTTATTAAAAGGGCTAGTGACATCACCCTTACAAGAAATAGGATACAACCAAGTGTATGGACTAAAATCATCAAAAAAGGAAACATATTATTTTAAGCCAGAATTTGAGCAAATGGGAGCAGGACCCCAAACATCCGTATAAATGAGCTCTAAAAGAGAAGTGGAGTGGGAGAGAGACGTGGAGAATGGTAATTGTTTGGATTTGGAGCTGAGGCACGCGAAACGTGAATCAGTGACTTTAGAAGTGGTTACCGGAAGCTTGAAGGAGGAAAGAACTTGTTGGACCAGCTTGAAGGAAGGATGGCCAAGCCGTGAGTGCCACTAAGGAAGAGAGACATGTTCACCAACTAAAGCGGAAGGGGATGTCTTATTATTGCTGAATGGAAATTGATATAGACCATGACTATTCGGGCCGTGGAGTAGCAACTTCTTCGAATGTTGATCCTTCAATAGAAAATAATCGGCATGAAATTCAAAGAAAGTGTTAGTATCAGTCGTGAATTTATGAACAAATAATAAATTTTTGAAAATTTTTTGGTCATGGAGAACGTTAAAAAGGTCAAATTGAAGAGTCGGAGAAAAGAGACGGGTGTGACCAATATGATGGATGGATAACCCTTTACCGTTGTCGATTTGTATCTGATCGAAGCCATGGAATTCCTCTGCTTTGAGGTTGAGGTTGGTGATGTTGGAGGTGATGTGATGAGTCGCACCGGAATCTGGATACCAATTATGGTCATGACCATTGGAAGGGGCCGAGAGATAGGCCTGCGGTTGCTGAGTGGAGTCTCTAGAGAAAGACTCGTTATAGCGATTGAAGCAATCAAGTGCGATGTGGCCCACACAGTTGCAAACTTGGCAAACAGGGCGAGATGAAGAGCCGCGACTAGGAAAGGAATGAATGTTGCGCCCCTACCACATGATTACCTGTTGGAATTACCACGTGAAGGCCCTTATCCAGGAGGTGGGGCTCTGAGGATAGAATTGTGGCTACTATGAGAGCCACATGAAGAATTTCCTCCACGGGCTGCATAGTGAGCCCCAATAACAGTGAGGTCAATGGCGGACTGATGGTGCTCAAGTCTGAGTTCATGGGAGAAGAAATGGTCGTAGATCTCTTCCACGGAGAGGGGTTCAACCCGAGTTGTGACTGACATCACAAAAAGATCATAGTCTAGCAAGTAGGAAAGACACCATTTCAAAATCATTGAGGGGCTGTCCCACGGCAGCCAAGAAGTCAGTGAGAGATTGAAACTGTTGAAAGTAGTTGGCGATGGAGGAGTTTCCTTTTTTTAAGGTGGCCAATTGATAGTGGACTTGCATGGTGCGTGCCCGGGATTAGGACGTGAATAGTGTCTCCAATGTTGTGCAGGCAGATCTGGAGGTAGTGCACCCTCTAACATGGGTAAGCATCTTCTAAGTGAGAGTCGAATTGATTGCATCAAGAATGATTTGATCTTGCATAGTCCAATGTAAGAAGGCAGGATTTGGAGAAGTAATGGTAACACCATCAATGGTGGAAGAGATAGTAGACGGTGGGGGGATGGTAGTGCCATCGACGTACCTGAAGAGGTTTCTGCCTCTGAGATGAGGAACAATTTGAGAGAGCCATAGAGGATAGTTGTCCCGAGTGAGTTTAACGGTTGAAGTTGGTGAAGGTGACCAAAAGTAATGTTTGAGTGGAGGAGAAGGTTGTTACAATAGACATGGTGAGGGAGAGAAAAGGAATTTGACGTAAGTCAGGTTGCTCTGATACCATATAAGAAAATATAAATCTATTGGCTGCCTTACCATAATACAGGTTAAGGTCTTGTATTTATAATATGAAGATAACCGTACACACAAGAGTAGGAGATAGTCTAGGGAGGTTATACATTAGAATAAGCGATAAACTAGGGAGGTTGAGACACACTTGAATTAGTCTTAACTTGATCCTTATTTCCTTCAGTAGATAAGCTGAGTTTAACCGTTGTGGTGGTGGATTTGACTAGGTCTCTAATACAAGGTAACACTGTTGTTAAATTTGAGAACAAGCAGAGTCATTTAATATTAAAAAATAATACAAAAAATGAATTTCAAAATCTAGGTCAAGCTGTTAAGGTATATTTCATGTGGTATATCCCTTAAAACATAAAACTATTAATATAATAAATCAAATCCCATAAAAAAAATTGGACTATCAAACTAACATACCTTCAAATAAGAAAAATGGTATTTTAGTGAAGAAAATATTTAAAAATATGTCAATAAGTACCTAATTACAATATATTTCAAGTCAAATGTACTTATCTACAAAAAATTTTAGTCAACGTATTTTCTCACAAATAAATAATTTAAAAGGTACCTGCTCAAAATTTTCTGTTTCTTGTTACTAGGTGGAAAATTTTATAAGGCCCATAATCAAAAGGCCAATTGGATGTATGATAGTGGGCCGGTGACATGTAAGTCCAAGTATCCACAGCATAAATTCTTACCACTAAACCACTAATTCGTACCAATAAACCACCAACATTTTTTTTTTTTTGAAAAAGAAAGATGAAATTATTATCACAATCAAATGTTCCACAAAAAATTTATGCCATGAGTGCGAGACAACCACAAAGAGATTCAAAGTCAGTTAAAGGATATGAGGTTGGGCATGAGTGATTGATTCTGAGTATAGATCTAATGAGCTCTTTAACACTGTAGCAATATAAAGAGTTAAAGAAATACGATGACAGAAACTATTCGGTGGTTCACCAGGCTAAAGAGGTTAATTAGTCCACTACAATAGAAAATTTTACTATCTGGTTTCTGTTGTTTGTAGAAGAAGGTTATTACAATGAAATTTTTAGCTATCATCCTTGAGGGTATATCCTCTTATTTATAAAACAGTTTTTGTCCAAGAAACTGTTTGTAAAAACAGAAAAACAGTTTCTGATATGCAAACCAAACTGGACTTATGTTTATTTGATATTTTAAAAGAGTAGATAAGAAATTAGGTCAGCATTGAAGATCTCAATTGAACTAATGTCTTCTTTGCTGCAATCCTTGGGTTTGTGTGATTGGATTGGATTGGATTTGAACATATGGGTTGATTGAATTTGAAATCATTAGATGAAATTATGTTTTTAGCATACAAACATCACGTTTTTTCAAATAAAAAAAAATACCCAGTTTGCAAAATAAGTTAGAAACTGCCTATTTTTGAGAATTATTTTCCCAAATTGGTTGGGGTTGGTAAAAAACTGGGTAACTCCTAATAATTATATATTTTTTTAATTTTTTTTAGTTCAACGGTAATGGGTGTCCAGATTAACTTACGCCCACCTTGACTAATTTATTTCCCATTCAGTTAAAGACACAAATCACATGTGAACTAAGATATTCAAAAAGGATAAATTTCAAGTGGCTTAGTCTTAAGAGGAGGTCAAGATTAGAACTCAAAATGTCTAAGTTTATAATTCGTCCGTTTTACCGCTCAAAATACCGGCCAGAACTAATAACTCCTAACAATTATAGCCTAATGATACAGTTGAATGCTTTTGATTTCCACATAACCACAGTCGTAGATCAAGCTTTTCAACAATGGCCAAGTTTCAAAGTATCACTCACTCGCTGTCCAGCGTCAAAAAGTCCTCAGACCCTTTTCTGGGGTCCTCTCTATCATATATAGGTGAATCTAATTTCAAACAAAGAAAAAAAAAAAGCAAACACTGGGTGGAAGAATTTTATCAACATAGTGCCTTCTTTCAGTGTCTCTGGATCTACATTTCGATCTTTACTTTGCATTTTTGGCTTTCTTAGCCTCATCCCCAAACTTACAACTGCAACCCCAACCGTATATATGACCTCACCCGCCGCCCCACCCGGAACAGGAGCCGCCACCTACGTCACCGCCAACGCAAACAAAACCATGAATGTAACTGCAACTTCAACTCCCCCTCCACCTCCACCTCCACTTGCAACTCCAACTTCAACTCCACCTACGACTCCCCCTCCCCCTCCACCTCCACCTCCACTTGCAACTCCAACTCCAACTCCACCTGTGACTCCCCCTCCACCTCCAACTCCAACTGCTAGAAGTGAAGGTAAGCTCCAGAGCCTAACAAAACTTGCCTACTTTTGTAACTCGAGTTTTTTTTCTTTTCACCATATCATGTTCGTTTTGTAACTTTTATTTCATCAGGGGTAAAATGTAATTTTGGTTCCTCAAGTACACGCTGTGTCATTCTAAAATTTTTAGGATGGTTTACATAATTTCTAATTTTGTTATGCACGCGACTAACTTTGTTAGAGATTTTAACGCTTGGTTTTTATTAGACCAATGATGCCTAAGTCGAAATTTTTAGAGATCACATTGACAATTAAAAAATTAGGGATCAAGCAAACATAAAGCGCATATTTAAAGTTGCCAAAAACATATATTCTCCTTGCGGAGATGTAGTGTTGGTCACAACGAATTCAACATCCCAAGACTATCATCAACATAATGAAAGCACATTTATGTAATTTCACAGGCAAAGACAGTAGCAAAACTCGAATTATCTATACTATTGTTGGTCCAACTCTCAATCTTTGATCCTTGCCATTTTCATTTGTATCTTTCTAAGAAAGAGGAGACAACGGAAGCATAGGAAGCCAGAATAGAAATTTGACAGTAAGTTTTTTTTTTCCTGATCAATGAGAGTACTGAAACTGATTTTTCATAGTTTATTTAAAAGTTAGGGTCCAATTATTGTAGCATAAATGCTCATCACCTAGAATATACGGGAGATACAACAGTTTCAAGGAAAATGCTACTTGAACTTAAAAAAATAGATTTGATTTGTTGATTTGATGATAACAACAATTGAATAAGTAGTAAATCTTAATAAAATAATATAACCCATAGTTAAATCAACTACAATGAT
Organism: Ilex paraguariensis; assembly: GCA_963454935.2. Lineage (NCBI taxonomy): Eukaryota > Viridiplantae > Streptophyta > Magnoliopsida > Aquifoliales > Aquifoliaceae > Ilex > Ilex paraguariensis. The sequence continues at coordinate 16,056 of CAUOFW020004493.1, forward strand.
TGATCAAGTAAGTTTTTAAGTTCGCGTAACATTGCTCCTGGTTCAAAAATATTGTCAACCATGTATATTAAGACTTAATTCGTTGACTTAATTTGTTCACAACTATTAGATTGATGGTGGGTTTCAATATTCGTTGAGTCCGATACCAATTCAATGGTTGTGATGGATTACATCAACAAATGAGATCCCAATAGTATCATTGGTATACTAATCAACATGCTCTAGTTTATACATGTCAAAATCATTGGTATACTAAAAGATAATGTCACTTGAAATATCTACAATGAACTAGTAGTTAATGCATGAAAATTTAAGAGAGGAATAGGTTCAGAAGTTCATATATCTACCATCAAGGATTAAAAAAAAATAGTAACACTAGTGGAATATATGATCTATGTCTGCTAATATTGTAAGGCATAGCTATTGCCATATACTACTCTGATTTGGTTTAGCACAATATTCGTTTCCAAATTTGAAGACGAGGATGAAATCACCAGCATAGAAATCTTGAAGTACGACTTTGGTACAATAAAGATAGCTACAAAGAACTTTACTAACAGTAACAAGCTTGGACAAGGTGGATTTGGAGCTGTTTACAAGGTAATACAATACTTCCCCTTTTGAAAATTTATCTAGTTGCATCAAATAAAAAAATATCATTTCTTAAGAGTGTGAATTTATTTAATATTGATTTTGATATATTTATAGGGTATGCTTAAAAATGGGAAAAAAAATAGCAGTGAAGAGGTTGTTTAAGGATTTCGGACAAGGTGAACATGAGTTTAAGAATGAAGTGTCATTGTTGGTAAAGCTGCAACACAGGAATTTGGTTAGGCTCCTAGGTTTCTGTCTAGAAAGAACAGAAAGACTCCTCTTATATGAGTTTTTGCCAAGTGGAAGTCTTGATCGTTTCATATTTGGTATGTAGCCTCTGACAATCTACCTTCTCTAAAGTTCTTATTTTCATTAACTTAATCTATAATTCAAATCTCCTTACATAGTTAAAATGACAAATAGGGAAAAAAATTAAGAAATCAGTAACAATTTGATATCCTTATCTCAAATTTGTTTTGCTAATATTTAAACAATCTCTGCCTAATTTGTGTGCTTGGTTGGAGTTGTAGATCCAATTAAACGGGCACATTTAGATTGAGATATGCACTACAAAATCATAGGAGGCATTGCTAAGGGACTTCTTTATCTTCATGAAGATTCTCGACATCGAATCATTCATCGTGATCTCAAAACTAGTAATATTCTATTAGATGAAGAGATGAACCCTAAAATTGTGGATTTTGGAATGACAAGACATTTTGTGCTTGATGAAACTCAAGGCATTACAAGTCGTATTGCGGGGACTTATTAAGTATGAAATGATTCTTAACTTTTGTTTCTCTATCATTGAATAGCACAAAATTTTTATAAAACTTTGCAATTAATCTTGAATATACAAATTAAGTGGTTCTAGAAAATGTCCAAGGAAAAACACAAGAAGCTTAAGTTGAAGCATGTCTTCAAGCCTAAGAACGGTCTTTAGCCTCTAGTGCTATTATCTATGACTGAATAATTACAGCGGCTATATGGCACCATAGTATTTAATGCATGGACAATTCTCAGTTAAGTCAAATGTTTTCAGTTTTAGCGTGGTAGTTCTAGAGATTGTAAGTGGTCGCAAGAACTACTCTTTCCAACAAGGGGAGAATGTAAAGGATCTCCTTAGTTGTGTAAGTTTAAATAAGGATGATTCATTACTAGCCGCATAGATTATAATAGAAAGAAATCTTATAACTTTGCATTTTTGCAGGCTTGAAAAAATTGGCAGAATAGAGCGACTTTAAATTTGGTAGATCCCAAATTGATTATGCGTTCATGTTCAGAACAAGACAAAATGAGATGCATCCATATTGGAATGCTTTGTGTTCAAGAAAATGTAGCAGATAGACCAACTATGGCTTCAGTTATGTTGATGCTTAATAGCATCTCTCTCAGTCTCACAGGACCAAAAGAGTCTGCATTTCTCATATTCAACAACAATAGTGATTCAAAAACGCCATTGTATCGAGGGTTTAACTCAAGTGCGACTCAGGCCAATCAATTAGAAAGTCAGTCTGTCCTTTTGTCTGTGAATGAGGCTTCCATCACTGAGTTATATGCTCGATAAAGTTATATGTTACATATTTTCTTTTCCACTTTTATTTTTTAAACTCTAAGATTTATTTATCATGTCAGCTAACACATTATTTGGGTCCTATTTCTAGTTCCTTTTTTTAATCTTTGCAGCATTACCTTTATAAGGATATATGTTGGACAAATTTCGACATGACATGATTTATATCGATTCATTCACTCTAATACACTTTATATGCAATTTGGAGACACAACTTGGGGATACAATTCACTGATGTTGTTGAATACTCGTTCGCATCAAATTCTAATAATAATCTTGTGCCTGAAGATATTATACATTATCAAAAATCGAACAGATCTTTTAATATTTAATTTTAAATAATAATTTACTTTTTTTAATTACGTAATTTAAAATTAAAGCGAAGAGAGAGATAGGTACCCGTTATGTGTTGATAGGAGCCTAGTTATACACGATATGTGATTTTGCACATTAAATAAAAGTGTACCAAAAAGAATCTCGATCTAATAATATTATCTCTTAAAGGGTGCTACATTGGAAATCAAACAGACGACCAATGGAAGATTTGACAAAAAATGACAAAATTTGAAATCAGAATGATACAGACAAAAATAAAATAAAATTTCAGAGATATTGTGAATGACTATGACTATGACCATTTTCCTCATTAACTTCTATTGTCGTAATTATCACTAATACCATCATTATTTTCTCTACCATTGTTATTATGGTCATCATAACAATTGTTGTCACATTTTTTTTGTGAAGACCCTGGTCCATTACCGGACCCCTGTCTTCCAAGGATTAACCTCCCATTACCGGGATATCACCACCCTCCACCAAAGGATTTCGGCTAACCTGTGGGTCAAACCCCCACAGTAGCCTTTACCTCCGTCCCACATCGGGAAAGAGTCGTCTCCCCACCCCCATATAAGCCGAAGCACCATATGAGAGCAGTACCCAAGTACCACAGTGTGCTACTTGGGTACTGCTCTCATATGGTGCTTCGGCTTATATGGGGGTGGGAGACGACTCTTTCCCCGATGTGGGACGGAGGTAAAGGCTACTGTGGGAGTTTGACCCACAGGTTAGCCGAAATCCTTTGGTGGAGGGTGGTGATATCCCGGTAATGGGAGGTTAACCCTTGGAAGACAGGGGTCCGGTAATGGACCAGGGTCTTCACATAAAAGGCGCCTTTTATGTGAAGACCCTGTCCCATTACCGGGACCCTGTCTTCCAAGGGTTAACCTCCCATTACCGGGATATCACCACCCTCCACCAAAGGATTTCGGCTAACCTGTGGGTCAAACCCCCACAGTAGCTTTTACCTCCGTCCCACATCGGGGAAGGAGTCGTCTCCCCACCCCCATATAAGCCGAAGCACCATATGAGAGCAGTACCCAAGTAGCACAGTGCTCTCATATGGTGCTTCGGCTTATATGGGGGTGGGGAGACGACTCCTTCCCGATGTGGGACGGAGGTAAAGGCTACTGTGGGGGTTTGACCCACAGGTTAGCCGAAATCCTTTGGTGGAGGGTGGTGATATCCCGGTAATGGGAGGTTAACCCTTGGAAGACAGGGGTCCGGTAATGGACCAGGGTCTTCACATAAAAGGCGCCTTTTATGTGAAGACCCTGGTCCATTACCGGACCCCTGTCTTCCAAGGGTTAACCTCCCATTACCGGGATATCACCACCCTCCACCAAAGGATTTCGGCTAACCTGTGGGTCAAACCCCCACAGTAGCCTTTACCTCCGTCCCACATCGGGGAAAGAGTCGTCTCCCCACCCCCATATAAGCCGAAGCACCATATGAGAGCAGTACCCAAGTATGTGGTACTTGGGTACTGCTCTCATATGGTGCTTCGGCTTATATGGGGGTGGGGAGACGACTCTTTCCCCGATGTGGGACGGAGGTAAAGGCTACTGTGGGGGTTTGACCCACAGGTTAGCCGAAATCCTTTGGTGGAGGGTGGTGATATCCCGGTAATGGGAGGTTAACCCTTGGAAGACAGGGGTCCGCTAATGGACCAGGGTCTTCACATTTTTCGAGTTAATTATCTATCTTCCGTCATTTTGAAATAAATATACTAATTTATTATTATTTTAAATTTATTTATCAAATTATGATATTTTTTTAAAATATATTTAACAATTACACTTTTAATGTAAATACATGTTTTTTAAAAATTACAATTTTTATAAAAAAAAAAAACGTATAACAAATACGCTTTTATTGAAAGCATGCTTGAATATTAACCACGCTTCTTCTTTTAATCGGTGTCATATCTCTCATTGTTGGTGTCCTGTGTCAGAGAATTTTTTTTTTTGGTCGTGTTTTGTGTAAGAGATAATTATCACCAAAAACATCTCTTTTCTCATTTACTATTTCTCTTTTATCTTTTACTCTCTCTCTCTCTATGCACACCCCCACCAAGAACTGATGACTCGCCTAACACTTGACTAGATGCTAGAAAAAGGGTTTTTGAAATACACATTTTCTTAAAAGGTGTGTCTATAAAACACGCTTTCGTTTTGGTTGTGTCATTAAAAAGTATGTTTCAAGAACATATTTTTGTATGAAAGTGTATTTATCAAACACGTTTTTAAAAAGTGTCATTATTTAGTAAATAATTTATGAAAATAACCAGGTCCCAACAGGAATTGGGGTCCTAGACGGAATAAAAATGGACCCTTTGACAATTTAATATATTTTTGACTCACCTTTTTTTTTTTTACGCACGTTATGTCAAGTTTCATACTTTTTGGTTGACATATCAGAGATTAGAAAATATTTCTTAACAAAATAAATATTTAATGCTAAAAATGAGTTATTGTATAAGAATTCTTATGTTTTAAAGTTTAAGAAAAATTAAACCATAATATTTGATAAAAAAAACGTATAACTTTTGATTGTTGATGATACATAGAATAATTTCCAAAGTATGAGCTCAGGTGTGGAGGTCAGACAAGGAAGTCAGGCAAAACATGCAGAGCTCAGAGGATCGGAGCTAGAGCTCCCCCCAAACGAGGCAATAACGAAAATGATAAGGAGACAGATGGATGTTAGCTGGAACCCTATAAGCAACCGAGAACCATATCTAAGGTGCAAAACCTTCAACCAACCAAGATATTCTCCAAAATCAAGGAGTAATCCATGGATGAAAAGCTAGGATCTTGATAGAAATCCCACAGATCAAGGAACAGCTCTATAAATATTGTATAATGCCTCCAATAACAAAGAGGAGAACGGAGTTGCATGAAAGGCATATTGTAAATTCCATCCCCCATTATTGAAACAAGAGGAGTAAGAATCTCCGTTGAAGAGTGGATTAGCCGAGCTCCAGAGCTGGTGAACCACTATACTTTCACTGTGTAAATCCCCCTAATCCCCAAAGCAATTTCTCATCACGATCCTCACAAGCCAAGAAGCTCAGACCCAGATTGCAAAACATAATTCTAGTCTTCTACTTGCCCACATTAACATTCACCATCAGTTTGGCGCCGTCTGTGGGAACGACAGTTCTCATTACAAGTACATTAATCCTTCAGTAATTGATGGTCTCAACCCGCAACATGAACAGAAGCCAAATGAATCCCCCACGAATGCAGAACCAACAGGAGAACACAAGTAGACATCACGAAGATCCATAAGATTTCTTCCCAACCGTCGATGTTAATCCTCATATGGTGGATCCTCCCACAAACGAGTTGGAGGCCCTCTGCTTGGTCAATCAACGCTTGATAAAGCAAAATGAAGAACTCTTGAAGATTTTACAACGACCACAGGAGAAACAACCAGCCCAAGGAGGCCAGAATGATCCCCCTCATAGGAAACAACAACCTCTTGACCCATTTCGGGAAGCCGATGAAGGAGGAGAAAATAGTCAGGGCCCCTACCTCCTCTAAGGAACGAGGGACAATGAAGGGGTGCAGAGCCGAAGTAATGAGATTGAGAAGAATAACCTTCGTCTAGTCCAGCAGGAGCAAAAAGACCAATATTGAGAGCAGCGCTTCAAAGATATTCAATAGGAGCTCAGCCACATGAAGGAGGCAGTGAGGGGTAAAACCCAAGTAACCATAGACGCCTTGGTGCAACAAACCGAGTCCCTATTTACTCTTTCGGTATTGCATTTCCCCCTCCTATCAAAATTCAAAATGCCACAGGTAGAAGCTTTTGGTGGAACCAGGGACCCCGTGGACCACCTGAACACCTATAAGAACCAGATAGAGTTGCATGGATATCAAGATCTTGTTCGTTATAGTGCCTTTTCCATAACCTTGAAAGGATCAACCTTAGCATGGTTTAACCGACTTCCCCCGGCCTCGATCTCCTCGTTCAAAGAGCTCTCGATATCCTTTGTGTCTCATTTCATTGGAGGCCGGACATACATAAAATCGAGCTACCATTTGCTGAATGTGAAGTAGGGACCTCAGGAAAACCTAAGGTCCTATGTTTAAAGATTTAACTCGGAATCCCTAAAGGTAGATGTCCTCGATGAAAAATTCGCTATTACTGCTTTCATAGCAGGATTGGGAATATAGTCAAAGGATTTGATGTTCTCCATATCCAAGAATCTTCAAGCAAGTTTGGCCGAGGTGTTGGCTAAAACATAGAAATATATCAACGATGAGGAAGCTCTCCTTTCAAAGGTAGGGAGCTCATCTTCACAAAAAGGTAAGGAGAATGAGGAAAAGAAAAGGGATCGAAGTCTTAGGAAAGAAAGATAAAGAAACAGGTCTCCAAGAAGAGACAGATCTCCCAGGAGAGATAGAGAACGTTCCCCAAAAAAGAAGAAAACTGTCAAAGACCGTCTAGGCCCCCCATAACCTAAGTTACAGCCAAGGTATACACCTCAGCAGTATACCCCGCTTACTGCCACAATATCCTAAATCTTGTATGAGGTACAAAATAAAAAGTTCTTAAGATGGCCCCCTCGAATGAAAGTAGATCCAGCAAAGAGGGATCCTAAAAGTATTGTGAGTATCACAAAGATTATGGTCACCATACTGATGACTGCATCTAGCTCAAGAAGGAGATCGAGTTCTTGATCCAAAGGGGGCAGTTACGCCGTTTTATTGCCCACAATACAAAGAATAGAGCTCCATTGCCCCCAGCACCTCAGCAACAAGCCCCGTCTAGCATCAGCAACCCCTAGGGAAAATCAGAGTAATATCAGGAGGATTTGCAAGAGGATGGGAGTCCAACTCGGCTAGGAAAGCTCACTTACACAGAATCAGAGCTGATGAAGCACTGGAGGTGCATACTGTATCCAAGACTCCACATCTGGACATACCTATCATTTTCTCAAACTCAGATCTGGAAGGCTACTAACATCCCCATGATGATCCCTTAGTAGTAAGAGCGGTTGTTGCTAACAGAACTGTTCATCGAGTTCTAATTGACAACAGGAGCTCTGTAGACATCATCTTTGTGCCAACGTTTGATAAGATGGAGATAAGCAGAGAAAAGCTCGAGCCAGTAACCACCCACCTGTTGGGATTGTCAAGAAAAAGGGTACATCCACTAGGGTCGATTTAGCTCATGCTCACAATTGAGGACCCTCCCTATCAGACCTCCACTTCTGTAAAATTTCTGGTAATTGACGCCCTTTCAGCATATAACATGTTGCTTGGGAGACCTTCTCTCAATGCAATGAGGGCTATACTTCAGCTTACCACCTGATTATGAAGTTTTCTATGAAAAATGGCGTAGGTACTGTTCGAGGAGACTAACGCGTGGCACGAGAGTGCTACATGGCGTCTTTCAAGAGAAAGGAGGTCAAAAATATTCAACTGGATGAGCTCGACATGAGGGAGGAATTGGACATCAGACCAACACCACTGGAAGAACTAGAAGTAGTCCAGTTTGATGAAAAACCAGAACATCTTGTCTACGTAGATCTAAGCTGAGCAGAGAAATCAAAGACCTCTTCATTCAGTTCTTGAAGGAGGATGTTGGAGTGTTCGCCTGGAAGTAGGAAGATATGATGGGAATCGACCCTTCAGTCATCTTCCACCAGCTTAATGAACCCCACCAGTAAACTCGTTAAACAGTAGAGAAGAAGTTTCACCCCTGAGCCGCAGAAGACCATTAATGAAGAAGTAAACAAGCTTCTGTATGTCAAAGCCATCAGAGAAGTAGATTATCCCACTTGGTTAGCTAACGTGGCCTTAGTTAAGAAGACCAATAGGAAATGGTGTCTTTGCATCGACTTTACTGACCTTAATCGTGCTTGCCCTATGGACAGCTTCACTTTACCTCGGATAGACTTGATCGTAGATGCCACCGCAAGACATGACCTCCTAAGCTTCATGGACGCCTTCTCTAGTTACAATCAAATCAAAATAGATCCCAGCGACCAGAAGAAGACCTCCTTTGTGACGGAGTATGGAACATACTGCTACCAAGTAATGCCTTTTAGACTGAAGAATGCAGGAGCCACTTACCAACGCTTTGTAAATCGAATGTTTCAGAAACAGATTAGGACGACAATAAAGTGTACATCGATGATATGCTAGTAAAATCATTAAAGGCAGAGCTCCATGTAGAGCACCTAGTAGAATCATTTTGGGTCCTTAAGGAGTACAAAATGAAACTCAATCTTGCCAAATGTACTTTCAGAGTATCTGTAGGAAAATTTCTTAGTTTCATAGTCAATAGTAGGGGATTGAAGCTAATCCAGTTAAAATTAAAGCAGTGATGGATATGAAGCCACCCTCCAACAGTAGAAAGGTTCAGTGTCTAACAGGAAGAGTAGCAACACTAAGCCATTTTGTATCTAGATCAAGTCTTAAAGAAGGCATTTCAATGGGATACACGATGCGAGGAAGCGTTTAGAGCCCTGAAGGACTATTTGAGCACTCCCCCAGTTCTGGTTAGCCCCTTGGAAGAGGAAGTACTTACCTTTTACTTAGTTGTCTCAGACTTCTCAACCAGCATAGCACTGGTAAGGGAACGAGACAGAATTCAGCAACCAATTTACTACTGTAACAGAGCTCTGAGGGGGCTGAATGAAGATACCCAAATATGGAAAAGTTCATCTTGGCCTTAGTCACAACTGCTAGAAGGCTCAAACCATACCTCCAAGCTCATACTATTGAAGTACCAACATATCAGCCAATGAAGTAAGTGTTGTATAAGCCTGAGTCTTCGGGAAGGTTGGTTAAGTGGGCTATCGAGCTCAGTGAGTTCGATATCAGATATAAACCAAGAGCATCCATCAAGGGGCAGGTCTTAACGGATTTTATTGCAGAATTCACAACAGACCAATCCATGGAAGCGATACAACTGGTTCTTGACCTCCCTACCTAGCGGCTCTCAATAAAAGGGGCTGCCAATGCACAAGGCAGCGATACTAGCTTAATCCTCACCTTCCCCGATGAGATAGACGTTGAATATGCTCTCAAGTTCGGGTTTAAAGCTTCTAATAATGAAGCAGAGTATGAGGCCGTTATAGTAGGGCTCAACCTTGCACATTCAATAGAAGTAGAACAACTTGAGGTCTATAGTGACTCGCAGCTTGTGATAAACTAGATTGATGGATCTTACAAGGCCAAAGGCTAAAAATGATTCTATATCTTAGAAGGGTGCAAAAGCTAATCAAGAAATTTGTGCAAGTAAAATTCAAACACATCCCTAGGTCAAAAAATTCACAAACAGATGCGCTAGCCAGGTTAGCAATCGCTTCTCAAGAGAATTTGGACTGGTTGATTCTGTAGAACACTTTGCAAATCCATCAATAGGAATTCCATCCGAGAATTTAACAAGCTGGATGGACCCCATCCAAGACTACCTACAAAATGGAACCCTTCCACCAGACCCTAAGGAGGTGGCGGAGCTAAGGGTGAGGTTGGTCAGATTCTCCATCTAACAAGGTAGTCTCTATAAGCAAGGTTTTTCAGCACCTCTACTAAAATGTGTGGGAGACGAGGATGCGAACTATGTACTCAGAGAAGTCCATAAGGGAGTATATGGAAATCATATTGGAGCTCGGGCTTTGGCAGGAAAAATTTTAAGGCAAGGATACTACTGGCCCACCATGCTTAAAGATGCCATAGACATGGTTAAGAAATGTAGGGTCTATCAACTGCATGCCAATGTCCCCCATTGCCCACTAGAGCTCCTTACAACGGTAGTAAGCCCTTGACCATTCTAGTAGTGGGGCTTAGATATTCTAGCGTCCCCCCTTGTGAGTGTGGGATAGTGCTAGTTCACCATTGTTGGTATGAATTACTTCACCAAATGGGCGGAAGTGAAGCCCTTGGCAACAATTACAAAGCAGAAAGTACAAAACTTCGCCTGGAAATCCATAGTCTGCAGGTTCAGAATTCCTAGAACAATCGTTTCCAACAATGGGAGACAGTTTGATAATCCAAAATTCAAGAGGTTTTGTGTTGAGCTTGGGATAAAAAAATTATTTTTCAGCTCCTGCCCATCCTCAGTCCAATGGGCAAGCGGAAGTCACCATTCGAACCATAATGGTAGCCTTAAAGACTAAGCTAGAGCCTTTAAAAGGGAAGTAGGTGGAGCAGCTCCCCGAGGTCTTATGGACTTATAGAACTACAGCCCGAACAGCCACACAAAAAATACCATTTGTGTTGGCTTTCGGAACTGAAGTTGTGACCCCTATTGAAATTGGGCTCCCATCCCCCAGAGCCGAGTTTGTAGAACTAGAGGATAATGATGAGTCACTTCTGCTTAATCTTCATCTTCTGGATGAAAGAAGGGATAAAGCTTAGCAGCGCATAGAGAGTTACCAAAGAAAAACGGCTAGGTACTTTAACAGAAAAGTAAGGCACAGAAGTTTCAAGGCAGGGGACTTAGTACTTAGAAAACTTCTACTTGCAAGAAATGACCCCTCTCATGGAAAGTTGGGTCCTAATTGGGAAGGCCCTTCCATCATAACAAGGGTAGTCAGACCTGAAAACTATGAGTTGCAGATCAAGGAAGGAAAAATCTTGCCTCATTTGTGGAACGCAGAACACCTTAAAAAATTCTTTCAGTAAGTTCTTCATGTAATAAGGATATTTTCAATAAACCAGCAAGTTTTTGATTCAACCTTGTATAAATTTTTCGAATAGCTAAAAAACAAAAGATGGGCTCTGCTATTCATAAAACAAAAGATGAGCTCTGCTGTTCATAAAAGAAAAGGTGAGCTCTCAAGCTCATAAATTCCAAATGAGCTCTTCAACTCATAAATTACAGATGAGCTCTCAAGCTCATAAATTCTAGATGAGCTCTTTAGCTTATAAATTAAAGATGAATTCTTCAGCTCATAAACTACATATGAGCTTTTCAGCTCATAAATCAAAGATGAGCCCTTCAGCTCATAAATGAAAAAGAGGAGCTCTTCCGCTCGAAAATTAAAAGATGACATCTTCTGCTAATAAAATTTAAGACAAGATCCTAAGATCACAAGCATGTGAAGAGATTTAAAGCAAAATCACAAGCATAGCAATTGACGAAAGAGAACTTAGCCATCAAGCAAAGAAAAAAGTTCAAAATCTTTGTAACAGTACAAATGGAAGAAACAAGAGAAATACAAGGAAAGTTTTTAGTCGCCCCGAAGGCATTTTTTGAGCTCTGTCACCTCCTCCCTTAGACGAATGTTTTCTTCCTTCAGCTCATCTCTCTCTTTCTCTACCTCCGAAAGAAGATTCATAAGCTTCTGCCTAGTTAAAGAAAAAAGAACAGTTCCCAGCGAAGATGAGGAGGAAGAAGAGCTATCTAGAGAACCACCCCTCTTACGATTTTTGAGAGAGGAACTGACACCTTCATCTTCATTAGATTTCGAAGGGGAGAAATCAAAGTCTGGGTAAGAAACAAAATCCATTGCAGCTCTTGTAGCGCTGTACATAAAGAGGTTGTCTGACGTCATAAGCTCAAGAAAGGACACAGGCTTAGCGTTCAATATTAATTTGACCCTCATCACCTCCACTAGATCCAAGTCAGGGGCACCTGCAAAACAAAACAAATTTTTTAATAAAGGCACGCCATCAATGAACCCAGCCAGTAAAGGCAATCAAGACACTGACCTATGTAAGAATAGCTCTTCCATGACCGAGGAACTCTACACTCTCTGTAGTGTAGCTCAATAGACCTCCAAGAGTCCCCAAAAATAAAGAAGAAACACTGAAACTATCCCTCAGGAGGGGAAGGGAGGTCAAGCACCAGACATCGCAATTTAAAGTGCCTTCATCGAAAGCAAATGAAGTTTGGGACCTCATCTTCTTCAAGGTCAAAAAATTAGAGGAACTCAGCAATAGTGGGAAACCCGTCATTGCCCCTCAAGTCCTAGAAGAGAAAAAAGTTGATCATGGTAGCCTAACCCTTAGAAGAAAGGAGAGAAGAACATAAGCCGCAACAAGCCAAGTTGTATCCAACAGAAGGGTGAATGGGAAGACACAATCCCATTTCCAAAGCTCCCTTAATGAAGCAAGTCTCCCCTAAAGGAAGATAATTGTAGCGCTTGTCAGAAGATGGAGCCCGTAGAGGCAACTCTAAGTCAAGGAAAAACCTCATCTTTACGTCCTCCAAATTCAGAGTTGATATGGTAGAAGGAACTAAAAAGTGAGAATGTTATTCACATTCAATCCCAAAGGAACTCTGTTCCCTAAACAAAGGTGAAACAGGGGTAGCCATAAAACCCTCAGAGAAGAAGAAGCAAAAAACGTAGAACTTTCGAGATGCAGGAAAAGACTCCAGGAATGAAAGGAAGTTCAAAGAAATTATAGCAAAACAGTAAAGACACCAAGTCTTTACTTGAATTAAGATACACACGAAACCCTAAGTCGGCGAACCTTTGGGTTTCCTAATTAAGAGGATAGTTATCCCTTTGAAAGGTAGTTGAGCGCCAAAGACAGTATTTCCTTGGCACTCCTCATCCACCTCAAGCATTTGCAACGCTTGACATCCCAAAAGAAGAGCAAAACTGTAAGCTGACTCCAAATCCATAATTGAGCTCTGTCAATTCGATTCAACTAATTTGAAAAGCTAAGGCTAGATTGGGAGAAGATCACTACAAATTTCAATAGCTCTATAGATCCGCTCTCAGCTATGTAACTTCTAACCTTGGAGGTTGGACTTTCAGAACTCTTAAGGAAACTTCTCAGATTTCTTTGCGTCGAGGCAATCCAAACTCTTCTACTTCAAGGAGGTCTAAATGACCCCTTAAAGCAAGGGGGCAGGAGTAACATTAAATTTTAAAAAAAAAAAAAAAGAAGAAGAAAGAGTAGTATGCGAGATAGCTCAGCAATAGTGGGTATTTGCGATAGCTCAGCAACAGTGGACATGGGAATCAATATTACAACCTTAGTGCAAAAAAAAAACTAAGAGTCAGATATGCATTTCAAAACAGGAGTTACGGAAGTTACAGTTCAGAATGAGTCACCAACAGAAGTTACAGAAGTTATAGTTCAAACTTAGAGTTACAAAAAAATATATATCCTAAGTTTTTGAAGACGGAGAAAGTAAAGGGTTTTGAAGTTCAGTAGCTGAAACCCCAGCAACAAGAATAGAAAAAGGGCTTGGAAGCTCTACAACGGATGCTCTTGAAAGCTCAGTAGGTGAAGTAATCGACAAACTAACAACCGAGGTCTCTAGAAGAGAAGGGGCTGGAAGCTCGGTAGTCAAAGGCCCAATAATTCCCGAAGCAGGAAGCGAATTCAGGGCCAAAGCGATAGAGACAAGGTCAGTTGAGAAGGAAGCAACACCAAGGGCAACGGTAGAAGTCACGGGGAGCTCGACAATTATTGGAGCAAGGGAAATAACAAGGGTGAAGCTATGGATGCCTCACTCCTTCAGAAGCCGGAGGGAACTTGGTGTTGGCCACAGGGCTAGTCGCCTCAACCTCCCCCTCATTAGGGATGTCAAGCCATCCAGTGACCCACTTCGTAGCGACATCATCCCTCAGCTTGGCTACATCATCCCTTAGCTCGGCTACTAAGTCATCATTCTGGTTAATAATAGTCTTCTTCTCCTGAAGCTCTTTTTGTATGACGTCATTCACCTCGGACAAATTGTCATACTCTCTTTTCATGTTCTTAAAAGAGCGAAGGGCCTCATGGGTCTCCTCACAAGCTTTGACCCAAGCGTCGTTCTTAAGATCAAGCTCATTTTTGCTCTTTCTCTTCTCCCTCTCAGCCCTCTCCTTCACAGTTTCTAGACCCTGGATAATAGAAACCTGCTTCTCCACTTGCTCCTAAAGTTCTTGGTTCTAAATGCAAAGATCTTCATTGGTGAAAGACAATTCAGCGACTTTAAGCTCGTAAGCCTTCATGACCTTAGCCGAGTCCTCTAGAGATTGGATCCTGCCCAGCAAGCCTTTCACATGGAGGGCTAGCTGAGAACAGGCAGCAAGAAAATAGAGGTCAACATCAGTTATGACATATATATATATAAAAAAAAGGGAGAAAAGTAGGAGAAAAGTAGGCATTTACAACAGTTGCCCCATGAAGAGCTGAGCTGATAGAAGTCTCAAGAGGCATGATGGAGGCTCTTTTAACATCAAACTCAGAGAATAAGCTAATGGCCCCAGCAGCGAGTTTGTTGTTGTCAAAGAAGGAGCCCTGATCACCCTCCATTTTAGGGTGCTTCCCTTTCTTAATTCTGGAGCTCTCGTGGCATGACAAGTAAATCTTCTCGGATGACGCTGGAGAACTGGAGGTGGGCAGAACTCGAGTAATCATCCCCAAGGCCCTATTAACCTTAAAAGAAATGGGGGAGGTCTGCCCTTGCTCAAGAACCTCACTGTGGGCGAACGAAGATCTTCTAAGGAAAGGCCCTTTGCAGCTTTGTGGAGTGGACGAAGGCTAAATGATCAAGGGTGAAGTTGGAACAGTAGAAT
>CAUOFW020004494.1:0-31047 GCA_963454935.2 Ilex paraguariensis
GATGAGCAAAAGATACAAGTAACGTGAGATGAGCGTGGATCAGAGCTTCAAGGCTCGTGTATGATAATACAATCAAATATTGAGGGGATTAAAGGGGTATACACAGTAAAAATATAATGGTTCACGCGACTCAGGAGCTCAGCTAGTCCACTTTTTAATGGAGGTTCTTGCTCCTTTTCTTCTCTATTTACTATACAAAAGGTTACAGATATATAAGATGTGTTACTAGGTTTCTCTCCCCTTTGTTAGGGGTGTTACCTTGTATTTATAAGGCCATTTCCTACTGAGAAGGATCTTAGCCAAAATTCTTGCCCTTATTTCGTGGGCTTCTTCCTTAATTCTAGGAGAAGATCTTGGTTGGTTGAGATTGGGTGCCTTGATTATAGTTTCCTAATGCTTTAGGATCTTCTCGTGGTTATCCAGCTGTTATCTTGCCTTAAGAGATACTCGGTCCTTACCCTCTGACCTCTGTTAATGTGCCTAACTTCCTGAGCTTAGCACTTGAAATTTATTTTAGGTATCATCAGTTGCCCCCCAACCCTTGGCTCAAGCGAGCTTGGGCATGGGCTGAGCTGCTTTTGCAGGCTTGCACCTAGCTGACCTTAGTCCGCATGTGAGATGCACGTAGAAGGGCTCTTTGATGGTTTACAACAATCATGACTTTCCCGATTCTCGTGCAGGTTTTAGCCCACGTGACTCAAACTTTAAATGCTCAAACGGTTATCCAAAAATCGCTCAAAACTCCCTGTTCATCTTCTACGCTGTTCACCTTTGCCTTTGCCTCTTTTCCTCTGCAATTTCTGGGCTTTCCTACACACGATTCACTCATTCTTTGCTCAAGACTGCGTTTTTTGGGTACGCCTCGAAGTCTTGATTTGCTTCTTCTCTCTAATTTCATTCTTGGTTACTTTTTGTTACTCTCTTCCCTGTCTAGGTACGCCCTTTCTGCCCCCTTCTCTTTCTCTTACCTCTCCTCGCTCTGGAGCCCTCAAATTCGAGGTGACCATTGTTTTTCTAGGTTTTTCAGTTCTTTTCCTTTTGGAATCGGGATTGTTGTTTATCTCCTCTTCCCCGCTTTGTGGATTGGAACTCCACTGTGTGAATTCTTACCATTGGGGGGGTACAGTGCTGACCCTAGGATTATTAGGAGGTGTTTGATTAATATTCCTCATCTCTATCATTATTTCAATTTGCCTTTCTCTCTACCAATCATGTTTGCCTCCTCTAGAACAATTCTTTCCTTTATTTCCTCTCTTAGCGATAGGTTTGCCGAAATAGATTCTGATTTAGGGGATGTAGGTGACGAAATTGACAACTTTCCTGGTGTAGATTCTACCGAGGTAGAGGTGAAAACCGAGGAGGCCCCCTCTACCTCTTATCCCATGTCTGATAGATCTGATAAGGGCAAGGGCAAAGTAAGTGGTGTGGGAGTCATTGTTTCTGGCGCAGGGGCTGCCTTTAGGAACGCTGAACTTGTAGGTCCCAACGGACTTACCCCTTCTGACCTGAAGGTTCTTAGTGCTAGCTTTCGTTTCCCCCCAGGGGTTCAACCCTGGAGTCCTGATAAGTACACCACATATGTTCACCATGTCCACAAGAAGGTCTGTTTCTTCCTAGTAGCTTTTGATAACGGACTTCGCTTCCCCATTCATCCCTTTATCAAAGGTGTCATTCAACACTTCAATGTCTGCCCTGCCCAGCTCTCTCCCAACTTCTGGGGAGTTCTTGTGGGTTTACTAGTCTTCTTTAAGGACCATAAGCTTGGGGTCCCTACTGTATCCTTACTTTTGGAGTTGTTCAATGTCAAGCAGACCTCCTCTGACGATTTTCTGTATATTTCCAAGAGGACAAAGGCCAAACAGGTCATCTCTGACCTCCCAAGCTCCCATAAGGGCTGGAAGAAACAATTTTTCTTTGTAGGGGGTACATAGTGGGAGTTCAACTCAAAGGATAAAATTGATACCCTCCCCATCCCTACAGAGTGGTCTGCCCCTGATAATTTGGGTATGTTTCTTTCCAGACCGTATTTAATCAAAGTCTAACTGTTTTGTTAACTTATTTCTTATTTTTCTTGGTTTTTTAGGTATCCGACCTGAGCTCAATGCTGAAGAAGAGCGAGTATTGCGAAAATTAGAAAAGTATAAACCAGAGAAATACTCTGAGCTCATCCAACCTTGGGCTCGCGTAGAACACGGGTTCTACCTTCTTGAGGTGAGGGTTGAAGCTCCCCTTCCACTTTCCGTTGCTGGCCCCATCCCACTTTTCACCGAAGATATATCATGTAACACTTTCCTCCTGCCTTGATTCCTCTATCTTCTTTTCTCCGTTAAAGGATGAGGCTTAGCTGTTTTTAGGTCTCCCAGGTTCATCCTCAATAGAGCCCACTGCTGTTGAACTCAAGGCCAAACTTTCTCTAATGAAGAAGATCAAGAGTAGCGGCAAGAGCGGTGGTAAGCGCAAGTCAGAACCTAGCTCTGGTGATGGCTCCATACCTCCTGCCAAGGTGCCCAGGACTGGCATGTCACATACTTCCTCTGCCCCAACTGTCCCAAATCTCCCCTCTCAAGGTGTTTCACTTTCTACTCCAAGCGCTGCTGCTTTAGGACAGACATCTCCTTCAGCCTCTGAGGTTGAGAGAGCTCTGGAAGAGACCACCTGAATCCTGAACTTTCTCTATCCCCCCTCTACATCATTTTTTTGACCCCTTCCTGAAAGCTCCAAGGCTTTGAAGAAAAAGCCTCTCAAGGTAGAAAAAAGTGAAGGATCTTTTCTTGACAACCCTGACCTCGCTGCTGGAGCCCTTTCTTCTATTCTTCCCAACTCAGATGTAAAAAAGGCTCTTTCAATGTCCCTTGAGGATTCAATAAGCTCCGTTTATCACGGATTAGCTGCAGTAAGTTCTCACTTCCTGCCTTACACATATAACTTTTACCCGAACTTCACTAACTTTTATTTGTTTCCCTCTTGTCCCCAGTCTGCTATTCATGCGAAGAACTTGATGAATAGGGTCTTTTCCGCAAAAAATTCTGTCAAAATGGTGAAAGCTTACAAAATTAAGGTATTCGAGCTATCTTTTAAGAATGATGACCTGCGAGCTCAACTGTAAGAACTTCAAGAAAAAATGGAGAAGCATGTTTCCACCATTGAGGGCTTAACAGCTGCGAAGGCCAAGGTTAAGGAGGGGGAGAAAAAGGCTAGGGATGCCTGGGCCAAGGCTAACAAGGAGGCTTCTGCTGCTCAGAGCTCCTTTGCAAGCTTAACCCAAGATTTTATTGCTCTATCTGAGGCAAGCGGAGCCCTTTGCAGCGAGCTTGAAGGGTTTAAGGCTGCTGTATCTACAAGGGATAAAGACATTGCCAAGCTGCGAGATGATATTACCACCAAATGGGCTTCTGGGTGGTTGGCCTTTCAGGAAAGAGATGAGGAGACCTATCCTGACCTCGATTTCAACTTTGATATCCCTTATGATGAGGGCCCAGAGGTGGTTGAAGTAGAAGGTGAGGGTGCCCCCTGAAGGTACAGAGGCGGTTGCAACAGGAAGAGAAAGTGCCCCCTGCCTCTTTAGAGGACCCTATTGTCGGGCTCCCCCCTTTTTCTAACCTTGCTGCTGAAGCTTCAGCTCTCCCAACTACTGCAGAGGCCCCACATTCAGAAGCTCCTATTGTTGGATCTTCCCCAAACTTTGTTAATTTGCTCATCTCTTCTACTGAGCTTCCCGCTCTTGAACCTACTTCTGTCCCAGCTCCGACAACTGACCAACAGAGTTCTGGCCTTACTCCTCCATCAGAAACTTAGGATGTAGAGCAAGTTTTTTTTTTTTTTCTAAACCTGATTCTTTTTCTTCATAGTCTGATAAAAGCGAAGACACTGGAGCTCCTCCGAAGAGGCACAAGAAGGATGGGTCTTCCTTCTGTACATCTAACTCTGGCCTGGGGGAAGTTTTGTTCTCCACTACAGGGCAAAAGCTGATGGATCTACTGTCATCAGTTGGGAAGGAAAGGGATGAGCTGAAAAAGGAGAACCTGTGTCTGAAGGAGAGGATAACTGAGTTGGAGAGACGACTGGGAATTTTGCTTTGACTGATTCCTTGTAATTACTGATGTTCTGAAAAATCCTAATTTTCTGATATTTGCTGCACATCATGCATGGGTTGTGGCTTGAAGAAGTCCTTTGTTTTGTAACCTTTGACATTTTCGAGCTTCATGACTCTTTTGATGAATTCACCGTGGACTAATGAGTTCACCGTTCTTGTCATGAATTAGTAAGTTCATCCCGGGCTTTTAAGCTCTTCTCAAGAACTGACATGGTCATCGTGAGCTCAGAGCTCGCTTTATGATCTTATAAGTTCTCTGTAAGCTACGGGGCTCTTTTTATGAACCAATAAGTTCATATTGAGCTCTAAGGCTCTTTTTATGAGCTAATAAGTTCATACTGAGCTCCAAGGCTCTTTTTATGAACCAATAAGTTCATATTGAGCGACAAGGCACTTTTTATGAACTAAAAAGTTCATACTGAGCTCTAAGGCTCTTTTTACGAACTAATAAGTTCATACTGAGCGATAAAGCTCTTTTTATGAACCAATAAGTTCATACTGAGCTCTAAGGTTCTTTTTATGAGCTAATAAGTTTATACTGAGCTCCAAGGATCTTTTTATGAACCAATAAGTTCATACTGAGCTCTAAGGCTCTTTTTATGAGCTAATAAGTTCATACTGAGCTACAAATTTTTTTTTATGAACTAATAAGTTCATACTGAGCTCTAAGGCTCTTTTTACGAACTGATAAGTTCATGCTGAGCGACATGACTCTTTTTACGAACTAATAAGTTCGTACTGAGCTCTAAGGCTCTTTCTTCCTTTTTTTTTTTACGTGTGCCCATAAGAATAGATGAATCACAGACTTATTACTTTATTAATAATGCTTTATAATACAAGACAAACTTACTGAAAAAAATTTCTAAGATGTTCTGCATTCCATGAATGGGGCAGAACTTTCCCTTCTTCCGTTTGTAGCTCATAATTTTCCGGTCTAATTACTCGAGAGACTATGTATGGACCTTTCCAGTTAGGCCCTAGTTTCCCATGAGTGAGATCCTTTCTTGCTAATAGAAGCTTCCTCAGCACCAGATCTCCAACCTTGAAGCTCCTATGCTTGACCTTCCTGTCGTAGTATCTTGTTGTTTTCCTTTGATATTTCTTTATGTTGTTTAGTGCTGCCTCCCTCTTTTCTTCCAACAGATCCAAACTTAGCAGAAGGGAATTATCATTGTTTTCTTCGTTTGCTAGCTCTGTTCTAAGTGAAGGGAGCCCCACTTCGACAGGTGCCACTGTTTTGGAATCGAAAGTTAAAGTAAATGGAGTCTCTTGTGTTGCTGACCTGGTAGTTGTCTTGTAGGCCCATAACACTTCTGGGAGGTGTTCTACCCACTTGCCCTTCAAAATTTTGAACTTGGTCTTTAGGGCGGACTTTATAGTCCTGATGGTAACTTCTACTTGTCCATTAGACTGAGGATGAGCTAAGACAGAGAAATAATTATTTATCTTGAGCTCGGCACAGAAATTTTTAAACTTCGGGTTGTCGAACTGCTTCCCATTATCCGACACAATTGCTTTGGGGATCCCAAATCGGTAGATTATGGATTTCCAAGTAAAATTCTGAACCTTTTGTTCTGTAATGGTTGCTAAGGGCCCTACCTCTACCCATTTGGTAAAATAATCCACCCCAATAATAACGAACTTGCATTGTCTTACACCAGTGGGTAGAGGCCCTAGTATATCTAGACCTCACTGTTGAAATGACCAAGGACTTATCACTGAGGTCAGGAGCTTTGGTGGGCAGTAAGGGATGTTGGCATTCATCTAGCAAGCCTTGCATTTCTTGATCAGGTCTGTTGCATCCTTGAGCAAAGTGGGCCAATAATACCCCTACCTTATTGTCTTTCCCGCCAAAGTCCATGCTCCAATATGATTGCCACAGACTCCCCCGTGGATTTCTCTGAGTATGTAGTTGGCATTTTCATCTCCCGCACATTTAAGGAGTGGTGTTGAAAAATCTCGCTTATACAAGCTTCCCTATAAAATGGAGAATCTAGCTGACCTGGTTCTCAACTTTGCAGTCTCCTTGGGATTTTCTGGCAAGGCTCTATTTTGGAGATACTCCAAGATGGGGTCCATCCAGCTTGGTGGATTCTGTATGGGGAACACTTCTTCTTCAACACTAACGGATAGTTTCGCCAAATGCTCCACGGGGATCAACCTGTCCAGATTTTCTTATGAAGCTGTTGCCAACCTTGCCAAAACCTCTGCTCTCGAATTTTCAGTTCTAGGGACATGTCTGATTTTTACTTCCACAAATTTCTTGATCAATTCTTGCACCTTTCAAAGATAAAGGGTCATCTTCTCACCCTTAGCCTCGTAAGCACCCTCTATCTGTTTCACCATGAGTTGTGAGTCACTGCAGATCTCTAGTTGCTTAGCTTCCATTGAATGAGCTAAGCTGAGTCCTGTTATGACTGCCTCATACTCGACTTCATTGTTTGAAGCTTTGAATCCAAATCTCAGTGGGTTTTCAACATCTATTTTATCGGGGGAAGTCAAAATCAATCCAGCTCCACTGCCTTGAGCATTAGCAGCTCCATCTACTGAAAGTTTTCACGTTGGGAGGTCAGGTACTAACTACGATGTCTCTGCAGGTATCCTAGTTGTGAATTCTGTAATGAAATATGTCAATATCTGCCCCTTAATGGCTGTCCTTGACTTGTATCTGATGTCAAACTCACTAAGTTCAATGGCCCATTTAACCAATCTCCCCGAAGATTCTAGCTTGTGCAGCATCTGATTCATAGGTTGATTTATTGGGACTTCGATAGTATGAGCCTGGAAGTAGGGTCTAAGTCTCTTGACGGTTGTCACTAAGGCTAAAACGAGTTTTTCCATTTTAGGATACCTTTCTTCTGCCCCCCTCAGAGCTCAGCTGCAGTAGTAAACTGGTTGCTGAGCTCTATCCTTCTCCCTTACTAGCGCTGCGCTGGTTGAGAACTCTGAAACAGTCAAGTAAATGGTAAGTACTTCTCCTTCTAACGGACTTACCAAGACAGGTGGGGAGCTCAAGTATTCTTTCAATGCTTTGAAGGCTTTTTCACACCGAGCATCCTATTGAAAGGCTTTCTTTAAGACTTGAAAGAAGGGCTGACACTTGTCGCTTGATCTAGAAATGAAGCGATCCAGGATAGCTATTCTCCCGATTAAACGCTATATTTCCCTTGTGTTGGAGAGAGGCTGCATAGCCAACACTACTTTTACCTTTTCTGGATTAGCCTCTATCCTTCTGCTATTAACTATGAAGCCCAGAAATTTTTCTGCTAACACCCCATAGGCACACTTAGTTGGGTTGAGCTTTATCTTGTATTCTCTCAGGACTTGAAACGACTCTGCTAGGTGTCCAATGTGGAGCTCTGCCTTTAGTGACTTGACCAGCATGTCATTGATATAGACCTCTATAGAGGTTCCAATCTATTTTTGAAACATTTTATTCACCAGACACTGGTAAGTGGCTCCTGCATTTTTTTAACCCAAAAGGCATCACTTGATAGCAGTATGTCCCTTGCTCAGTTATGAATGAGGTATTTTCTTGGTCACTGGGATCCATCTTGATCTGATTGTACCCAAAGAAGACATCCATAAAGTTGAGGAGCTCATGTCCTGCAGTGACATCTACAATCAAATCTATCCGGGGTAAAGGAAAACTATCTTTTAGGCAAACACGGTTAAGGTCTGTAAAGTCAATGCAAAGATGTCATTTGTTGTTTGTCTTATTGACTAGGACTACATTGGCTAGCCAGAGTGGGTAATCCACTTATCGAATGACTTTCTCGTGAAGGAGCTTGCTAACCTCTTCGTTGATGGCTTTTTGACGCTCCGGGACGAAGCTCCTCCTCTTCTGCTTAACGGGCTTACAGGCTGGATTCACGCTGAGCTTGTGAGTGATGACATAGGAATCAATCCCTTTCATGTCCTCTTGCTTCCATGTAAAAACTTCCTTATTCCTTTTCAGGAATTGGATGAGGAGATCCTTGATCTCCTTGCTCAGCTTGGATCCAACATAAACAAGATGCTTTGGCTCCTCATCAATTTGAACAGGTTCCAGCTCTTTTGATGGTGTTGGCCTGGTCTCGAGTTCATCCCTCATGTCAATCTCATCAAATTGGATGCTCTCAACCTCCTTATTTCTCATGGATGCCATGTAGCATTCCCGTACTACGCGCTGGTCTTCTCGGACCACTCCAACTCTATTTTCTGTTGAAAATTTCACTATAAGGTGATAGGCAGAGGGAATAACCCTTATAGAAACGAGGGTCTTCCAATGAGCATATTGTATACTGAAGGTGCATCAACCACTAAGAATTTCACAGTTGTTGTAGTCTGACAGGGTGGGTCACCTAAGGTCAAGATGAGTTGGATTGACCCTAGGGGCAGCACCCTTTCTCCTGAGAATCCCAATAGGTAGGCACTTACTGGTTCAAGCTTTTCCCTCCCTATATCCATTTTGTCAAAAACAAAAGTAAAAATGATATTTGTCGAGCTGTCATTGTCAATCAAAATACGATGGACAGTCCTGTTGGCCACCACAGCTCTTACCACCAAAGGGTCATCATAGGGATGTTGGCAGCCCTCCAGATCTGAATCTGAGAAAGTGATAACCGTGTCTAAGTGTGGAGACTTAGATACAGTATATACTTTGGGAGTTTCTGTGGCTCTGATTTTTTGTAAGTGGGCCTTTCTAGTAGAGCTGGATCCTCCTTCTCCGGCAAGTCCTCCAGATATCACTCTAATCTCTCCCATAGGTTGCTGGTGTGGCTCTGGTGCTTGATGCTGAGGGGGTGGAGGTGGGAGAGCTCGATTTTGATTATCATTGGCCATATAGCGTCGCAGCTGCCCTTGTTGGATTAGAAATTTTATTTCCTTCTTCAATTGGATACAATCGTCGGTGTGATAACCATGGTCTCTGTGGAAGTCACAATATTTCGTAGGATCCCTTTTTGCCGAGTCTGCTTTCATCCGGGGTGGCCACCTTAAGAACTTCTCATTTTGCTCCTTATACAGTATCTGAGACATCGTAGCAGTCAAGGGGGTAAGCTGCCAAGGTGCATACCTTGGTTGTAGCTCTGGTTGTGGAGGGCCGAGGCAATCCCTGACATTTCCTCTTTTCTTCGGGGAATGCTCTCTGTCTCTTTTTGGAGACCTGCCTTGTTCTCTTTTCTCTCTAGGACTTCGTTCTCTCTTCTTTTCTTCCTTCCCTTTCTCCTTTCTCGACGAAGGGCTCTCGACCTTGGAGAAGAGCACTTCCTCACCATTTATGTACTTTTCTGCTTTGGCAAGCACTTCTGCCATACTAGCCTGGGGGTTCTTTGAGATGAAAAATATCAGATCTTTTGACTAAACTCCCAGACCTGCTATGAAGGCTGTAATAGCAAATTTTTCGTCTGAGACATCCACCTTCAAGGATTCTGAGTTGAACCGTTGGATATAAGACCGTAGGTTCTCATCAAGTCCTTGTTTTACATTTAACAAATGGTAGCTCGATTTCCTGTAGGTCCGAGCTCCGATGAAATGGGACACAAACGAGATTGATAGCCCTTTAAAAGAGGAAATCGAGGCTGCGAGGAGTCTATTGAACCATGCTAAGGCTGAGCCCTTTAGGGTGATAGCAAAGGCCCTACATCTCACTGGATCTTGATATCCATGCAACTCCATTTGAATTTTGTAGGTGTTGAGGTGGTCCATGAGATCTTTTGTCCCATTGAAAGCATCCACCTGCGACATTCTGAATTTAGGTGGGAGAGGGAAGTGCAGCACCCCAGCAGTGAATGAGGATTCGGTTTGCTGCACCAAGGCATCTATAGTGATTGGGGCCTTGCTCTTCACTGCCTCCTTCATCTGGCTGAACTCTTGTTGGATGTCTTTGAAACGTTGTTCCCAGTGGTGTTCTCTTTTCTCCTGTTGATAAGGGAAGAAGTCGTTCCTCTCCCCTTTCTTATACTGACTTTGCACTTCCTCGTTGTGGCCATTCCTAGGGGGTAGGCGAGGTTCTTGCCCCAAGATCTGGCTATTCTCTCCCACCTCATTAACTTTTCTAAGGGGGTCGAGATACGGTTGCTCCCTTGGTGGTGGATTATTCTCGTGCCTTCTGTGGACATTGTAAGAGCTTTAAGAGCTATTCGTTCTATTTTATCAGACGTTCATTGACAAGACAAAGGGCCTCCATCTCGTTATTCATGGGGGGATCGGCTTCTTGCGCATTTTTGTGTTGTCTGCTATTTGTGGCTTCTTGTTGATCTTGCATCCGTAGAGGATTGGTTTGACTTCGGCTCATATTTCACGTTGATACCATCAGTCACTGAAAAATCAGCTTTATTTGTAACAGGAATAGTCGTTCCCACAGACGGTGCCAAACTGATGGTGTATTTCAACGTGGATGAGCAAAAGGTGCAAGTAAAGTGAGATGAGCGTGGATCAGAGCTTCAAGGCTCGTGTATAATGATGCAATCAAATACTGAGGGGATTAAAGGGGTGTACACAGTAAAAATATGGTGATTCACCGACTTAGGAGCTCGGCTAGTCCATTCTTCAATGAAGCTTCTTGCTCCTTTTCTTCTTTATTTACTATACCAAAAGGTTTACAGAATGTAAGATGTGCTACTAGGGTTCTCTCCCCTTTGTTAAGAGGTGTTACCTTGTATTTATAAGGTCATTCCCTGCTGAGAAGGATCTTAGCCGAGATTTTTGCCCTTATTTCGTGGGCTTCTCCTTAATTCTAGGAGAAGATCTTGGTTGGTTGAGATTGAGTGCCTTGATTACAGCTTCCTATCACTTTAGGATCCTCTCGTGATTATCTAGCTATTATCTTGCCTTAAGAGATACTCGGCCCTTACCCTTTGACCTCTGCTAATGTGCCTGACCTCCTGAGCTTAGTACTTAAAATTTATTTTAGGTATCATCAATATATAAATGTCGTTATTATGGTAAATTACGTATCGTTATTCAAGTGAAATTTATTATATATAAATTTCGTTACGTATCGTTATGTGTGATCTATTTGTAAAATTGCATGGGATCATATATTCCATTTCCTACTATTCTTATAGTTCTAGCATGGCCAAGTCTATCTTTTTTTTTTTTTTTTTTAAACCTAGGAAGTAAGTCTATCAGATAAACATGTTCCTTTTATTAAACCTAGCTAGCAATGGCAACCACAAAGTCTGCCCAACTTATGGATAACTACAAATGATTAATTTCCAATTAAAAATTGGTTGCTTGTTGCAATCAGATATGTGTATATTATTCAGTGAAAGAATCTCAGATTCTCAAAAGAATTGTTATATATATAAATATGTGTGTGTGTGTTTGTGTTAGTTATAGACTTGTTTGGAGTCAGCTGTAAACTTAAGTTTTTTCTAGTTTCAGAGGAAAAGAAGTCTAGTCTGTTTGGACCTGAGTTTGTTGAGTGGCTTTTTCATCAATTTTTTGGGCAAGGACAGTTTTTATCGGTACTAAGAAAAACTGAAAAAATGAGGTTTATCCCATAACTTTCAAGGAAATTTCAGTTTTTTCAAAACACACCAAATAGTTTCAAGTATTTTTTAACTCTGATTTTTTTATTTCACTTTTCAAAACCTTTATTTCACACCCAAAAAATCTAACTCCAAACGACCCTATGATTTAGTATTTTTTTACATGCATGGAATGAAAGCTGTAATAACTTTAATTTTTTAAAAGTGATAATTTATCTACAAACTCTTTCACGCTGCCTGATCTTATTTTAAGATATATTGCGGTCGGTCCATTCCTAGATTATTAATTATAAATTGCATTTGGCAATGTAATTAAACGGCCGACCTCGTAGACTTGTAGTTGCCTCCAATGGGCTGACAGTACTAGCAGAAATAAGAATACTTGAAGCTAATTTGACAACCTAATTTATTGTAGTCATTAAATTAGTTATAATATTTAATGTCTGATGAGATCAGTTTTCCATTCGATAGAAGTAATGAGTCAGGTTCACCGATTAGGTACAAATAACATATTTCCGAGATTTACTTGGGTAGGTTTGAAACCCTAGATGTCTCAAACCCAAGTTTTAGGGAAGGTAAAAGTTTGGGGTATCAATTTTATCAATTATTAGAGATAATTCATACTTGAAAGTACGGTACAATGTGAATAATTTTGAGAAAAATATTAGTAATTGATGGTGTATTTCAACGTGGATGAGCAAAAGGTGCAAGTAACATGAGATGAGCGTGGATCAGAGTTTCAAGGCTCGTGTATGATGATGCAATCAAATATTGAGGGGATTAAAGGGGTGTACACAGTAAAAATATAGTGGTTCACTGACTAAGGAGCTCGATTAATCCACTCTTCACTGGAGGCTATGACTTCTTTTTCTTTATTGATCATACCAAAGGTTTACAAAATAGGTTTTTGGTCATTCGGTCTCCCCCTGTTAGGGGGAGCTACCTTGCATTTATAAGGTCATTCCCTGCTTAAAAGGATCTTAGCCGAGATTCTTGCCCTTATTTCGTGGGCTTCTTCTTAATTCCAGGAGAAGATCTTGGTTGGTTGAGATTGAGTGCCTTGATTATAGCTTCCTAACGCTTTAGGATCCTTTCGTGGTTATCCAGCTGTTATCTTGCCTTAAGAGACACTCAGCCCTTACCCTCTGACCTCTGCTAATGTGCCTAACCTCCTGGTCCGAACTGACCTCCTGAGCTTAGCATTTGAAATTTATTTTAGGTATCATCAGTTGGCCCCCAGCTTTTGGTCGAGCTGGCTTGGACAAGGGCTGAACTTAGGATGTAACAGTAATGGCTTCCTAATCAGCGACTTCAAATGTACTCTAGCTGTGCATTTTTACTTTAGTCTTCCCTTGTCCCCCTTGCTTTAAGGAGTGCTGACCTCTTCCTGAAGCAGGAATGCTTTGGGATTTTCATACTTGAATGGATGAGAGTAAGTGGTAAATCTCATCACCAGCTGCTCCCTGCATTTCATGCTGGCTTTGGCGATTCTGTAGGTTTATGCAGCCGAGCTTAGGTTGTGGTGAACTGAGAGGCATGAAGCTTAAAGCGATCTTATTCTTGAAGGCTTGGGGTTGTCTAGCACAACTTTATCTTTAGTGGGAATAAGGCTGTCGAGTTCAATTCTGGACTTGGGAACTGTCTGGATTTTTCAGGATGTTGGACTTGTAGACCTTATGGTTCTGCAACTTCTTCTGAAAGAGTTTTTCTTCTTAAACTCCCCACCGTAGGTGGCCAAGCTCGTTGTGATGAACTTAGGAGTTCATCGAGAGCTACTGAGCTCATTTTTATGAACTTAAGGGTTCATCGTGAGCTTCTGAACTCATTCCTATTAACTTAGAAGTTTATTATGAGCTACTGAGCTCGTTCTCATGAACTTAGGAGTTCATCGTGAGCTATTGAGCTTGTTTTCATGAACTTAGGAGTTCATCGTGAGCTATTGAACTCATTTTTATGAACTTAAGAGTTCATCGTGAGCTATTGAGCTTGTTTCCATGAACTTAGGAGTTCATCGTGAGCTCTAGGGCTCTTTTTATGAACTAATGAGTTCATCGTGAGCTCTAAGGCTTTTATTATGGATTAATGAGTTCGTCGTGAGCTCCAAGTCTCTTATTACGAACTAATGAGTTCGTCGTGAGCTCCAGGACTCTTTTTAAGAACTAACGAGTTCATCGTGAGCTCTAAGGCTCTTATTATGGACTAATGAGTTTGTCGTGAGCTCCAGGGCTCTTATTACGAACTAAGGAGTTCGTCGTGAGCTCCAGGGCTCTTATTATGAACTAATGAGTTCGTCGTGAGCTTCAGGGCTCTTATTACGGACTAATGAGTTTGTCGTGAGCTCCGGGGTTCTTCTTACGAACTAAAGAGTTCGTCGTGAGCTCCAGTGCTTTTTTTATGAACTAACGAGTTTGTCATAAGCTTTAGGGCTCTTTTTAGGAACTAACGAGTTCATCGTGAGCTCTAAGACTCTTATTACAGACTAATGAGTTCGTCGTGAGCTCCAAGGCTCTTATTACGAATTAGTGAGTTCGTCGTGAGCTTCAGGACTCTTTTTACGACCTAATGAGTTCGTCGTGAGCTCCAGGGCTCTTTTTTTGAACTAACGAGTTCATCGTGAGTTTTAAGACTCTTATTACGGATTAATGAGTTTGTCGTGAGTTCCAAGTCTCTTATTACGAACTAATGAGTCTGTCGTGAGCTCCAAGGCTCTTTTTATGAACTAACGAGTTCATCATGAACTCCAGAGCCCTTTTTATAAATTAACAAGTTTATCGTGAGCTCTAAGGCACTTATTACAAACTAATGAGTTTGTCGGGAGCTGCAGGGCTCTTATTACAAACTAATGAGTTTGTCGTGAGCTCCATGGCTCTTTTTATGAACTAACGAGTTCGTCGTGAGCTCTAGGACTCTTATTACGGACTAATGAGTTCGTCGTGAGCTCTCGGGCTCTTCTTATGAACTAACGAGTTCATCGTGAGCTCTAGGACTCTTATTACGGACTAATGAGTTCGTCGTGAGCTCTCGGGCTCTTCCTATGAACTAACGAGTTCATTGTGAGCTCTAAGGCTCTTATTTCGGACTAATGAGTTCGTCGTGAGCTCCTGGGCTCTTTTTATGAACTAACGAGTTCATTGTGAGCTCTAAGGCTCTTATTACGGACTAATGAGTTTGTCGTGAGCTCCAGGGCTCTTATTACGAACTAATGAGTTCGTCGTGAGCTCCATGACTTTTTTTATGAACTAACGAGTTTTTCATGAGCTTCAGGGCTCTTTTTATGAACTTACGAGTTCATCGTGAGCTCTAAGGCTTTTATTATGGACTAATGAGTTCGTCGTGAGCTCCAAGGGTCTTATTACGAACTAATGAGTTCGTCGTGAGCTCTAGGACCCTTATTACGAACTAATGAGTTCGTCGTGAGCTCCTGGGCTCTTCGTAAGAGCGAATAAACCGCAGACTTGATGCTTTATTAATAATCATATTACAGGACAAACTTACTAAAAAAATTTCCTAAGATGTTCTACATTTCAGAAATGGAGTAAAATTTTTGCCGAGTCGGCTTTCATCTAGGGTGGCCTCCTCAGAAACTTTTCGTTTTGTTTCAGCAAGCATTGATTGACGAGGCGAAGTGCCTCTATCTCGTTATTCATAGGGAGACCCCCCCACGGGTGGATTAGTCTCTTGGATGTTCTTAGGTTGTCTGCTATTAGTAGCTTCTTGTTGATCTTGCATCCGTTGTGGATTTGTCTGGCCTCAGCTCATGTTTTGCGTTGTTACCATCAGTCATTGAAAGATCAGTTTATTTATGATGGGAACAGTCGTTCCCACAGACGGCGTCAAACTGATGGTGTATTTTAACGTGGATGAGCAAAAGGTGCAAGTAACGTGAGATGAGTGTGGATCAGAGCTTCAAGGCTCGAGTTTGATGATGCAATCAAATATTAAGGGGATTAAAGGGGTGTACACAGTAAAAATATAGTGGTTCACCGACTAGGGAGCTCGGCTAATCCACTCTTCAATGGAGGCTATGACTCATTTTTCTTTATTGATCATACCAAAGGTTTACAGAATAGGTTTTTGGTCATTCGGTCCCCTCCCCCCCCCCCCCCTGTTAAGGAGTGCTACCTTGCATTTATAAGGTCATTCCCTGCTCAGAAGGATCTTAACCGAGATTCTTGCCCTTATTTCGTGGGCTTCTCCTTAATTCTAGAAGAAGATCTTAGTTGGTTGAGATTGGGTGTCTTGATTACAGCTTCCTAACGCTTTAAGATCCTCTCGTGGTTATCCAGCTGTTATCTTGTCTTAAGAGACACTTGGCCCTTACCCTCTGACCTCTACTAATGTGCCTAACCTCTTGGTCCGAGCTGACCTCCTAATCTTAGCACTTGAAATTTATTTTAGGTATCATCAGTAATCGTTGGATTTTTCTATTTGAAACCGTTGGATAGATTTATTGAAACCTGTCATATTTTATATTATATAATTGATGTAAACCCATCACAGACTTGACATGACATGAACCCAAGAATGACAAACTCATAAAAAGGTCAAGTTAGTATTAAACATATAAAACCCATCTTGCTGGAATAAAAGAAGAAAATGAGTACTTTTTATCTGAATTATGCTAGAATTAAGTAGTTGCTTATTAACACAAATATGGTATAAACCACAATAACACGCTACAAAGATGACACAACACGACTCAATTGACAATTTTAATGAAAAGCTTAATATTTGATGTATATGAGAAGATGACAAATCTTTGAAATGATCTAGTAATGGATTTTTGGAATCAATAATTTGTTTAATCATCAATAACAGACATTTTTTAGATTACTCTAATGGGTTTATTTTGAGCTGGTCGTAAACCTCAGTCTTTTTTGGCTTCGGTGGAAAAAAAGTCTATTCCATTTGGATCTAGGCTTATTGGATGGCTTTTTCATCAGTTTTTTGGACAAAAAATAGCTTTATCAACACCAAGGAAAAGCTCAAAAATAGGACTTATCCAATGACTTCCAAAAAAAATCAGTTTTTTTTCGAAAACACTCCAAAAGGTTCTCAGAGTCTTTATAATTATGACTTTTTCAATTCACTTTTAAATCTCTGTTTCGCATAAAAAAAAAATCAACTCCAAACTGCTCAATATATATAAATATGCTAATTAAATTGTCAACTCCTAGTTATTCAATTAAGAATATCAATGATGAGGACATCAATTCCAATTATGGTTCTATTTTAATTACCAAAAATGGAGTTCTGTTATACCAACACCCTCATCCACAGTTTCCCAACTGATTATTTTATTACTAAAGAATGAAAATATAGCTATCGGCCATATGGCATCTATTTTTCAAGTGCCAAAGATGTCCAGGGTCACATCTTGTCTTCTTTGAAAGATGGGAATGGTGTATGAATTTAATAATCATTGATAATGAAATTTCTGTGGCCTGTAACACATGGTTATGAAGCAGTGAAGGCTCAGTTCTATGATTGGTTTGAATTATAAAACTTTACCCAGTATAAACCTAATCAATATTTGTGTTTGCTGGCTTACTTATACAATAAGCATTTAGGGAGGTCTCTTGGATTGTGAGAATGAGTTATACTTTTTGACTGGGAATAGTGTGTGTCGTGAGCAACTCTTATGAGTGCATGCTCAGTGTAGACTTAAGGTGGGTTTTAAAATCTTCATTGTATATTTAACTCTTTTTTTTAAATAAAATATTATTTTTCAAGAAATTTTTTTTTTCTATATGTATACACAACATAATCACAATCGCACCAATTTCTAATCGACATATTTTAGATACTCATTTGACAACTTATCCGATCTATATATGTTGGATACTCGTATGACAATTAAATGAATAACACTCCCATCTCATGTAGCTGATGTGGGGTTGGGTTTTCATTGGATGAGAAGTTAGCAATGGCCTATAAGATGGGTTGGAAAAAGCCTACCCAAAAAGACAAAAGAAAAAAAAAACAAAAAAAGAAAAAGCCCGATTTAAGGCAAACAATATAAGGCATTCCTCTATATCATCTTTTTTTTTTTTCGTACCAAACTTCTTTGACCATAACAGTTAATCGAAGCATTTTTTTTCTACTTCTATAGGACAACAAAAAAATCGTGTTCCACCCTCTGTTTGTCTCAGATTTTATGATTGAAGGTGATCTACCTTTACAAAACCAAGGAAACAAGGGTAAGCAATAAAAAAAAGGTCGTACAACGATGTTGCTATCGAAGCCAATGTAAAGAAGAATTATAGCTATATACATACGTGAATATTTGCATATACACAACTTATGTGTGTGTATGTATACAATTGTATGTGTGTGTGTATATATAAGTATACCTTATCAATTTATAGAAGGGAATGTTCGGCTCAATCAAAGATAGACAACAACTCAATTATTGATAAGCATGCGTTGATTGATGCTTGAGATGACTGAAAAATGATATGGTGCAATAAACCTTTGGGGATGGATTGAGGGTCTTCTTTTCTCCTGTTCAGAAGATCAATCATTCTCTTTGAAATCTCTCTTGTTTATGAACCTCTTTTCGACTTTTAATAAAATTTATCTTACTCAAGAAAAAAAAAAGAAAATCCGAAAAGTATTAGAGAGAGAGAGGTATCATATATATATATATAGTTGAATGGTTTCCTTGTTTTTTCCCATTTAAAACATAGGCCCCTTTTGGAACTCAATATGGAACAAATTTTGGGTTAACTTTCAAGCTGGTTTCAATATATCAGACAACTTGCACATAATAATTTTATTAAGGATTATAGGTGTTGTAGACTTAATCTAACTGATGGCGATAGCTGTTTCACATTTAATAAATAAATCTACCTCATAAATGTTAAGGCCATTAAGGAGCCAAGTCTTTGACTGGAGATCAAATTCAACATGGTCCATGCTTCCTTTATTAAAGCCTATCACAGAAAGTAATTGTGCAGTATAGGAGGAGGTTAACATGATTGGAAATTAATGGACTATTATTGACTATATCGCGACATGAAAGAAAAAATGACACGATTTGTTAACACGAATAATAAATAAGTCAAGTTAATATTAAACACAAATAACCAAAAAGGACATGATTAAGGCGTTAATTTGTCTTGTTTGTTAAAAATACCAAAATTCTGTTTTTATTGTAAAATAAGAGGATTTTTTTCACCCTCTCATGCCATGAATTAGCCATAAAACATAGAAACATGATTACTTAATTGATTTGTACTCCATCCTAACCCCAACTTTTTCACCCTCTCATACCATGAATTAGCCATTAGTTACATGCATATTTGAATATGCCTTAAACGCGTTTCGTGCGTCCTCGTATTTCCTCAATCATCAAGTCAAACATTTATAGAAATAATTAACCGAAAATAGCTGCTTTACTGTCAGATTTTAATTTAGCTATATTATCAATACATATTCCTTTAAAAATTAGTTAAATGAAAGAACCCATGACCCATCAAGCTTTGTTTTCTTTCTATATAAAGGAACCAATTGAAGCATCATCTCCCACGCAAACCTCTTTCAATAACCCTAGGCTTGCTTAGCTCTTTGCCGCCCAATTTTTCTCCCCATCCACAATATGGTGCTAACTCACTTGTTTCTAGCACTTCTGGGTGTGTCCTTGTTTGTTTCTCCGGCCATTTCCCGCTACACCGCCAACCCGACCGACTTAAAATCATGGTGTAGTAAGACACCCCACCCACAGCCCTGTGAGTTCTTCCTAACTCATAACCCTAAATATGGCAATCCCATCCAGCAAAAGTCTGATTTTCTCAAGCTATCCATGCAATTAGCCCTAGACCGGACCATGCATGCTCTATCTCACACTTACACCCTCGGCCCAATGTGCCGCAATAAACAAGAAAAGGCTGCATGGGCTGATTGTCTCGAACTTTATGAGTCGACAATCGAAAAACTCAACAAATTAGTGGATCCCAACTTTAAATGCAGTCAAGTTGACGTTCAAACATGGCTCAGTACGGCTCTGACCAACCTCGAGACATGTAGAACCGGGTTCGTGGAGTTCGGTGTTACAGACTATGTAATGCCCTTAATGTCTAATAATGTGTCTGCTTTGGTTAGCAACACTTTTGCCATGAACAATGGGCCTAATGGTGAGCCGAGTTACAAAGAAGGGTTTCCGAGTTGGGTTTCACCCGGTGACCGGAAACTGCTGCAGTCTCCATCTCCGGCTTCCAGTGCCAACATTGTGGTTGCGCAAGACGGGTCGGGGAATTATAAAATGGTAAGTCAAGCTGTCACCGCCGCCGGAAAGCTGTCGGGCAGAGGTAGGTTTGTGATATATGTGAAGGCAGGGACGTATAATGAGAATGTTGATTTTGGAAGCTTGAAGAACATCATGTTGACCGGTGATGGCATCGGACAGACTATAATCACCGGTAGCAGAAGTGTTGGCGGTGGCTTCACCACCTACAAGTCGTCCACTGCTGGTAAGTGAAACAAAAATGCTCTTATATCATTCTCTCCATTATTTTTAAAGTCATGGCTATCCGTGCATTCAATTACTCGACAAACAAACGCATCGATTAAATTTGAGATTTATATTGTCAACAAAATTGAAATTCACGATATATAAATTTATGCCATGTTTTATGTTCCACCATCAAACCAATTTACGAATTGGAATAAAAGGCTGCACCAAACTTGTAACATCTCTAGACTGCAAGTAATTGAGAGGATTAGACAAGTGCTTTTAGAGATGTAAATTCGTTCCAATTATGAAAAAAAAAATGTGATATCACCAAAGAAAAGTTACACTTTTCAATACAAGTGCACTTATAGAACATTCAAAAGAGATTAAATCTAGCTCGAATTACAATGGGCTCAGAGTTTGAAGAAGAAATCGACGCAACTTTAAATACTCTTTAATAAAAAATATTTTAAATTTAGTGATAACAGGAATGATGTAGTTGACGTCATGTGGTCAAACCTGATGAATAATATGACAAATTTTGAATGCTGCAAAGAGAGAGAGAGAAAATTAAGTACTATAAAGAGACGAGAAAATTAAGTACTGTAAAAGTATAAAGAGAGAAGTCTCTCATTTATAGAAAATCTTGGTTGGTCCTTGGCTACGATGGCTGCCAATAAGCTAAGTTGATTGCTTTAAAAGATTGGTTATCATTAATTAATACTCTTTCCTACAGTTCTTAGGGTAAGCCCCCACCTAGCAGAAGTTTCCTCCTTGATTTATAATCTTATGATTTTTCAGATGGACAACGGAGATACGTTAAGATCTCAATAATATTATTTGTCCCCGTTTAAAAATATCTGTCGTTTAAGATTTTTGGACAGGGATTGAGGAATCTATTAAATAGCTCTAATATGAGTAAAAAATAATTGCACAAGACTAAAATATCTTTATTCAATATGTATTGGGAAGGAAAGAAATATGAAAGACACTTAGCCTCCACCAAATCTAATGCATTGAAAAGTTAAGAGTAAATTTGAAAGAAAAAATATTAATTATGTTTTGGTTTCATTAAACGATAGATATTATGGAACAAAAAAAATTGTGTAAAACGACAGATATTTAGGAACGGATGAAATATTAGATTAGTAGCGAGTCTCAATTAATATTAAATTATCATCAATCTAATAATTATAAATGATTAATTCAACAAATTAAGTGAGTAAAATTAGGTTAAAATAACATTATTTCTTAAGATTTAATAGAACTATTAAACTCCGAGGGATAACTCAAGTGGTAATAGGGATGAAAAACCCAGACTTCTTGAGTTTGAACCTTGCAATCCCTTGGGGCAAGGTCATGGGGAATTTATCCTTCGTGAATATCCTAATCCAGTATGAATGGTCTGTCTTTGACTGGAATAAAGGAGATTAGTCAAAGTGTGCATAAATTGACTCAAACACTCTTGTTCGTTATACCAAGAAATACCATTAAACTTTTGTTATGGTAAATTGACTCAAACACTCTTACTACAAACATAAAATTTTGGCACAATCATAATAATTCATTATAAATTTCAGCGGCTATGGGAGATGGATTTATTGTCAAAGGCGTCACCTTCAGGAATACTGCTGGAGCTCAAAACCACCAGGCAGTGGCTTTTCGATCTGGCTCAGATCTTTCGGTGTATTATCAATGCAGTTTTGAAGGATTTCAAGACACACTCTACGTCCATTCCCAAAGACAATTCTACAGAGAATGTGACATTTATGGAACTGTTGATTTTATTTTCGGAAACGCCTCAGTACTCTTTCAAAATTGTAATTTATATGCACGATACCCTCCTAAGAA
Source organism: Ilex paraguariensis (assembly GCA_963454935.2). Lineage (NCBI taxonomy): Eukaryota > Viridiplantae > Streptophyta > Magnoliopsida > Aquifoliales > Aquifoliaceae > Ilex > Ilex paraguariensis. Next base: position 21,872 of record CAUOFW020004494.1, read on the forward strand.
GATCAACACTTTAACTGCTCAAGGTAGAACTGACCCTAATCAAAACACTGAAATCTCCATACACAGTTGTCAAGTCACAGCAGCTTCTGATCTAAAACAAGTTCAGAGCACAGTCCAAACATTTCTTGGCAGGCCATGGCAAAAATATTCGCGTACAGTGTTTATGAAGACGTACCTTGATAGCTTAATTGCCCCTGCTGGTTGGTTTCCATGGAATTTCAACTTTGCTCCAAGCACATTATATTACGGGGAGTATATGAACACAGGTCCTGGCTCATCAACTGCAAATAGGGTGAAATGGGGTGGTTACCATGTCATAACTAGTGCAACCGTGGCGTCCACGTTCACTGTTGGCAGCTTCGTTTCCGGCAATTCTTGGTTACCGGCCACCAATGTGCCATTTACTTCTGGCCTTTGATTCTTTCAGGGGGGAAGCAACTAATTTGAGTTTGTTGTACCTAGCAGAAAGCAATGATATTGTTTGCTAATAAAATAAGTTTATGATTTGTATTTTCAGAATTGTTCATAAGTACTAGTGTATCATTTCTCTGATAGGGTTGTCATTCTTTCTGGATTTTGTATTTGAATAATGATAATGATCTATCAAGCTCTTGTCAATGTTCTTTCTTAATCAAAATAGAGAAACTTAATTATTTGTCCTCCCAAATATGTCTTTGTCTCATACTATCCACTCAATTATTTACGTTCTTGAATTACACCTTCAATTATAGTTTGTTTTCGAATTATCGGCATTCCAAATATTTATTTCAAATACCAAAAAATAAATTTGTCTTATTTCGTCTAAAAAACAAAGAAAAAGTGAGTGTGGTAGACATTTAGCCTTTATACAATTTGAAAATAGTTCAAAGAGTGGAATGTTCAATGTGGGAATTTCAATAATATGATACATAGACTATAATTTAAGGGCGCATAGTATGATTAATCCACCAAATCATTTTGTGGCTTTGAAACTCATAGATAGATTACGATTTCATTATCCCCAAATCCAGGTGTTCCACCTAGGTTTTGTTGCAATGAAAATTAGCTTGCAACGCTATTGACGATAATTAGCTAGGTTTGTACACTTTACTCTTTACCAGTTTTTGGTATTACTCCAATATTACTACAACAAGAAAATCGATCGGGTACCACTTTATTAGAGTCAAGAGAACTAGAAACAAACTGAAAGGAAATCGAGGAGGATATGAACACTCAAAAAAAAAATCATACAAGTTGATTACAATTATACACTCAACTTGGACTTTTCAATTTCTACTCAACTCTACTTACATCTAACACTAGACTATATGCCCTATTTATATAGGTCATACATACAACTCATACAATTACATGTAAGTACCATTACACCCACCAACTTTTATAACATCTATAATTTAAGGGCACATAGTATGATTAATCCGCCAAATTATTTTGTGGCTTTGAAACTCATAGGTAGATTACGATTTCATTATCCCCCAATTCCAACTGTTCCACCTAGGTTTTGTTGCAATTAAAATTAGCTTGCAACGTCATTGAGGATAGTTAGTTAGGTTTGTACACTTTACTCTTTACCAATTGCTTGGTAATTGAATTGATATTAATCTAAGACAAACTTTGGCGCAACAATAATTTTGTTATATAATGACTGGGGCATCATTAATTTGAACAGTAGAAATAACTGATTTTCATTCGAACTTAAGATTGTACATTTAACTTTTACTGCACAAAACAGTGACATGGGTCACATGCAGCCTTTTAATTGGGAGTGGATGATTAAAAGCTAAAAAGGGATTATATCAAGCCCATGACTAGACCGAGTGTTCATCTTGTTTGACTTGGTTGTGAATCTCTGATATGTCCACGAAATCTGGTTCTAAGTTTATGGAGACATTTTCTTTCTTTCTTTTTTTTCTCTTTTCTCTTTTTTTGTTTGATGGGGAAAGTCTTAATGGCAATCACATAGGAAGAAGAGAACTAAGGAAGATATAGAAACAATTAAATAAAGTAAAATAATAAAATGTAAAAGTGATCTAAATATTACCATGCGCCTCTCGATGATGGAAGCTCCTAACCCCCTTCTCTTCCCCTGCTCCTCCTCTCTCGATGGATCCCCACCCTCTTCTCTATCCCAAATCTAGCCTCCCTCCCCCATCAAAGTTCTTGTTAGAATGGATCCAAATCCCATTTCAATCCCCATTTCAAAACCTAGGGCTGGCGCCTCCTGCGCAGCGATGGGTGTTTCGACACCTCCGATATCAGATCCCGTTGTCCAGCCCACTTTGGGCAATGATTGCCGCCCCTATTGTTCCACTTCTGCAACTTGCCAATCGAAGGAGATGTTAACGCCCACCCAACAAAAGGATTTGCTGTGCGTGGAGGTTAATGCCCCCATTAATGCTGCCATTAATGCTGATTTGGTAGAGAGTGTTACTGCTCCAACCAACAAGCTTCAACAGTCGAAGATCCCTACTAAAATAGGGGAAACCCCTGCTGTCCACCTAATTCTACTACAAATATCCCGTGGAATCAAATGCTAAAGTATGGTAGGAATCGCCCTAACCCAGAAACAAGCAGGATCGAGCATGACTCAATGAAACTGCAATACTTTGAACCAAAATGGGTCAATAACCGTGATGTTGTCCATCCCCCTCCTGAGGTTGCAAGTAAGGGCTGCGCCTTATGGAGAAATTGTCTTGTGGGATACTTCATCGAGAAAAAACTTTCATTCTCCACTGTGTCTTTTATTGCCCATAAGATCTGGGATAATATGGGACTGGTGGAGGTGCTAGCTAACGAACATGGTTTTTTCTTCTTCAAATTTGAGGACGAGAAGGCAAGAACCAATGTGTTGAAAGCTGGCCCATGGTTCTTCCAAGGTAGGTCATTATTCCTTAAGAAGTGGCAGTCAGATGTTGCTGTCTCTAAGGAGGATCACTCTGTCATTCCTGTTTGGGGTGAAGCTGTATAACATCCCCCTGCAATACTGGACTGATGAAGGTATCAGCTACATTGCAAGCGCGGTTGGCAAACCTTTATATCCTGATTCTCTTACTGCAACAAGGAAGAGGATTAGTTTCGCCCGCGTTTGTGTGGAGATTAATGCTCAACGAGATCTGACTGAGTCTTTTGACCTTCAGCTGGAAAGGTGTAATGAAAGTGGCTACCCTATTATGGTTAAGATTGGGGTTGAGTATCAATGGAAACCCAAGATCTGTCTTGGATGCTAGACTTTTGGGCATAACCAGTCTAATTGTTATAAACAGTCAGATAATAGGTTGGATGTTCCTGCCCCTCTTGCTTAAGGGACAACCAGCCTCGACAAAGGTAAATCCATAGTTAGTTCTACTGTGGTGGTGGAGGTGGAGGAGTTTTTCCATCCTAATGCCGTAGTGTCTCCCTCGTTTTTGGCCAACAACTCAAATAGCTTGAATGGCGTCAAGGGTAAGGCTGTGACTGAGGATCTTGCTACTCCCCCTAGTCCACCTGACATGGATAAAGGTAACCATGTACCTATAATGGATAACGCTCTTAATTTAGATGGTGGGTCCATTGTTGTTGATATTAGCCCTGCTCATCTTAAAACTAAAGAAGTGGAGAATATTACCCTAGTGGATTCTACGAATCTGTGGATCACTCAGGAGAAGAAAAAGTTGAGGAAGGTAAAGAAGAAGTCTAAGTCTGAGGCTAAATTAAAAGGGGCTGAGCACTTTAAACTCAGCAAAGTTCTCCTCCATGATTAATTTTCCTGTTGGAATATCGAAGGGCTTAATGAGCCTTCTAAACAGGTGGTGGTGAGGAAGTTTATTAGAGAATCCCATCTGGATTTGGTGGGTGTCATTGAAACTAGAGTTAGGAGTGTTAATTACTCCTCTATTATGTAGCATGTTTTTGGGCAGTGGAGATGTTGTGCCAACTACCAATGCCACACATTGGGGAGGATCTGGATTGGATGGAATCCAAAGATTATTAACGTTACTAAACGTGTTGAATTTGACCAAGTCATACACTGTCATGTTCAGCATTTTGAGAGCAACACCTATTTTTTCGTCTCTTTTGTGTACGCCATGAATGAAATGGTAGACAGAAGGCCTCTATGGGCTGACCTCAGATACCACTCTTCTCTCTTCAGCAATGACCCATGGATCATCCTTGGAGATTTTAACATTATAAGGAACCCTAGCGAATCTGTGGGTTGTGCAGGGAAATGGTCTAACGCAATGCTGGAGTTTGAAGATTGCTTACAGGACTCTGAACTTGAGGACCTGAGATATTCTGGGTTCCACTTTACCTAGAGAAACAAGAGAGAAGGAACAAGGTTTATTAAAAGGAAACTAGATAGGGTCCTCGTTAATCATGCTTGGAACACAATTTTTCACCAAGCTGCTGCTGAATTTCTCCCATCTGGTGTCTCTGATCATTCTCCGGCTGTTGTTAAGATGGGTAGCAATGCCAGGCGGAAGAGGACTCCATTCAAGTTCTTCAGTCACCTTGCTGATAAGTAGAACTTCTTAGATACTGTGGCACAAGCTTGGGTGACTGGTGTGCAAGGATCTCTCCAATTTAAACTTTTGTCCAAGCTAAAAAGGCTCAAAAGTGTTTTTAAGAACTTTTGCAAGGAAGAGGGCACAACACTGAGCTTGTACAATCTGCTAAAGCTGTTCTTGAGAATTGCCAGATTAATATTGATAGGAACCCTTCTGATCATAACCTGATTCAGGAGGAGAAGAACTCTTGGCTTCTTATCTGGAGGTTGCCAAAGATGAGGAGCATGATCTTTAAGCAAAAATCTAGGATACTGTGGCTCAAGGAGGGTGACCAGAACACTAACTTCTTCTTCAGATCTATGATTAATAGAAGAAATTGGAAGAAAATTACCCCTCTCAAAAGAATGGATGGGTCCCTCACTAACAGTGAAGAGGAGGTCAAGACTGAGACTATTGATTACTTTAAGCTTCTCCTGGGAAAGCCTTGTTACTCCATGCTAGACAGTGAGGGAAGCAGAAATCTTCTCTCCATCATCCAAAGGAAAATTTCAAACCAGCAATCTGTGTATATGCTTAGGGGGTTCTCCAGCGAGGAAATCAAGCAGGCCTTATTTTCTATGAGCGACCATAAAGCTCTTGGACCTAACGGTTTTAACCCGTATTTCTTTAAGAAGGCCTGACCTATCATTAGACAGGAGGTCACTGATGTTTTTAAGGAGTTCTTTGTTCATGGCTTGCTTCTTAAGGAACTCAACGCTACCATCATCACCCTAGCCTCGAAGGTCCCTAATCCCACATCTATGAATGACTTTAGACCAAACTCTTGTTGTAACACCATCTATAAGGCTATCTCCAAGCTCATTGCCTCTAGGCTCAAGGAAGTTATTCGGATATCATCGACCATAGCCAAGCTGCCTTTATCCCTGGCAGAAGGATCGGTGACAATATTTTAATTTCTCAAGAATTGTTCAGAAACTACCATAGGAATCAAGGTGCTGCTAGGTGTGCTATCAAGGTGAATTTGAGGAAATCCTTTGATACTATCAATTGGGGTTTCTTAATGGATACCCTTGAGAATTTGGGTTTTCCTTTACTAATTAGGGATTGGGTTTGGCAGTGCATCTCTACTCCCAAGTTTTCTGTTAATGTGAATGGTGAGCTTGTTGGGTTCTTCCCTAGCATGAGAGGCTTAAGGCAATGAGATCATATATCCCCTTACCTTTTTATTATTGCTATGGATGTATTCTCTCTCACTGTTAAGCATCATGTCTCCTCTAACGACTCCTTCAAGTACACTGGAGATGCAAGAATGGTAAGCTCACCCATCTTATGTTTACAGATGATGTCTTGCTCTTTTGCCATGGGGACTTCCTTTCCACCAATGTGCTCAAGGCTTCATTGGACCACTTCCAAGCTATGTCTGGGCTACAAGTCAACCAGGCTAAAAGTAGTCTCTTTATGAGTGTTATCCATAATGAGACTAAGGACCAAATTGTGCATCTTTTCGGCTTCCCTCTGGATCAACTCCCTGTTAAGTACTTGGGCATCCCACTGATATCCACTCGCTTGAAATCACTCCATTGTAATGAACTCAACATTAAAATCGAGAAGAGAATTAGCTCATGGACTAACAGATTTTTGTCCTTTGCTGGCAGACTGACCTTGATCCACAGTGTCATTCACAGCATGTAGTCTTATTGGTCTGCCCATTTATTCCTACCTCCACAGATCATTGACAGAATTGAACAACTTATAAGGCATTTTCTCTGGAAAGGGACTGAAATGAGGAGCACTGGTGCTAAAGTCTCATGGGATGATGTTTGTAAACCCAAGGAGGAGGGTGGTCTGGGTATCAAAAGGATCAAAGATTGTAACATTGCTATGATGATGAGGTACATTTGGTTGCTTTTTACGGATAAGCAAAATTTGTGGGTGTTATGGGTCCATACTTGTCACTTAAGGGGCAAAAGTTTCTTGAGAGTTAAAGCTTCTCAGACCTATTCTTGGAACTGGTTGTGTCTGCTCAAACTACGGTCTTCAACCAGGCTGCTTATCAAGCATGAGATTGGGAATAGTCAATCAACTAAGCTTTGGTATGATAATTGGCATCCAATGGGTCCCCTAGACTTATGTGTTGGTATGAATGGTATTGATAACTCTCTATTCAATTTGGAGGAACCTGTCAGTAGTGTTATCAACAATGATCTATGGCAATGGCCACTTTTCTCCATCCCTCCTCACGATGTGGTCATTTCCATGCCTTCCTATTTTCCTAATTCTGCCCTTGAGGACTCTGTCAAGTGGATCCCTAATGGTCGACTGGGATTTAGCTCATATTCCGCTTGGAATCATATCAGATCAAGGGACTCCCCTGTCTGTTGGTATAAGCTTGTTTGGTCAAATAGATCCATTCCTAAGATGAGTTTCATCCTGTGGCTTGCTGTTAGGAACAGGCTGAGTACTCTTAACCGCATGCAATCCTTCGCTGCTCACCTTGGTGTTGGATGTATTTTATGCATGACCTCTCCCGAATCTCATTCTCATCTTTTCTTTGCATGCCCTTACTCCTCTAGTGTTTGGTCTGTTACTCTCTCATTTGTTGGGGAGTTATGGCAGCCTATGCCTTGGAATGACTTTGTTGCTTGGGCTGCTCTTAATTGGAAGGGTAAGTCAATGAAGTATCTGATATGCAGACTCTGCCTTGCAGCCACTATTTACCACTTGTGGATGGAGAGGAATAATAGAAAATTTAGAAACCAATTTAAGGACTCTTTTTCTATTACCCATTTAATTCTACAGACTGTGTGAAGTAGATTGGCTTCCCTTAATTTCAAGTCCTCCTCTAGAAATCTCCACACTATCCAGCATTGGAGACTCCCAACTAGTGCCTCACCTAGTTGTTTTTCTGTGGTTCCACTGTGGTTTTCCCCTTTTTGGACTCTGCTTTGTTGGTCCTGTTGGCGTTTCAGTTGTCCTATTTTCTTGGGTACCATGGTCTTATTGATCGAGCTGATGGGTGGTGGGTTCTTACATATATTGCTCTGTCCTTCATGTGTTGTTGGTCTTTGGCAGCTGAGCTTCTTTTTGTGGCTGTGTGTTTTGGATGGCTTGTTTGTTACGGATTTACTGGATTATGGTTTCTTTCACACATTTGGCTTGTTTGGGTTTCTGTAGAAGCATTTTCTTGGGTTCCTTGGTTCTCTGATCGAGCTGATGGGTGATGTGTTCTTACGTATGTTGCTCTGTCCCTCATGTGCTGTTGGCATAAGGCTGTTGGGCTTCTTTTTGTGGCTGTTTGTTATGGATGGCTTGTTTGTTATAGCATTACAAGAATATGGTTTCATTCACACATTCAATGGCTTCTTGTAATGTCTATGTGGTTCATTCATACATGTCTACATTCATTTTTACATTTTCAGTTTTGTATCTGTGGTATCCTAGGACTGTGGTCTTCTGCTCGATGTGTGGTTGGTGCTCTGTTCACAACACTGTTGGGGCTCTTGTTTGTTCTGCTCTGATGCGGTTTATGTTGTTTTGGGCATTGTTCACGTCACTCCATGTTGTCGTTCTTGTGCTGCGATTTGGTGCTCTCTAGTTCCTGTGGTGCTGTTCTCTGATGGTGCATGTGTTGCTTTTTTGAAGATGTCTGGCCCTTCATTTCTTGGTCCTCTGTTCTTGTGCTTGTTGGAGGGATGTTCTGCATTTTCCCCTAATGGTTCGTTCCTGCTTTTATTGGCTGCCTGTCACTTCTGCTTCAGCATTGGGTTCCTGCGTTTGGGCTGCACTGTTCACGTCACTATTCACTTGACTGTTGGTGCTTTAACTGTCCTTCTTCTGCTGGACCTATTTTCTGTTTTGGGTTGTTGATCGGGCCCTCACTGCTTCTCTTGTTTTGGATTGCTGGATTTCTTCAGCGGCTTGTCCATCTGATGTGACTGGGTTCCATCTGCTGGTTCTGTTGATATGGATTTACTTTTTTATTGTTAATTAGGGCACCCCTTGTCCGTTTGTCTACTGTATTCTTTTGTAAACAATTCTGTGTGGGGATACCTTCAATTTTGACATCTCTTACAGAATTGTGTCTTGAAGCTTTGGCCTTTTGTTTTGGCTTAAGTCCTACGTGACCTCACTGTACATTTTGTTCTCTTTAATACATTTACTTTCCGAAAAAAAATAAAATAAAACATGTAGAAAATCCACAAACGTCTTGCTTTGGTTGGTGGTAAATAAGAGACACCACCATTGTCCCACCACCTGCCACTACCACAACCACCACCCATCGTCACCATATGTGTGTGTGCATTCTGAAATATATCAGTAATTGTGACACAAATATGTGTTTTTTGGTGTAAACATCCAACTTTTACCATCAAAACAAATTTCATAACATTCGCAAACAAATCAAATAGACAAATTCTCGACTAAATGTCCTTAGTACCCACATGTTATGGACTTTCAGAACTAAATTAGACAAATTTTCAGAATGTTTTTGAACATGAAGTTTACATAATTTGAGGAGCAAAAATGTACTGGCCGGCCACTTTCTATCCAATTTGTGACATACGTTTGAAATTGGACTATGTGAAAGCAATACTATAATTGAACGTGCAACACAAGACATATGATAGTTAAAGTGTCAAAATGAGATGGGAACAAAACAATAGTTGAAAGAGTTAAAGAATACTTTTCCTT
>CAUOFW020004495.1:0-31046 GCA_963454935.2 Ilex paraguariensis
ATCTGGCCACGCGTAATCTCTTTTTTTCAGTAAATAAATTTTTTATCTTGAATAAATGCGATATACAAGAACGTTCAGCTCCCACCTTAAAAATTCACTGAATATGTTCTATGGACCAAGGGGCGTGCTAGTGCTACAGTTTGAAGCAGAGTCAGGATTTTCTCTTGAGAGGGGTCAAGTAGTGGTATAAAAATGTATTTTTATTGAATGTGGATTATTTGATGAGTTCGTTAATTTTATAACATTTACATATATAGAACATATAAGAATTAATCTCACACGGTATAGTATAATTATTATTTTCAATAAAATGAATAAAGTTAATCGAAACTAGTTGAATTATTATATTTAAAAGTTAAATTAATTACACCATTAATAATTTATAATAGTCTAAAATTTACAAATTTGTACAATACCAAAATTTAATGCTGTATAAAAATGTCAAAATTTTAATATTTAATGGTTCAACATGGTTTAATCAATAGTCGGGAGGAAAAAATAAAATCAAGATTATAATTTAATGTATAAATTATCATTTCAAGAATTTGAGTGATTTATAAAATATGATCAAAACATAATTTTAAGGATATAATATATAATTTTAAAAAATTGAGGGGAATTTATATTATATATATTATCATTTTATCAGTCTTATTATTAAAATCAATTGTCTATCGTATAATAGATATTTACAATAATTTTACATTTGTATAAATTAAATTTGAGGTCATTTTTTAATAACTTTGTTTACGATGCACAAGATAACTATAAAATAGAGTAAACAGAAGTAATGCACTAGTTATCTTTTTTATTTAAAAACAACAATTTTTCTCCATGATATCTAACAACTAGGGATAACTCATGCCTAAAAATACAGTGCAACGTGAGTTAGAAATGAAGGATTTAGAGAGGAATTCAATTTGAATGATTTTAAGAGAGATGTTGGTGATTGTTAGATAAGTCTATTTGAGACCGTCAGATTAATTTATTGAAATATGTCATGTTTTATATTATAAATGTCGCATTTATTTTAAGATTACTCAACTTGTATAAATTCTTATTTTTATATATATTTAGAAAAAAAAATTATTTTACTAGTCAAACTAACTTTCTATGTTTCTCTTTTACATTAAACAAATAATATGTATCATTGTATTTGATCTCGTATTTGACTTCGATTAACAAAATTTTTATTTGTAAAATTTAAACTTAAAATTGGAATTAGATATCTCAAAAGACAAAACAAATAATTTGAAAATAAATATATTTTAATAAATATTTAATATTACTATTATTACTAAATAAATATTTATAGGGTCTGATATAACATTTTCGCCAAAGGCCAAATTAGGTTGGACTGCCTTGCTTAGGCCATAACATGGCTCTGCCACTGGCTGTACTAGTAGAAAAGTTAGGGGCCGGAAAGATGTTACTTACTGCTTGATATCTACTTTGCAATCCTTCACTGCCATGTTCGGTAACTTTTCTTCTTTCATCTATCCACCAGGTTATAAAAATAAAAAAATAAAAAATAGAGAGAGAAAAGGGACGCAATCTAGCAGTAGTCGTTACAGATAAGGTCCATGAGAATTACTCATGGCATACAATATTTCTGATCTACAAAAATAAAATTTAGTCTCATAACCCAACAGGCTATATGTATTATGCTTACACACACAATCTATTTTTTTGGTGACAATGGCATCATATACATATTGGACATGTTATGCATCTTACAGGCAGATTGGGTACATAGCGGATTACAAGATTGTATTACAAGTTACATTATTAGAGATTCTCTTTTTCTCAAGTTGGCATGTTATGAGATTACGAGATTACAAAGGCTACTTTCTGTACAGGTGATTTTCAAATGAACAACCGCGAAATGGAGGCCCAACCGGAGCTTGTGAATCAAGCAGAGGCTGAGAGCAAAGCAGCCAGGCTTACTAAAACACCTCTTGCCGCGCAGGTTGTACTACGTACATTCTCATATCTTATGACAATGTCAACCTATACGCAACTTGTCCACTTCAACTATTCTCATTATGGTGATAATCATGTTGTGTTTTTTCACAGTTTTGTTCACGTCAATTTGAATTTGTATTCAATCTTAGTTAACCTCAACTCAACTTGTTAAATTAATTATGTGATATCATCTAAGACAAACTTGAAATTTTTATTTGAAGTGTCATGTTTAGGTTAGCACTCATAACTAGTGAATTATAAATCGAGACCTGGAACTCCCTTTTCTCTTTAAACTAACACAACCACCCAAACACTTGCAATAAACAAAAAATTTGTTCTGCTTACAATATGATGAAAAAAAAAAAATCCTAACTCTACAAAATTCATAGTTTCATAATATACTAAATAAATGAAAATTAAAAAAAAATTAACTTACTAAATGAGTTTTTATGGTCAAAATTAAATTATTTTTGTTTTATATTGACACATCCCATTTAATATTAGTGTTGGCAAGTCACATTATTTTTTATTTTTTTTAAAGTAAATCCTAACCACTAATTTCGGACGGGTTGATCTCGTATTCAATAAATCATATGAAAAATATAGCATCCCTAATTCCCTCTGTCAAATGTTTTTTTGGGTCAGAATCAAAAATGTTTCTTGCAATTCGAATTATGGCATCTGAACTTTAGATTCTACTATGTTAATATTCGTTTTGCTTGTTTTGTTGGCTTCATTGTACGGATGAGTAGTGCAGAGGGAAAGAACGGGAAAGTTAACTTTGAAAGATGTCAGACAGTATTTCAATCTTCCCATAGATGATGCGGCTAAAAAAATGAATATATGCCCCACTGTCATGAAGAAGATATGCCGCAGAGATGGGTTGTTACGTTGGCCATACCGAAAGGTCTCTCTCTCTCTCTCTCTCTCTCTCTCTCTCTCTCTCTCTCTCTCTCTAAGTTGAATCTACTGCACATATATTGTTGTGTGTAAGTGTCTCTATTTCTAATGGACGCAGATAAAAAGCATTGAGAAGAAAATTTCAAAGAAAAAAGGAAGTTTAGCTGCTATTGATGTCAAAGAAAGGGCAGGGACACAAGCGGACATAGAGAGCCTTCAACAAGAACTTGCCTCTATATTTGTAGGATATAGTGGCTGATGTGACTTTGATCTTACTAGTAGATTAACTTTGGACCACAAAAATTTTAAAAAATATAGCTAGATACTATTTTATCTTATTTCTTCAGTGTGGTTGTCATAGAGAGATAGGCTTTGATATTATTCCGATGTACAGTGAGAGAAAACTGCCGTAATAATTGTACGAGAAGAATATTCCTTAAAAAAAGTTATAAATTTTGGCCTAATTTCCAGTTATCTCGTTAAATATTGGATTTCACTATTAATTTTTGTTGACTATTAATTCATCTATAAGTATTTTGTTATTAAATGTGTATATATAATTAGATTATATTAAACTATATTAAATTTAAATCACACAAAAACAAAATTTACCTTGTATATGCAACCAGTTTATAGAAACCAAAATTAACAAGCAACCTAATACAGTTTGTATACTATTACATACAAACTAATCTAAACATAATATATAACAAGGAAAATCAGTGCACTCAAAGTGATGTAGATCTGTATGAACAGTCAAATTAGAAAACCAGAATATATAATCCGAATCTTGTGTAACTACAATCTCCTTAAGACAGATTTGCTCCTCTTGGCGCTCAAGGTTGGCAAGAAACTGCCTCCCAAGATAAAATAGATTTCGTCTTTGCAAAAATAGCACTTTAATCTCCAAAGATCAACAAACACAACTTGTGTTTGTACTTGAATCGAATAATAAACAGAATGCAGAAAGAGAGAGAGCAAATGCACTAATATGTAGAAAGTCAGTCTTTTAAATTTGTCCTCAAAAATGGTAGAGAGGCAGTCTATTTATAGACTCGTTGTGTCTGCTTGAATCACCTGAAGAGACACACCAGTGCCCGTTCAAATCGAAGAGACAGACCCTTTGATCTGAACAGTAGCGAAAATGGAAAGACACGAATAGATAGGAACAACACCAAATTCAAATTCTAACAGGCAGAAAGTTTTAAATTTCAGTTGAAAGGCTAAGACTGATCTGCGATTATCCTAGTAAGAGTTCCTAAATTGAAAGAATTCAAAAAGAAACGAACTATCCCTTGATCTGTGCTTAAAACTCATTGCACAGTTGACCCTCGAGAATCCTTCCTTAGTTTGCCAATTATGAGAACAAAAATTACATAATGGTGATTGAATTGTGGATATAATGAAGATATTTTCTCTTAAAACAACAACTATTCCCAAACATTTTGCTGAAATCACACCCTTTTATTCAGTAAACCAATGCACCAACCCCACACTTCCATATTGATGTTACCGTTTCACTAAGGAATTTTCAAAAAAAAATATTGTGAGGATTGATGAGCCCAGATTCAACTGGGTCAGGCCTAAATCTGCTAAGGGGCAGGCCAAGCCCAGTTCGACAATTCGACCCAGCCCAAATTCGAAGGAGTCCAAGAATAATTAGAGCACATGGAGAGCAATTATCAGGATACTCACACTCGAAGATCAAGACAACCTTTAATTGCACTTGTCTTTTGTAGCTATCCGAAGAATTAGTATATTTACCCTCACGTCACCGCCTCACCCAAGGACTTTATGCTTATAAATTGTAAGCTCTCTCTACATGGGAGGAACCTTTTTGTATATCTACACACCCCTCTTAGAGCTAACAATTGCTCTCTCTCTCTCTCTTTCTCTCTCGTTCACCTTACTTGATTAATAAAGGTTCTCCGGCTACTATTGTAGTTTTTCGAAGTGGAGTAGGTCACCCGAACCGAACCACAATATAAATGTGTATTGACCCGATATTTACCTTATTGTCATTAATTGCTTTATTAATTGCCTCATTGATTCCCTAGCATCATTCACACAACGGTTGATCTTGTGTAAGTCTATTTTGTGCATCATCAGTTTGGCGCTGTTTGTAGGAAACAACTAAGTTTTTTGCTACCTTACTACTCTCTTTCAAATACATGGCGATCAAGACCAGGTTGATGAGTCAATAATAGGAGGACAACAACTAGGCCCACTAGGAGGAGGCTCCGCCTCTACCCACATGTGCAGAACCATCCACTACGGCAACTCCCATGATGGAGCAACAACTTTTGCAGACTATGCAGATGCTGGTAAATCAAAACTAGCAAATCATCCAGTTGATGCTCGCCTCAGGAAGCGTTGCCCCTCAGCACCGCAAGCAATCCACTCTGGGAACCAAGGCACTCCCCACCGTGAAGCCCCATGCCAGAATGCCCATAAGCAGCACCAGGGTACCCCTTGCCTAGGAGTCTCTCCTCAGTGCATGGAAAGCTCACGTGTTCCCCCTCCTTATGTACTTGCGCAAGAAGATGAGGAGAAAGCCAGTATGTTGATCATGAAAGCCACTACAATAACCCAATGAAGGATATCCCCAACCAATGGGACGAGAAGATTAGGGAGGTGCAAAACCAATTCGGTGATGCCCTCAACGTCATCAAAGCACAGGCGCTGAAAACGGTGGATTACTTGGTAAGGCAAACTGATACCCTGTTTGTTGTTGATGTTGGCAATTACCCTCTACCCTCGAAGTTTAAGATGTCTGCCATCGAGATCTTCGATGGGACCAAGGACCCTTTGGATCATCTTGACACTTATAAATATCTCATGCAACTCTACAATGTGCCTGATGAGATCATGTGTAGAGCCTTCCCCACCACCTCGAAGGGGTCTGCTCAATAATGGTTCGCAAAAATCAAACCCTCTTCTATCCACTCATTCATAGAGCTAAGTAAATCATTTGTCTCCCATTTCATTAGAGGATGCCAACGTTAGAAGCTTGTTACCCACTTGTTCACCATTAAGCAGGACTAGGATGAAAGTCTTAGGAGCTACCTCACTCGTTTCAATAAGGAGGCACTCCAGATCGAGGAGCTAGATGATAAGGTAACCATGGTCGCCTTTATCGTAGGTTTGCGCTCTTCCAATTTTATGTTCTCTGTCCTAAAGAAACCACCCTCCAGCATGCCCGAGTTGCTGTTAAGGGCACAAAAGTACATTAACGCTAAGGATGTCACCATCTCCCGAGGAGGGGAGAAAAAGAAGGACACCCATGAAGACAAGCGGGAGGTAGAAAATAAGAGAAAGAGGATAGAGAAAGTCTTTGTCAAGGACCGTCTCAATCCCATACCCTAGAGAGAATGATAGCCCTTCACACCACTCAACGCCTCGATGGAGCATATCCTGTTCTATATATAGGATGACCCCACGCTTTGCTAGCCAGAAAAAATGAAGTCTGCTCCAAATCGCATAAATCTAAGCAAGTATTATCATTTTCACCGTGACCATGGCTACGAAACCGACGACTACTTTGAGTTAAAGAGGCAGATTAAGGAGCTTATTCAATGTGGTCAGTTACGGCAAAATCTTACTGGCCGAGGACAGGCCATACTACCCGGCCAAAATCAAGAGGATCGAGAGCCAACAACCCCTCGAAGAGATCCAGATGATCTCCGAAGGGTTAGGATGATGAGATGACTCCAAATTTGATAGGAAAGCACACACCCGAAAAACCAGGCAGGTAAACTCACATGACTTTCGCTCGATGAAGACCCTCTGGCACGAGGAGGAAAAGGTCATCACCTTCTCGAAAAGGAACATCGAAAGAGTCCAAGTCCCTCATGATGATCCTTTAGTCTTAACTATGATGGTAGCGAACAACCAGGTTAACATAAATCTAGTCTACAGTGGTAGCTCAACCGATATTTTGTTTACACCAGCCTTTGACAGCCTGCATCTGAGTAGGAAGAGATTGCAACCCATCAAGACTCCTTTTGTTGGCTTCTCGGGGGAAAGGGTTTATCCCTTGGGTTCCATCACCCTGCTAGTAACAGTAGGAACAACACCAAGGAGTTCCACCATCATGGTAAACTTTATTGTACTTGATTGCCCCTCTGCCTATAATATTATTCTTGGACGCCCTACCCTCAACAACTTAAGGACAGTACTGTCCACCTACCACCTTCTCCTCCATTTTTCAACTACCAGTGGGATTTGAGAGATCAAAGGAGAGCAGGTCTCCGCCCAAGAATGCTATGTAGCCCTCTATGAGGGCCAAAAGGCCACACGAGACTCTCCAAGTCGAAGTACATGACCTGAGGGATGACAGGACCTTGGAGAGAGGGGAACAAGCAGAAAAACTTCGGCCAGTAGTGGTGGATAACAGCCTTCCATAGAGGAGAGTCTCTAAAGGCTCCTCATTTTCCTAAGAGCAAGCATCCGACCTAAAAGACTTCCTCAGGCAGAACACGGATGTCTTCGCCTGGTCCCATGAAGACTTGGAGGGCATCAACCTCGAAGTGGCCTCCCACTAACTCAACGTCGATCCCAAGTACAAACCTATCTGCCAGAAGCTGAGGAATGTAAGTACTAAGAGAGGACAAGACATGGAAAAGGATGTGGAAAAACTACTGAAAAATGGGTCAATAAGGGAGGTAGCCTACCCAGACTGGCTATCCAACGTAGTGATGGTTACAAAGGTCAATGGAAAGTGGCGCCTCTGCAAGAACTTCACAGAGCTCAACAAAACCTGTCTCAAAGATAGTTACCCTATCCCACGCATCAATCTCCTTATTGATGCCATTGTAGGACACGAGCTCCTGAGTTTTCTATATGTTTACTTCAGGTACAACTAGATTAGCGTGTTCCCTCCAAACTAGGAAAAAGTCATATTCATCACTCCGAAGGCCACCTATTACTACATGGTGATGCCCTTTAGACTCAAGAAAATCGAAGCCACATATTAGCGCCTAGTTTTTCATGCAACTGTGCGCCTCATTTTTCTTGCACCTAAGGGAGTATCTAGCCTTTCTTGCTATACCCGACACAAGTTTTTCATGCAACTGTGCGACTCTGTCAAACCTTGGTCCGACTGTACCAAGCCCACTTATCAACTACCAAGGATGGTGTTTGATCCAACAACATGCACACACACGTACACTCATGTCAAATGCTCACAAATGCAATGTTTCACGTGCTTACGCAAATGTATATGTACAAGTTTTAACTCTCATCATTATGCAATTAAGATCTCAATTGTAATTTTGACAACATATTTCATATGTCATGTGCACAATATGAACATTTCAATAACCATCAATAATCACAATATCAATATATCATATGCATACACCAATCCCAAGCATGTTATTCCATAATGTATGCCAATAACACTTAATTCACAAAGGCATACATAACACCATTTTCCAAGAAATTATGAACTAGCAATTTCTACACACCAATTCAAGCTAGAATTGATTTTTACCCATTTCCAATTCTCATTTCATCAATTTAACAACAATAGGCAATTGTTATACATCTCTAACAACCTACCCATTCCATATTATAATCCTAAGTTGGAAATAAACCTAGTTAGGGAGAAAATCCTACCTCTTGAAGCATAAAAAAAAGGTAGAAAGCCTTCAAGAACACCAATAAAACCTTAGCCTTTGATTTCTCCAAAATTCTATTTTTGAATCTTCGATGAAATCCATCCTTTTTGGTATAGTTTTGTAACTCTCGACAAGTAAAACAACTTTTATTCTTGACTTGAGTGAATTCGAGCAACATAGCGGCATAAATCTTAGAGAGAAGGTAGAGCTTCCCTCTCTTCTTTCTATTTTTTAGATAATTTGATGGGTATAGGGAGAAATCTGATTTTTCTCCCCTATTTATACCCTTTAAATGTTTGGTCCTCATTTTCGCCACACGTTCTCCTTTCCTAGGTCCAGTTTTGACCTGAATCGATTAAATTTCATCCCGATTCAAGTTCAAAATATTTTTATATAAACTAGCTTTAAATTATTATCCACTTTTTGTAATTTTATTTCTGATTTCGTTTATGAGGTCACCCAACACTTGGTTGCCTCATAAAATATAAAAAATCTGATTATTTCAGAATTTGATGAAAATTAACATGGTAGATAGATTTTTGCGAGACGAATCAAACGGTAAGGTCTATTTCATCATCCGAGCTTTAAAAAAATACAAGTTTTCAACTCCCACCGAAATGAGAAATTATCGTTTTACCCTTTTTTTACAAAAAATTAAATTTACCCAAATTTTACAAAATATTCAAGGCTCAGATAGGAAGACCATGAATATCTATATAGACGATATGTTGGTGAAGAATATGACCACGACAGACCATATGACACACCTCAACCATTGATATACTAAGAGCCTACAAGATGAAGCTCAATCCTGAGAAGTGCGCTTTTGGCGTTAGTTTAGGAAAATTCTTAGGTTTCATGGTCAACAGAAGGGGCATTGAAGCCAACCCAAACAAGATCAAAGCTATCTTGGAGATGAAGTCCCCAACCTCAATAAAGGAGGTCCAGCGCCTTAACGAGAGGATAATAGCCCTCAACAGGTTTGTCTCAAAGTCAGCAGACAAGTGCCTGCCTTTCTTCAAAATCCTCTGCAAATCTTTCTGGTGGGGACTAGATGCAGAGGAAGCCTTTCAAAAGATAAAATCCTACCTCATCACACCACCCTTGCTCTCCTATGCTGTATCGGGAAAGACCTTATACCTCTACCTCTCCTCTTCATCCTCTATCGTGAGCCCTGTCCTTATTTGGGAGAATGGAGGCATCCAGAAGCCTATGTACTATGTAAACAAGGCATACCAAAAGGTAGAGGTTAGATACTCGGAGCTTGAAAAGTTAGCTCTCGCACTTGTCACCGTCGTCAGACATCTACGCCACTACTTTCAGAGTCATACCATCATGGTTGTTACAAATCAACCACTCAAGAGAATTCTAGGAAATTTTGACGTGTCCAGCCAATTACTTAAATGGCCCATCGAGTTAAGTGAGTTCGATGTTTAGTACCAACCAAGGGCGGCGTATAGTACCAACCAAGGGCAGCCATCAAAGCACAAGTAGTTACGGACTTCATGGCCTAGTCCACACCACCATAGAAATTCCGGGAGGAAGAATCATGCACTCCTGCGCTCATCTGCTCAATGCATAATGCCTCCACCCACCATGAGGCAAGCCCAAACACTATCCTAAGAGAACCCAACGTCTCGGAGACAACTCCACAGGCCTCGGGAGACCACACTCTGAGATTAGAGGCATCAGACTCCCTTGTGCCTACTCCACCAGATTGGAGACTATATGTGGATGGGTCCTCCACCAGTGAGGGTGGCAGCACAAGACTACAGTTGATCAGCCCCCATCGTACTCCACTCAAGTACACTGTCTCCCTCCACTTTGCAACATCAAACAACCAAGCTAAATATGAGGCCCTCATATCAGGCTTGAATCTCACATTTGAGATGGAGGCCTTCTGCCTGATAGCCTATAGTCACTCACAACTAATAGTCAACCAGGTGAAGGGAGACTTCAAGGCGAAGGAGGAAAGAATGCAAGAATACCTGTCAGTGGTCTAGACCTTGTTAAAAAGGTTTACCTACTTTCAAATCCACTATGTAATCCGCGAGGAGAACTCCATGGTAAATGCCCTCACCAAATTCGCGTCTGCCAACATACTCATGGGCCTAGCATTGAAAGGCACCAGTTCAAGCCAAGCACTGAAAGGCAGTGGAGGATGATGTTAATTGTATATCCTCTAAAGTTAACTGGATGACACCCATCCGAGCCTACCTCAAGGAAGGCGCTTTCTCGAACAACCCAGTTGAAACCAAAAAGTTGAGGATGAAAGTGTACAGGTATGTCATCTTATGCGATACACTCTACAAATAGAGTTACTCACTGCCACTTCTCCGCTGCCTGACCCCCGAGGAAGCCACTTATGTTATGAGGGAAATCCATGAGGCAATATGTGAAAATCACCCGAGAGGATATGAACTGGCCCACAAAGCAGTAAGGTATGGTTATTACCGGTCTAGCCTAATCAGAGACGGCCGAGAGTTTGTCAGGAAATGCAATAGATGACAATGTTTCACAACTGTACCCAGACAGCCACTTGAACAGTTCACCACCATTAGAGCCCGTGGCCCTTCTTTATGTGGAGAATCGACATCCTAGGTCCCCTACCCGTAAGTCGAGGCCAGTGCAAGTTCGTAGTGATAGTCATTGACTACTTTACTAAATTGGCAGAAGCCGAGGCCTTGGCCAAGATAACAGACCACAAGGTGAAAGACTTCATCTAGAGAAGCATATTCTGCCGCTTTAGAATACCTCACAAAATTGTAAGCGATAATGCCAAACAGTTTGACAATAAACTCCTTAACAGCTTTTGCGCTGACCTACAGATCAAGCAGCCCTACTCCAGCCCGGCCCATCCATATTCAGAGGTCATGTTTAGGACTATCCTCTGTAATTTAAAAATCAGATTGGAGAGTGTGAAAGGACAATGGATGGGTAAATGAACTCCCAAGGGTTTTGTAGGCTTACTAGATGACACCAAGGAGCCCTACGGGTGTGACCCCTTTTTCCCTAGCCTATGGACAAAGACGGTCATACCTGTTGAGATTGGGGTATACACCCTTAGGGTCCAGCACCATGACCCTACTAGTAATGAAGAAGGCCTCTGTATCAACCTCGACATGGTAGAGGAGGAGAGGGAGATATCCATGCTCAAGAATACAGAGTACAAGCGTCGCATGACCAAGTACTACAATTTAAGGGTGAAGCCTCACTTCTTCTTGCCTAGGGACCTAGTCCTCAAAAAAGTCATCATGTCTACCAAAGAATCTCAGGAAGGGAAGCTAGGACCTAACTGGGAAAGACCCTACAAGGTCATAGAAGTTATAAGACTGGGCACCTATAGAATTCAGAATTTTGAGAGAAAAGTTCTAGCTCATCCATGGAACGCAGAGCACCTAAAAAAATATTACCAATAGCTGGGGGCAAGGCAATGGGTGTACAAGTCAGTAGTCACTAGTTAAATTATCTATTGTTATTTTAGTCAATTTTCATTGTTATCTACTTCGGATTATGAAATAAAAATTTGCAAGACTTTTTCAAAAGTTGTATCTCATTCCATAGAAGTTCATAAATCATTTACAAAAGATAGAAAATAGTCTAACAACAAAACCAAAAATACAAAGATACCATACTCCTAACATCACTCACTACTCCCTAATCTGTTCCCATCGTCGCTCGCCTCCTCATCATCAGTCCCTGGAGCCTCATAGGGAACGAAGCCAGAAAAGTCATAGGTAGGAAAAGCTATTGAGACCTTACCCTTAAGCTCCTCATAGCCATCAATATAGGTGTCTTCCACGGCCCTCTCAATAGTACCTCTGTTCTTCTCCATCTCAATGGAGGAAGTCTCTACCTTAGTGGCTCTCTCAAGAGTTGCTCAAAGCTCAGCCTCTGCTCCAGCAACCCTCTCTCGAGATGCTCGCAACTCTGTCTTGGCTCTCGTGCAGGCAACCTCTTTGTCAGCCTCTAGCTGGGCAGCCCTCCTTACGAGATGCCAGAAGCTTGTTCTCAAGTGTGGCAACTCTCTTGTGTGCTAGCCTCAATTGCTCCTTGGTAGCCTCTCATGCCTGCCTCTCAAGTCCTAACTTCTCCTTAGCAGTCCTTCGTGCCTGCCTCTCCATTGCCTGATTGATGAGTGCTTCTCTAAGCTTCATCGTGCTTCAGAATAAGCAAGGAAAAATAGTAGCCACCTATAAATAAGTAGGACAAGAGGGAAAGAAGCGGGTGCAAAATCAAAGATGAGTAAAGGGCATACCAAAGAAAATCCTTCCATCGTTGTGTCGATGATGCCCTCTGGACCTTGAGAACCAACCTCCTGGATCTCCGCGAAGGTCACAAACTCCCACTGTTGTTCCTTGGCCAGATTTATGCCCTATAGCATGGACAACCAATCACTGCTAGAAGTAGGACAGCTAAGAGGAGCCTCAGTCTTTGTAGGAGACCACGCAGGGGCCTCATTCCCCACAATCATGTCGGGACTAGCTCTAGGGGGTGAAGGAATGGCAACTAGGGAAGAACTGGGGGCATCACCAGGTCTTGCCTTTCAAGGACTAACCTAGTCGATAGACCCCGGTTGAGAAACACTGGGGGCATCAGACTTTGCCTTCTTAGAAGATGGAGGGGAAGACACCACCCTGGAAGCATAGAGAGCTTCTATTGTTGCTCAATCAATAGAAGTATTTGCGGACTTAGTGTTAGACAAAAAGCTTACAACATTGTAACCATCAAGAGTCTATTGGAAGGATCAAATACCTTTCCTCTTCAGCCTCTGAGAGACCTTGGGATGACCTGATGCGGACATAATCTCTGAGAAATCCTTGAAATGATGGTCACACACTATCTGGAGTCTACTCTCCCACTCTGTAGATAATGTGGGTGAAGCTACGAAGAAACCAATTGCACAGTAAGAACAAATATGTGATGACTAAAAGTAAAAGCAAAAATGGAATTCTTGCCTAACTTGGTCCTCAAGACGGTGTCCCACCTCGAAGGCACTAGGTCATGATATCCCTCGGTGGCCCACTCGCCTCCAACAAAGAAGAACTTAGACTTCCAACTATGATAGTTCGAAGGAAGCCTAGTGATGAACTTGCCCGACCTCAAGGCAAAACAAAACCACCCTTGATGAGGAAAGGGTTATCCAGAAGCACATACGTGGCCAAAAAATCCTCGAATAGGGGAGGAACATCAAAACTATGAACTAGTTGCTATAGTGAGAAAAATGCTAGGATCACTCTTCATCGGTTGGGAGCCAACTTCTCGGGAGCCAGCGACATGTGCCTTAGAATCCGACATATGGGTCTGGATATTGGGAATCTCAAGCCCACCTCTAAGGCATCCTCATAGACAACAATCTCACCCAAAGAGTCACAACATGCTAGCTCATACTCCTCCACCCGATGACACATGACAGCAGGAGGGATATGATATGAAAACACAATGCGGGTGACGTCTTCATCATAGTCAATCGAGCTAAAAATGGAGGTTACCATCGAACTGTCACCTTCAGTGATCCCTTTGCCTCGTTGTGAAGCCTACCTAACATCCACTGTATTACCTCTATTGGCTTGGGCACCTGGTACAACAATAAAAGGCAATGAAGATGAACAGGCGTCAGGATTAACAAAAAAATCAGCAAGGTTAAGTTATACAGTCAGAAGGTAGTACCTCGATCCCCTCCACAACTTGGTACATCTACCTCTCTAAGCGGGGTCTTGGTGCCCAAGTCTGTCTCCCCCATGCATGGGTCCACTCTCCCAATACCCAAACTACCACAAAGTGATCCACCCAGTCTCAGGTTCCCATCAAAGTCACCACTACAGCCCAAACCACAGACACGACGACCTGACCTGTGCCTACTATCGGCACTACCACCTAACTGCTACCCACCGTCGACGCCGTCGCCTGACCACTTCCCACTTCCCAGTTTCGCTTCGTGCCTGGCTAGCGTCACCCAACTCCTTACTGGCATTGACCAGTGCGCTAGCGCTGCCTAGCCCGGTGTCGCCTTGTCTGGGGTCACCATAGGAGTCACCCTTTCCTCGATTCACGCACCTGGTATGGTCTTCTCTCTCTCAATCCACCATCACTAGCGTCTCTTCCTTGAGTCCATCTTGAAGTCTTTGCAGATATAGTGGCGTCACCCAGGGTGTTCACAGCTGGAATAGCGCCACCCGAGGTCTTCGCGGTTGAAACGAAGTCGCCAAGGAGTTGGGAAGCTTGATCGGCGTTAACTAGGTCCTTGGAAGCTAGACAGGCGTTGCCTATGCCAAAGCTACTGCTACCCTTTCCATTTTTGCCACCAACCAACGCGATGACACTGCGCAGCAGTTTGCTAGAGTCACCCATTGCTTGGGTCGTGGCCCCAGCATTGTTGGTGATCCCCTTGCCTAGGGCGTCGACCTCTAGTGCCTCACCTCCCATTTCGCAGACACCCTTAGAATCAAGGACACGAGGGGCATTTCCCATTCCCATGCAGCCTTGACTAGAGTCCCACACCCCGCTAGTGTCGCCTAACTACTGTTTTGACACACCAGCTCCGCTGAGCTCCCTTCCATCTCCAAGTCGTCATGCCACCTCAGGACTTGTTCCTTGGGTCTCACCACTCATCTTCTTGGATGGTATTTTCCCTGGGATATCATCCATTGGATTCTTCTTCCTCCCCATTATTAATGAGAGCTTAAATCTTTAAAGGGAAGAATGGAGAAAAGGGGGTCTATAAGTATTGACCTCTTAAAACCCTAGGAAAAGAATGCCTTAAATTGGGGAAATAGGGGTTTTGATAAGGGATCCTCTCCAACCTAAAGGAAGTGCTGCAATTAAAAAAAAAATAAGGGGAGACCTTGTGATTTCTGAAGATTGGTGCCCTAAAAAAGGAGGTTCAAGTTTAGCAGAGACTCACTATAGGGAAGGATAACCAGAGTTATGTGTGCCTAACCATGGAGTTATCAGAAGCTTTGTCATTGAGGGAAATGAAGAGACTACCGTGGTGAAGAAGAAAACTTTTGCCCGTCTAGTTAAGGAAGGCAACACCATGAGGAGCAAGAAATCCTTTTAGACGATGGGGCTCCTCATGCCCTTAACCTCTTTTGGTCACTACTAGGGCTTAGGGCATGGGGGCAAATGACAAACCTAGATTCAACTAGGTCAGGCCCAGCCTAATTCTAGAATTTGACCCAGCCCAAGTTCAAAGGAGTCCAAGAAGAATTAGAGCACGTGGGGAGCAATTATTAGGATACTTACTCTCGAAGATCAAGGCAACCTTTAATTGCACTTATCTTTTGTAGCTCTCCGAAGAATTAGTACATTTACCCTCACATCACCGCCTCACCCAAGGGCTTCATGCCTATAAATTGTAAGCTCTCTCTATATGGGAGAACACCTCTTTGTATCAATTACGTAAAAAAATTGAGTACTAAAATGAAAATGCAGACAGAGGCATAGTGAAGCAAACATACTTTATTTGTTACAATTATCTTTGAATTGACATTTTAATTAATCAAAGTGCTTTAGGTAAAAAACCCAAAACTTCAATAAATAAAGCTATTTGTGTACTCCTATTTCAAAGTCCTCACCGCAATCATCCAATTTCAATTTCCCGACTCAATTACTTCATGTAAATTATTGGGAGAATAAAAAAAAGAGTAATGTCATTTAAACCTAAAAATTTGACCTAATTTTTTGACCTAATAATGTGATTTCATTGTTACTATTAGATTAACACCAAGTTCTAATGTTTGAAGGAGCCTAGTTAATCTAATGATTATGATGAATTAGGCCAATAAATTATGTATCAATAACATTGCTCAAAAAAAAAAGAAGAGCAATGTCGCGAGTTTGGAATGGTCAACTTCAATCAATGGAACAGTGTTAAGTATGTTCAATCAAACATAAATATAGCAAAGTACAATAGAGCGACCAAATTTAGTTCCAACAAATGAACGAATGAACCCACGCAAATTAAAACTGGGAATCTTATTGGACACCTAAGACATAAAAAATAAAAGAATATATTTATTTATTATATTTTATTAAAATTGCGTGCTCGCCTCAATTCCTTACATTTATTTTTTTTATTTTAGTTTTGTTTTTTGGGGGGAAGAGAAGGAGAAAGGGTACTTGAACCCTTTACCTCAAGAAGGAAAAACCTTCATATGACAAGGAGTACAATTAGACCAAAGGCTCGTTGGTTCCTTATATTTAAGGGAATTTTGGAGGCCTGTCCCCCTATATGGACTTATTTGAAGATAAGTCTGTCAAAGAAACTTATTTGGTTTTAAGTCTATGTTTTTGTCAATTTTTTGATTGTAACCTTTCCGTGTAGGAATGTGATAAACAACATTTATGGACACAATAATCAGCCATATACATCTCCTTCATAATCGCCTTCAAATCTGGCTATAATCTTCCAAGCCACGATGTTTCTTTATCTAAAAAACAAGAAATCGGCATTTACCAAAAATCGTTCATATTCAAATTTTAAACTCATTACATTCCATAAAATACCATTTTAATTTACTATTCCAGTTTACTCTGGACTCCATCGACAAAATATTAATATATTTAAAAAATAACAATTGTAACTTACTCAACAAGGACAGTAACATGGTCACTAAAAAAACAGTAACATGCTCATAATAAAATAGTAACATGGTAAAAGGGTAATAACAATTAGGGATTTAATTTTATCAAAGTGGGCATTAACTTTGTAACCAAGATTCAAGAGAACTCATACATTACTTCTAAATTAAAGTGTTATAGATTTCGATTTTGTTGATTTTTTTATTGCGCAAGACACTCAAGTATTCCTTGGTTGTGTTACTGTGGAAAAAGTTCATGTTACTGTACGTGAACTGAAAAATGATGGTCAGAATTTTGATGTCTTGATATTTACAATTAGTGTTGAGTGTCGTAATTCAATTGTTGATTGTGTGTTACTATTCATCATTTTATAAAATTTTTAATTTGCGGATCGTATATTCACTAAAATCATTCGAACTATAAAAAAAACTATTGTCTTGGATTTTGTAAAATGTGTTACTGAGCACAAAGCTTTGATTTTACTGTGAATATTAAAATGCATGTTACATAATATACGTTTCAAGGTTTATAATTGTATCTAGGGGAACTCACCCTTAATTTTAAGTCCATCTAGGGGAACTCACCCTTAATTTTCACTACATTTAATATACACACTCAGTTGAATCCAACATAACAAATAACAAAAATATATATATAAAAAAAATAAACAATGCAACTAAATAATAAATCCATTCAATCCACTCAATATAAATAGGAAAAAAAAAAGGGAAAATTGTGGGGGAGTACACTTTTTTGAAAATAAGGGAAAATTGTGGGGAGTACACTTTTTTGAAAATATTCCTAGAAACGTCCATTGCACAAAATTTTAAGTTTGTAAGTATACTTTCTATAAAAAAATTTGGTGGATAAGTACATAATTTCAAATTTCATATTTTAGTAGTACCTAAATGCCCTTTGCTTATTTTAGGCAATATCTAGTAGTTTCCTTTTTTTTTTATTCTGTTTTTATTGAATGAGTGGTTTCCTAATTTAATGGGCAATCAAACGTTTGAATTTTAAAAAGATTATAAAATTTTTGGCAGTAAATATTTTTGTTTTTTCATAGCTTTATTTTTCAAACTTAAGTTTTTCATACAGCAACCGATAAGCATCATCAGTTTTCTTCAAGAGGTTCATCAATTTTCTGGTATGTCCTCAAGTTAGATTCTTTTTTTTTTTCGTGTTTTCTACTTACACAATCAGTTGGTGTCATGCATGTTCATATAATTATTTCAAACAACATTTTGTTAAACTTCTTTGATTTGAAGACTAAACTTTACCCAGCTAAACCATGGTTTGACTTTTTTTTTTTAATTCAAAGGGATTATGTATTACAGTGTGTGAAAGATGTTGCAAATTTGTTCACTTAATAATTTATTGTTATAGGAATTGCATATGGTGTTTATCTTTCATATTCATGTCATGGTGTTTTCATACTGTGTTGACTAATTTTTTATTCTTTCCTAATAAAATTATTAACATGATGAACAATGGAATATACCGTAATGACGATGTGCAGATTCGGTAATGAGACATCAGTCCTCAGATTTTTTGTGGGTTCAACGTTAGACGACGTTGTGCGTGGGATTCGTGACACATGGAATTGTTTGACAAATGTTGTTGTTGGGCTATCATACTCTATCCCTGGGCATCCGAATTGCATTTTGCATAATGATATGGATATGAAGAACATGTTTGATTTGGTGAGATGTATCGCAATTAAGTATATTGATATGAATGTCGTTGTGAGAGATGACGAGTCATTCATTATTGATGATATTGATTTTATTGACGATGCCGAATTACATGATGTTGGATTTGATTCAGAGGAAGACTTGCTTCCTCGGTTTCGTTCACATGATGAGAAGGTTTTACTCTCATCTGGTTGGGTAAATGAAATTCGTCATGAAGGACAAAAGTTTGAAGGTGGTGTGTCACAGTTTCGTAATGCTCTTTGGAAATACTCTATCAAAGTTGGATTTAAATTTAATTATGTTAAGAATTGTAAAGAGCAAGTTATCACCGAATGTGCTTCAAAATATTTTACTGGATGTGGGTGGCATATTAATGCAACTCTCCAAAAGGTAAATGATTTTTTCTACATAAGAAAATTACATAACGAACACACATGTGGGGCTGCTCTACATACAGTACAAAATAAGTGGCTCAGTTCTAATCTGATTGCGAAATTGATTGTTGATCACGTTCATGAAAAGCACTCTATTCAGCAATTGAAGTTGTTAATGATTTTAATTCGGACTATGGTCTAACAATATCTTATGATCGAGCATGGATGTGTGTTGAAAAGGCAAGAGGAATGCTTTTTTGTGATCATAATTTATCGTTCCAACAATTACGTTGGTATGTTGATGCTACAAATAGTACCAACCCTGGCAGCCATTTGGTTTTAGATTGTGATCAAGAGTCTAATCGTTTTCAGAGGTTATTTGTGTCATTTAAGGCATGCATCGATGGTTTTAATTATTGTCGTCCATTATTATTTGTTGATGGAACTTTTTTGAAAGGTAGATACAAAGTAAATATTCTTTTGGCAATTGACAATGATGGAAACCAAGGTACAATTATTTTTTTTGGAAAACAACAATTCAACTAAGATTTAGTGTTACTTTTTTTTGTTTCTTATTACTCTTTGTTTCATTGTTTTATTCATTTTAACGGTTTAAGTAGAATTACAAATTATTATAATATATGTTTCAGGTTTATTCCCACTAGTTTTTGCGGTGGTTGATTCTGAAAATGAGTCAAATTGGCTATGGTTTCTACAACAGCTTAACGAGATTGTGGATCATACACGGGAGATTACGTTCGTTTCTGATCGAAATGTTGGCTTATTGGAGGCCATGCCAAAAGTTTTTCCTGATGCGTATCATGCTTTTTGCTTGCAACAGGTGAAGGCAAATTTAGGGTACAAATTTAGTGGTGGGCGTTTTTCCAACACATTTAGGAAGCATATTATATATTTACTATGTGAATACGCTTATGCACTGACAATACCTTTATTCAATGACAAGATTAGTTCTTTAAGGCGTGAAAGTGGCCCTAATGTTAACAAGTTTCTAGCAAATCTCCCATATGAACATTGGGCCAATACTTATTTCAGAGGTAATCGTTATGGCGAAATGTCGTCTAATGCAACCCAGTCTTTTAATCCTTGGATTACAAAAGTATGACATCTACGGATTACTAGCATGATTGACACTATAAGGGGGCAACTTATGAATCTGATGGGTGATAGGATGAAGACATCGTCAAATTGGAATGGTAATTTATGTCCAAATATGGATGCAAAATTGCAAATTGCATTTGATGAAGGAAGGTGTTGGTCTGTACGTATTTCAAATAATAATGTGTACAAAGTGAATTCATACCTTTCGGTATCTGTTGACATTCTAAATGGCATGTGCGCATGTCATCAATGGCAGATTAATGGGTTCCCTTGTTCATATGCGGTATCTGTCATACGAAAGAACGACCAGAATACAAATGAATTTGTTGATTATTACTATCATGTGAGCACTTAGAAGAAGTCGTATGCTGAACCAATCTTCCCAATCCCTACACTTGGTCGTCCAAATTTTTTCGTTGAAGATATTGATATATTGCCGCCATTAACAAAAAAGCAGCCTAGGCGACCAAGGAAGCGAAGAATAAGATCAAGTGGTGAACTCATTTGGCGTATTCGTTGTAGTCGTTTTGGTAGACACAACAAGAAAACATGTAATGAACCATTATAATTGGTCAACCGTTGAAACTTGACATTAGTCATTCATTTAATTTAATTTGAATTATTGTTATTCTATTTCATGGTACAATGATTAGCAATTTGATATGTAGTTTGTAATGTTAATTACTAGGCATTAAAATTTCTTACCCTAACTTGTAACTATATTGGCACATATTGTAATCCAATTGTGTTGTACACGTAGGACATCCTGCATGCCAGAAATGTGGTGTCATAATATTATTATATTTTTTTGGGTTTTTAAAAAAAAAATTTGTATGCTTAAAATAGGGGCAATCCATTCATTTTTGAGCCAATGTTTAACACAATATTAAGTCACTCTATTATAACAAGTCTCACAAATATGATGTCACGTTATAGTAAAACTACACAACTGTATGTCAATGAAACAACAGGTGCCAAACACAACAAAACA
This sequence comes from Ilex paraguariensis, assembly GCA_963454935.2. Classification (NCBI taxonomy): domain Eukaryota; kingdom Viridiplantae; phylum Streptophyta; class Magnoliopsida; order Aquifoliales; family Aquifoliaceae; genus Ilex; species Ilex paraguariensis. The sequence goes on from CAUOFW020004495.1 coordinate 21,248, forward strand.
TAAAAATTTCACTTTAACTTGTCACTAAATTACACATTAGGAATACAAACGTTCTTCTTTTTTTGAAACATTGTATAGTTACCCAAAATGTGTCTTATTCATTATGTTTTAATCTGTTTTAACAATTTTAAAAAGTTGCATTAATATATCTCTCTGTTCATCTGGTAAAAAATGTAGGAAAATTGACATTTGGATGTCACTTTACAATGTCACTATACAGGCATATGATTTCTGTAACAAATCATAAGCTGTTGCATGACATATAAAACAATATATGCCACAAGAGAAATGTCCTCATACTAAACTAATTCACTCTTAACACATTTGCAGTACAACCACCACCCACAAATCTAAGACAAAAAATTGTTAATTATTTTATCCAAACATTTAATGATGTCACTTTTTTACAAAATTAAATCTCCGTATGTCACAACAATATTTCTTGGGCTGAAATAAAATGCCACGTTACTATGTCACTCTATCACAAACTAGTAATATAGTCATTCTTGGTATTTTAGTAACATTTTCTAGATATTCAAACTGTGACTTCATTACGATGTCAGTTGTGTTGATAAATTAAAAAAGTCACATTAACATGTCCCTAAATTAAAAATACATAGTGACATCAGTATATCACACTACAATGTCACTATATCCCTTGTGCTCAATGTACCTAATAATATTCTGCAGCCAATCAGATATAACATTAGATGACCAAAAAATAAATGTTCTTGTGTTAAGCTAATCCACTCATAAAATAACTACAAGACTTCAGCCACCCACAAAATTAACACCAAAAAAGTACTAGTTTGGAGCCAAAAGACCCATATCATGAACATAATTAAAAGCATTACGCAACACACACCCATTCATTTGTTAGCAAATCTATTCTCAAAATCGTTCCATTCATTGTACCCTTCTTCAGTCCAAGAACTTTTATGGTTCAGGAACATTGTCACCATTTCTGCCCAAAACTCTCTCAACTGTGCAGCAGTCCATTTTTCTTCTATTGCTTCTCCTATTGTAAGCTTCTTCATTATGTGGCAAACATGTACACCATAGTCGACAACGCGTTGTATATGCAGTTAATATCATTATATGCATTGATTTCCAAAAAAAAAATCTGGGAATTGCGTACAAGTTAAATTTTTGTTGTGGACAATTGTCACAAGATACGATGGGTAGAACTCTATCTTGTGTGTCTGTAGAGATCTGAAAAGTAAGAATAAATTTTTCATTTTTGCCAGTAGGGAGATTCATGCATCATTTGCTGATAGGGCACTACAAATGCATCATTTAGGTGTAGATCATTTTTAGGGGCATAATTTGAGTATGTCATAGAAGCAAAACATGCTTAGAATGTTAAAATACACCTAATGTGTAAATTTGAGTCTAAACAAAAATAGTTTCAAAAATTAGACAAAAAGGGCATCCTGAGAGGCCTAGGTGGGACCAGCCAAACCTGGCCACTAGCGCAAATCTATTTTTTGAAAATTTTCATTTAAAATAATTTTAAGAACTTTGGTTAAAATAAATGTCGAATTGAGGCGTTTCGGGACGAGTTGTAGTGTAACGGGGTCCCGAATTCATCAAGGGCAAAAGGGTCATTTTGTACCTTTTCTGTAAAACCCAGTAAATTTAAATTTTTGTAAATAAGGGTAAAACGGTAATTTTTCCACTATAGTATAGGTTAAAATTTTAAATTTTTCTAGATCTCAGATGACGAACTGGACCTCACTGTTGCACTCGTCTCGTGAAATCTAGTTAACATGTCAAATTTCATCAAATTCCGAGATAGTTAGATTTTTTGCGTTTTATGAGGCGATCGAGTCTCGGGTGATCCAAAAATAGAATATTTAAAAGAATTTAAAAAATTAGAAAATAATTTAAGGCAAATTAAAATAACATGAATTTGAATTAGAAGTTGAATCAGGGCGAAATTAAATTGTTTCGGGACGAAAACGGACCCAAAAAAAAGAGGTTGTGTGGCACAATGTGAGCCAAGTAAATAGAGGGTATAAACAGCCAGTTTAACGTGAGAAAAGGGGAGAGGGAAACAAGAGAAGTTCTCCACCTTTTCTCTACGATTTAGGAGGCGACGGAGCTCAAATCCACACGGGCCAAGAATTAAAGTTGCTCCTCTCGCCGAGGGCTACGCAACCACACCAAAAACGACGGGTTTCAACGGAAGTTGAAAAACAAGATTTTTTGGAATGGCGAATTCAAGGTTATTTTGGGTTCTTAGAGCTTCCCAACGTCATTTTACGCTTCAAGAGGTAGGGTTTCTCCTACTTTGGTTCACTTTCTTACCTAAGGTGTATTTGGAATGAGGTAAGGGTATGGAATAACCTAAGTCATTGACTATGGTTATGAAAATGGGGAAATGGGTATGAAATTTGGCCTAGACCAATTCCTAGCTAAGTTTGGTATAAGGAATGTACTTGTGTGATTTCCTTGGAATTTGATATTTTGGGCATGTTATATGTTTTATATTATGCTTGGTGAATGAGGTGGAAATTCTAGTGTGCTAACATGAACTGTTGCCTTGAAGGTGTTTGCCAAAATGCCTATGTGTGGATTAAGTTGTTATGATATGATAATGTATAACATGCTTAGAAAATGAGTTGGAAAGAAATATTAATACGTGCTCATTGATATATTTACATTATAATGATTCATGGGATTTATATGCTTATGATATGAATTGCCATGGAATATGTAGATATATGGTTAAATTGCTCATTTGGCATCCATTGCATCTTGGGCATACTATAACATCGCATTTATGGGCTTAGGCATTAGTGTGGGTATGTGTAGTGCATAGTTTAATCAAACTCCACATATGGTGGTTGATGGTGGGCTCGGGAAAGTGAAGTTAAAGATTCCACTAAGTCGCACGATTGTATGCATGGAAAATTGGGTCGGGATAGCAAGAATGGCTAGACTATCCCTCAGGTGAGAGGCCCGGTGATTGGATACGCACTCCGTTGGTATAAGAGCCCAAGAAGTGTGTCGGTGTATGCGAAACCGTGGTGGAAGTTCATAAATTCCGTGTCGATTGGGTGCCATTGGTATAAGTACATAAATATCCACCCCAAATAAAGACCCGGAGATTTTAAATAGCCATTTATAGGATAATATAAATAGTGGGAGCTAGAAGGGCTCGATTTTGTATGCATTGACATTTGCATATGTTGAGGAGCCGGGAAAGGCCCGGGGTTAAAATGCGGGAGTGAATCACATTTCATTTATGGCATAGCATGGTAAATTCTAACATGAATTACATATTCTTGCATTGGAATGGATTTTGGATGTGTTTTGTTGCATAATACATTCATATGCACTTAGGTGGGGAGTAGCCTTTGTAGGAAATTTTCTACTGAGCGTTGGCTCACCCTATACGGGAACACATTTCAAGTGCGGGGTTCGTACCAGTGGAGGACTCACATTCGGGGCCTCAAAGATAAAGAAAAGCCAGAATGTGGCTTTTGTTATGAAGTTTTGTAAAACTTTTGGTTTAATTCCATTTTGACATGTAAATTGTGTGGAATGAGTTGTAATAGACTTGTATGAATCATGTATAATGTATAAAATATCTTTATACATGTTTGGGATGAACTTGGAAGGGTTTTGATTGAGTTGGAAATCGAAAACTGATGAAATATAAAATTATGGGCAATAACTACCGGTAGCTAACAGGTAGTACCCATCCAGCAGGTGAAACCTACCGGTAGCTAACAGGTAGTACTTTTCCAGTAGGAGGAAGCTACCGGTAGCTTATAGGTAGAACTTCTACCGGTAGTCATAACAAATACCTACCGGTAGCTCTTCCCAAAATCTAAAAAATTTAAAATTGTTTTGCCAACCTTTTGAGCTTTGTCTTCTTCAGTTCCAATGATACAAATGGACATAAAATGAGATATGTTGGGGTATATAGAATCTCAATAGGATTACATGAATTAAAGAAAACACGAATCCTCGTATGGGTTACAATCCAAGTTACAGCGATGTGATAGACGTGATGTCAAGTCATGCGACAATCACGGATATTTTCGCGGGTTGATGGATGGTTAATGGGACCCCCGATTTTAGGGGCGTCATAGCTTGGTATCAGAGCATAGGTATACGAATTACCCAGGGCTTGATGGGCATTGGGTCTAGACCATTGCATGAAGTGTACATTTCATCTTAGGTGCCTACATTTTGTTACATGACTATGTGCTTGTTGCATGATTACGTGCTATGTGATTATATGAATGATATACATGGTAAATATGTATGTGAAAAAAGGGAAACACTGGGGTTAGAAAATATAACCTACGGTTTCGGAAAAAAGGGGATGAACGGTGTAGTTCATAGTGTAAAAGTCTACTAGTATGGGGTATACACACTACTAGTGAGACAAGGAGAAAAACCTCCAAGTTTTAAACTTGATTCCCTATCTTGGGATACTTTATGAGTGTTCGATTGCTATTTGACATGTGTGTAGATGGCAAATCGAGGAAGAAGACGCCGAGACAGTGGGTGGAACAACCAACCCCTACTGGCCTTTGACCAACAAGCCTTCGTGGAGGTTATTGGTGCGACGGCTGCCACCATTGCACAAGCCAGTGCTACAACCGCTACTATTGCATAGACTAGTACAAGTGGAGGACAAGGAGGCTCAAGTAACCTCCAAAAGTTCAAGGCAAACAATCCTCCGGTCTTCATGGGAGGGGCGGATCCTATGGTGGCTAACTATTGGTTCTGGCAAGTCAATAAGGTCTTGAGGGCTATGGAGATCACCTCCAACGCCACCAAGATAACCCTAGCAACATTTTAGCTGGAGGGAGAATCCCAAGTATGGTGGGATTGGGTGAAAGACTCCAAGAACTTGGAGGCTATGACTTGGGTAGACTTCAAGGAGCTCTTCATGGAAAAGTGCTTCCTAGTGGCCGCAAGACATGTAAAGACACGGGAGTTTTTAGACTTGAGACAAGGGACAATATCAGTGATGGAATACGTGGCAAATTTTACGGAATTAGCACGTTTCACCAATGATTATGTGGCCACAGACATGGCCAAGGTGAGGAAATTCGAGGATGGTCTAAAGTTGTCCATCCGGGGTAAAATAGTGGGTCTTCTACTGCAAGACTTGGACTCTATGGTCGTGGCTGCTATGGCCATTGAGAGAGAGGTAGAGGATGCGCGGAACATCTGGGAAGCAGGTGTGAAATATAAGAAGAAGTAGGGTCAATCCTCTGCTTCTAGATCGGGAAAGAGGCAGAGAACTTCTACTCCTCAGGGACAGGGTCGTGGTTATCAAAGCCAAGGTCAGGGTCAATCCTCCCAAGGCAGGAGAAATCAGCGGACTACATATCAGGTGGGACAGAGGACATGTTTCCATTACCACCAGCCGGGACACATGAAACAGGATTGCCCCTAGAGGCAGGGATCCCAGAGTTACAGGTCATCTCAGTCCTAGACTTCGGTGGGGAAACCACAGACACAGTACATTCCTCCCTACCCCACCATGGGTTAGGGGAACCTGTATCAGTTCCAGGGTGCAACTCAGGCCCCTACTACTTCACGTGCGGGGACTCTGCAAGCAAGGAAAATGAGTCAAGGCATGGGTCGACGCTGAGGCTAGGGCTCACAAGCCAAGACTTCAGGGGGGCGTGTTTACGCCATGATGCCACAGATTAAGCCGGTAGATTCGTTGGTGATACAAGGTACATTCCTACTCTCGCTTATGGGCTAGAGTGTTAATTGATGCTGGTGCATCACATTCATTTATTGCTACATCTTGTGTGAAAGACTTGGGCTTAGAGGTTGAAACCTTAGAAAAGTCATTGCATGTGAGTTCTCCCCTACGAGCTAGGGTGAGGGTGGACCAGATATGTCGGGGTTGTAAGCTAGAGATCTCGAGAATTCTATTCACCGTGGACCTTAGGATCATGGACATGTCAGAGTTTGATGTGATCCTTGGGATGGATTGGTTGATGGCACATCTAGTCGTCATTGATTGTGATAGGAAGAGGGTCACTGCTTATACACTTGATGGTGTATGTTTCAAGTGTCAGAGGAAAAAGCAAGATGTTTTACCCCAAGTTATGTATTATTCCCGTTGGCACAGACAACTGATGGGTTGGCTAGTAAGCCTTACCCTTAAAGACGAGGTGAGACAAGAGTTGGGTCTACCTTAGGTGGTGTGTGAATATGAGGATGTCTTTCTGGATGAACTACCAGGATTACCTCCACATAGGGATGTAGACCTTACCATTGAGTTACATCCAGGTACATCTCCTATTTCTATGACTCCACATACGATGGTACCGGTTGAGTTGCAAGAACTCAAGGTCCAATTGCAAGAATTGTTGGATAGGAGCTTCATTAGACCGAGCACTTCACCTTAGGGCGCTCCGGTGCTATTTGCCAAGAAGAAAGATAAGACTCTTCGGTTGTGTATTGACTATCGGCAGTTGAACCTGGTTACTATCAAAAATAGGTACCCTTTGTCGAGAATTGACGATCTGTTTGATCAGCTAAGAGGAGCGCAAGTCTACTCCAAAATAGATCTCTACACCGGTTACCATCAATTGAGGGTCAGGGAGGCTAATATCCCTAAGACAGCGTTTAGAACGCGGTATGGGCATTTTGAGTTCATTGTGATGCCTTTTGAATTAACGAATGCTCCAGCGGCATTTATGGATCTGATGCATAGAGTGTTCCAACCCTATCTTGATCAGTCTGTCGTGGTATTTGTTGACGACATCTTGATCTACTCCAAGTCTGAGGAGGAACATGAGGGTCACTTGAGGATTGTTCTCCAGACCTTGAAAGGCCACCAATTGTACGCCAAGTTCAGCAAGTGTGAATTTTTGGCTTACGGAGGTGAAATTTTTGGGTCATGTGGTATCAGCTTCAGGTGTATCCGTAGACCCGGAGAAGGTAGAGGCAGTTATGAATTAGGAGAGACCGAAGTCAGTCTTTGAGATCCGTAGTTTCTTGGGATTGGCAAGGGATTACCGGAGATTCATCAAGGACTTCTCCTGATTAGCTGCACCTATGACGAGATTGACCCGGAAGGAGGTCAAGTTTGAGTGGAATGATTCTTGCGAGAAGGCATTCTAGGAGTTAAAGAGGAGGCTTACTTCAGCTCCTATCTTGATAGTCCCAGAAAGGGGACAGAGATACACGGTGTATTGTGATGCCTCAAAGGATGGACTTGGATGTATTTTGATGCAGTCTGGGAGGGTGGTAGCTTATGGTTCTCGGCAGTTAAAGAATCACGAGCAGAGTTACCCTACGCACGACATGGAGTTGGCAGCCATTGTCTTTGCCTTGAAGGCTTGGCGCCACTACCTATATGGTGAGCAATTTGAGGTGTTTTCAGACCACAAAAGTCTAAAGTATATCTTCACAAAATGGAACCTCAACATGAGGCAATGCAGGTGGATGGAGTTTCTTGAGGACTATGACTTCACTTTGTATTACCATCCCGGTAAGGCAAATGTGGTGGTTGATGCACTCAGTCGGAAGTCACGAGAAGTCTTGGCTAGTGTGGCTTCTAGGGAGTGGTAGATGCTTGTGACTGTGGGACAGTTCGGGCTACGATACTCAGGTTGTTTAGGGAGCTTAGAGGCTACACCTTCCCTGCTAATCAGGGTGATGGAGTCCCAGGGGCTGGATGCAGAGTTATCATCTATCAGGGACCAAGTACACGCAGGTTTCGGTGAGGAGGGCTGGACTATTCACTCAGATTGTGGCTCCCTAGTCTACAGAGCTCAAAGAGGAGATTCTTAAAGAGTTTTATTGTTCTTGATTTGCTGTACATCTAGGTGGCACGAAGATGTACCATGATCTTCGTCACCAGTATTATTGGAGCGGGATGAAGAGAGATATTGGGGACTTTGTCAAAAGATGTCTCACGTGTTAGCAGGTTAAGGCTAAGCACCAAAGACCGGCGGGATTACTCCAGCCTTTGGAGGTAGCTTAGTGGAAGTGGGAGCATGTCACGATGAATTTTGTGACCCACTTTTCACGGACATCGCAAAGACATGACGCGATGTGGGTGATAGTAGACCGGTTTACCAAGTCGGCACATTTTCTGGTTATGCAGATGACCTTAACACTGGAGAAATTCTACAAGTTGTACATATGAGAGATGGTCCGGTTGCATAGGGTACCCGTGTCCATAGTATCGGATCGAGGTCCTAGGTTCACGGCTCAATTTTGGGAGAGTTTCCAACTAGCCATGGGACACAGTTGATTATGAGTATTGCTTTTCATCCCCAGATGGACGGAGAGTCTGAGAGGACTATCCAGATGTTAGAGGACGTGCTACAAGCATGCGTCCTAGATCTCAAGGGTAGCTAGGAAGATCACTTACCCTTGGTAGAGTTCGTCTGCAACAACAGTTACCAGGCGAGCATGCAGATGACACCTTATGAGGTATTATATGGGAGTTCGTGTTGATCTCCAATTTGTTGCACGGAGGTGGGAGAAAGACCTTCTATGGGTCCGAATTTGATTAAAGACTCCTCGGAGAATATGGACTTAATACAAAAGTGTCTTCTCACGGCTCAGAGCCGACAGACGGTGGCGACCTCTAGAGTTTGAGGTGGGAGATCATGTCTTCTTGAAGGTGATGCCTAAAAGAGGAATGGTCAGGTTTGGTAAGCGGGGAAAGTTGTCGCCGAGCTATATTGGGCCCTTCGAGGTACTTAAGAGGGTTGGTATAGTTACTTACCGGTTAGCGTTACCGCCAAATCTATCGGGTGTTCATGCAGTATTTCATGTCTCTATGCTCCGAAAATACACCCCAAATACGACTCATATGGTGGATTAGGGAGAGCTTGTGGTTGATGCTGATGGGACCTTTGAGGAGGGACCGGTGCGCATCATGGATAGCCAGGAGCAAGTTTTGAGAGGTAAGACTGTGTGGCTAGTGAAGGTGCTATGGCAGCACCGAGGAGTGGAAGAGGCGACATGGGAGCGCGAGGACACTATCCGTACCAATTATCCCTTCTTATTTGAGGATGGAGATACACTTTTACAGTCTTGTAGTATTGCATGACTATTACATATGCATGTGTTTGAATGTATATATGTATGTGAATTTCGGGGACGAAATTATTTTAAGGAGGGGAGAATGTAAAACTCGGTAAATTTAAACTTTTGTAAACAAGGGCAAAATAGTAATTTTATCGTTATATTACAGGTTAAAACCTGATATTTTTTAGATCTCAGATGACGAAACGGATCTCACTGTTGGACTCGTCTCACAAAATCTAGTTACCATGTCAAATTTCATCAAATTCTGAGATAGTCTGATTTTTTACATTTTACGAGGCGATCGAGTCTTGGGTGACCCAAAAATGGAATTTTTAATAAAATTTAAAATTTAGAAAATAATTTAAGGTAAATTAAAATAACATGAATTTGAAGTTGAACTGGGGCTAAATTAAATCATTTCGGAACGAAAACGGACCTAGAAAAAAGAGGTTGTGTGGCAAACAATGTGAGCCAAGTAAATAGAGGGTATAAATAGGGGAAAATCAGATTTTTCCCCCATTCCTCAGCCGGTTTAACGTGAGAAAAGAGGAGAGGGAAACAAGAGAAGTTCTCCACCTTCTCCATACGATTTAGGAGGCTACGAAGCTCAAATCCACACGGGCCAAGGATTAAAGTTGTTCCTCTCGCCGAAGGCTACGCAACCACACTAAAAACGACGGGTTTCACCAATGGTTGAAAAATGAGATTTTGGCGAAGTGAGGATTCAAGATGTATATTTGGGTTGTTGGAGCTTCCCAAAGTC